>JAJEKB010020179.1:268536-347354 GCA_022393335.1 Macrotrachela quadricornifera
TCCTAACATCAATTGATCAATGCTGATACCATAACAATCAGCAATGGTGTCCATCACCCACCACAATGAAATCATCATTTCGTGAAAAAAACACCTATTTTCGATGGAAAATACCAAACCTCACCAATTCCTAACATCAATTGATCAATGCTGATACCACATGATCACCGAACAGACTTCAGATTCGAAGTCCCCGCATCGAAAGACTTTTGGAAATGTCTTTTCCGAAAAATCGATTTTCGGTGTTTTTTTGACCCTGCGGACACACAAGCAAGCAAGCAAGCAAGCAAGCAAGCAAGCAAACAAACAATTTATATTCCTAAGACTCTTCTCTACGAGAAAGAGAACAATACACCAAATACGTTTTTCACCATCATCATTTTCTTCATCAATTAAACGTCGATGAATAGGATCTTGAATTACAGTACCAATAATAATAATCAAAAGAATAATAATAATTAATTTAGCTATTTTTTTACTTTTTTTCCTATTAAAATGAACACCTTTCATTGCTGTTACTGCTCGTTCAATAGCTACACATGCATTTAACCATTGATCTATATTAAGACATATTCGAAGTAGAAAATCAAGAGAAATACATTGAATACTTAAAAATAATCGATTTTCGATAATTGTCATTTGTGAAAGAATAAGAATAGAAAATTTTAATCCAAATATAATCATTGTAAATAAAGTATTTATTGATCCACTTAATAGATACAAACCACAGCCGACTTCACGTACAGTTTTATTCTTAAATGTAATCATAGCTAAAATACCATTGATAAATCCTGCTATAACAACAATTATTGTCAATGTTAAACTAGTTTTTATAATAGGTGGTTGATGTATAATACTAATATTTGGTAAAATATGATAACCTAAAATAGCATCAAGTGATAGACCAAATCCACTTGTACTAAATTGGCATCGTCTTCCATAATAACATGAAGGACATACACATATTGAATATTTAGGACAATTTGGTGAATCTTGAATACATTTTCCTCCATTTTCACATTCACTTTGACCAAAACAATCAAATGTCATATTATGATTAAATTGAAAACAATTTGATAAACGTTTTTTACCATAATTATAACATAAACAAAAATGAATATCATCATAAAAACATGAAAGATTTAATGACGAATTTTGACATGGTAAATGATAATATTTAATACGACGAATAAGATGTAATTCAATAAATGTTTTATTAAATATTTCATTTATATGTAAACAACGATTTGATGAATTAATTTTTTCAATAATTATTTCTGATTGATTATAAATATTTTGAAGAACAGTTAAATAATAATTATGTTTAAAAAGTTCAATAAAAACAAGATGAAATGGTCGGGGCCAATCAATAATTATTGAATTATTTTTCAATGAAATTGTTCTTAAAGTTGTTACTCTTATTGGTGGACCATTTTTAAGAACTTCAATAAAATGAATAGACATTGTTTCAGATAAAATAATATCTTCTTCAAATGATAAAATTATTTTATTATCAATTATTTCACATCGATCTCCACTAAAACCTCGCGGACAAATACATGTAAATTTTTCATTTGATATCATATATTCATCATTAGGAATACATTGACCATCAGTACAATATGTTAAATTATTATTTGTTTCACATATTGAATTATTAATAAGACATTGAGAACCAAATCTATTCATTGGACAAATACATATTGATTGATTATTATAAGATATATCAATAGATAATGAATCAGATGAACATTTAGAATTATATTTAATACTACAAAATTTTCCTGACCATCCTTGATTACATTGACAAAATGTTAGATTTTCTCGTTGATTTGAATATTTCATACATTTGCCGTTTTTACATTGAAGATTTGAACAACTTTGAATATTATTATTACTTGATGGAATATTAATAAGTAATGCTAAACGATAAACAGGTAAAAATAGAAAATTAATTGGAAATAATAAACTTCCACGATATGTTAATGAAATTTTTTCATAAATATCAACGTGTATTGAATAATTTTTCGTCATATTCTTTGGTCGAGTTGAATAAAGTAAATAAACATTAAATTTAATTTTACAATCTCTTACTGATAAATAAGTAAATTGTTCATATGAATGAAAAATTCGTTGTTCAGTATCATCAATAAGTACAATTACAATTGTAAATAATATTTGCCAAGAATCTGATAATGCTTGAAACTGAATAGATAAACTAATTCGTTGATTTTGATATTGACATATATTACCATAAAAACTAGGTGGACAAAGACATGTCATTATTGTGGAATTATTTTTATCATTTAACCAAACACGTAAATCAAGTCCACGATGACAACGAGATTCATATTTATTAAATTGTTTAATCATAGATGAACTTGAATGTATTCGATTGTCGATATTCTTTGATTGTTTTTCAATTGATTTATCGAGAGAAAAATATATAATTGGTTGTTCTACCCAAGGTTTCATACGATCACATAAAAACTTCATAATTTCAGGAGGATCTGGTAGAAACGGTGATCCACAATTGCTCAGCTGTACTAATGATGAACTCTTTTTACAAAATTGTTCATCATCACCTTGATTACAATCATTTCGATTATCACATAAAGATTGATATCCAATACATGATCTTAAACTATAATTTCTACAATAAAATTTATAATAATAATTAAATTGATTATTTCTTTGACATAATGTTGGTTCATCAAGAGCTCCAAGACAATCAACATTTCCATCATTTGCTTTTTCAATCGGTAAACACATAAATTGATTCGTATGAAGTGAAACACATATATGATCATTTAATGAACAATTTATAGATAATGATGAATAACAACCAATTTCATCTTGACCATTAGGACAATTCCATATATAATTACATCGAGTATAAATATTATTACATTCCCATTGTTCACATTCTGTTTCATCTGTTTCATTTTTTCCATTAATATTTATTGGAAATAATTCAATATATCCATCACAAGTAATTTCAAATAATATATTTTTTCTAACATATCGAAGTTTATTTTTAAGTTCTCCATCTAACATATCAGCAATACCTATATATTCATCTGTTAAATCAGTATTATTCATTTAAATTTTATTTTCATCATCCATATAAGGACAATCAGATATACCATCCATAAGACGAGATTTTGAGATACATTTAGATGAATTAATACATTGATACATACTTGATCTTGAACATATTATAGAAGTATAATTATATATTTCATTATGTTTCCAAATATCAAAGTAGAATTTATTTAAATTATGTTTTTCATAAAAGTGTATCTGACTAATTACCATTTGTAGATCATATCGACGAAAACATGTCATATTTTTGAATAATACCTTTATATCATTAATAAAATAATTTTCATAACGGGAATTATTATAACATACATAAAGATATTGAAAATCCCAACCAACATGATTTATAAACTGAAGAGCATCTTTTGAATAAACAAAGTAAATATGACCAAATATAAGTGGAACTAATGAAACATAAAACATATTTGGACATGTATGATTAATAATTTCGACACATCTGTAATTTTCACATAATCGAAAGCAAGTATAATTAAGATCTGTTAGATAAATAAGACATTTGAATGCCATCCAACATTCATCAGATATCGAATCATCTTTAACAGAAAATATTTTATCTAATAACAATTGTTTGCGTGTTTCTACGCAAGAACTAGTTAATAATGAATGTGGACATGTAACATCTTCACATCCAAATGATGGTTCATTTCTCTCACATTGAATAAATTTTTGATAATCATTTAAAAATTTATCTGAAAGATCAATACAATCAGGTATATTTGAATCATCTTGATAAAATGATTGTGGAATACATTGTCCATTTTTACATCGAAATTCATTATGTTGACATTCATTTATTTCTAATTGCCAACAATGTTCTTCATCAATATTTCCATTAAGACAATCAACTTTTCCATCACAAATTTCACTCCAATCTAAACATGATGGATAAGGACCACGATTACAATCTAAATGAATATAACAAGTTAAACTCTCCGGTTTATATAAATAGGTACGATAAAAATCTTGAATAATTTCATATAACGATGAATGATATGAATATTGATAATCAAATTCATATTGACACATTGAACCAAATCGTGGTATTGTACAATTATAAAAAAATTTTCTTCCTAAAAATGAATTATTTGATATTAATAATTGATTTAAATAAAATTGATAATCTTCAATAAGATCTATTGATGCTGACCAAAGATATAATTGTTCACTTGTTATATTTTGTTTTGAAAGTTCATCAAATGTAAATTTTGAAACGAATTTATTTTCTGTAATATTAAATTTCAATGAAAATTCATTCATACAATAAAATAATATTTCACGATTAACATTTACATGTTCAATTGATGCAGCAATACGTAAACAATTATATTGTATTGCATTATCATTCTCTTCTATCCAATCTGTATAATAAAGATTTATTTGAGGTATACCATTAATCATATGTAAACCAATAAAATAGAATGGATATATAATATAATACATTTTTTTTTGTATTTATTATACAATGAAAAATAATGATTTTATTAACTATTTATATAGTTCTATATTATTTTGTTTTTAATTTTCTCTCTTTTTCATAGAATAAAAATAATGTTTTTCTTGCCTAGATAAATATATCTACGATGTAGTTACTGACGCAAATCAAAATAATTCTAACAGATGATTGCTCACATTTGGCTTTAATTTATCTATGTTTGACGCACTTCCCAACAAATTCTAAACTTTTAACATAAATATCTCTCTCGCAATATTTAATAAAAAAATAAAAGACCATTAAAGCCATTTGTTTTTACTTTGAGTATTTTTGCAAAAAGAATAACATATTTGGAAATAGTATAGAAAACTACATTCTATAATATAAATTGTTTTTGTAGAAGTCATTGGATGAAAATTATATTTTCTTATTATATGAAATTAAAAGAGATCAAAACCTTTTGTTTTTATTACTCTTCCTAGCATTTAATCCTAGAAGTACTCTCAACTAGACTTTAAACTATTCTTTTTATATAGCTCTGATTGGAAAAACAGTTTAAATGTAATGATATAACCAATATTAGAAGATTTACCAATATAGTTTCTCTACAGTTCTATATAACACAATGGCAAGCAGATAAGAATTAAAAGTGTATTTATTATTATTATGATCTATGTTGAACTAACACATTGTTTTTCTTAACTTATTTGGCAAAATTATAGCAAAGGCATTGATTCATTAATACAGTTTAATATTTATTTGGTTATCAATACAGAATTGATGAAACAAAATATATTGTTAATAAAATCAATTTTCTCAATAATTAAACTGTTAAACATGTGTTAACATATTTCTTCAATCCTTCTTAAGTCAACAATTGCCAAAGCATAGCTAAAACTGTTATCATATAACAACATTTGTCTAGAAATGATTTTTTTTTGTTTTCTCGATGAATGTCATATACGGTTCTCTTCTACATGTATAATCGTAATAAAACGAGTTATAATATAATGTTGAAAGAATTTTTGAAAAAAAAAATCATAATCTCCCATAGTATTTATGCATCGATTATGTAGATATATGAAATACTATGTTAATAAAAGAATTTTAATACTAAAAAGGAGTCAGAAGAATTATCATGATTCTATTCTCTGAAATAGTAAGTATTTTGAGGGACGAGATTTCTTAGAAGTCCGCAAGAGAAGACCGAAAAATCAAACACAAACAAGCTTTTTCGCTACTCAACAAAATCGAACGAATGCCAATAGTCTCATATGAAAAACGATTGAACATCTGAAGATGTTTCCTTATTAGATTTGTAGTTTATTCTGCAAAATATGGATATATTTCTCATCTCAAGATATAGAAAAATACTTGATAATTTCCAACTCTTATTCATATACTTGCATCGTCATATTGTTATTTTCTTTCTTTTTTTTAGAAGCATGCAAATAACTTATGTAATTATGTTCTTGATTTTACAACATGAGTTTTTATCATTTTTTATATCCGATATCATGATCTGTCTTTATATTTTAATTAGCATATCTCAAGATGAAAATTGCAAAATTTAGTTTGCTCACAATCCATTCGTCATATAAATTTAATTTAAGATTTTTCAAAATTTCTAAAACTAATTTGAAATTTTTTTAATTACGTCAATTTATTTTTTAGACACAAAAGATAATCATTTAAAATTTCTAATTCATATCAAATATCTATTGAATTATTCAATTCAACTATTATCAATCAAGAAAATTGTTAGATTAATATTAAAAATGCTTAAATATTTTGAGATTATATACAAATTGAAAAGAACAATAATTATTCTATTTTTTGACGATATAAAATCTACAATCGCCATCTTATCTTGTGAAATGATTAATAATTTCTGATGATTTTGCCTGATAAATTATATCATCATAAAAGTCTTTTTCTTCTATATTTGTAAAATTGTATATTAGAATTATTAACAATTTTCAATACACAAAGAATTAATAAAAATATAGAATAATAACGCTATTTAAAATTTCACTTTTTTCATTTTGAATAATCCAATAAACAAACTGAACGCAAACTGATAAATTGTCAAATGCAGATTTTAAGAAAATTGTCTAAATAAATATAAGAACTTTTGATTTATGATATACAATTTTCAATATACGATTTTCTAGAGTTATACGCATAGATGTCATAATACTATTACACTCGGTAACGACAATCAAACTTCAAATTATTTTGAGGAGTAATCGAGTGAATTCTTTCAAAAGGTACCTGTATCGTTAACTCAAAAAATAAAAGGGTACTTTATAGAAGTTGATGAATTTGAATGGATTTGGTGTAATGGTACCATTACTTTGTAAACGGAAAGGCGTTCGGAACATTAATTTAGGTTTTCACATTTTTCATCATCTACTGTATTTTCAATTTGAAAATTCATCGTATATTGTGACTATGTTTACAACAGTAGACATCTTCCTATATAAGGATGCCACAATACACGAATAACCTCGAAAATAATGACGGTAGGCGTTTCTTTCGGTGAAGATATCATATAACAGCAACATCTTAGGGGCAACAACAGAAAGATGAGGTCGAGGGCTGAAGGGTTTATAATTCGGAAGGCAAAAATGAGGGTGAAGATGGAAGGCGTTATAGAGGGCAACCACAAAATGAGGACTAAAGTGAGAGCATAATTTCTTTTTCGGTTTTTGCTACAATTGTATGAGAATCATATCGTACTTACAGATTAATTATAGCAGAGCTTTAGCTTGTCTTTTTCTTTGATAGACTTACAGAGCACCTTTGCATGAATTATTATTTCCAATTTTTCTCAAAATTTCTCTTTTCTTCTTTTATTCATTTCAGTAGAATTCTTTTGTACATATGAGAAACCCTAGGTGGAAAAATGAAAAAGATCCAAACTTTTACCTTCTATTTATCTACATAAAGAGATGTGTGTGAATGCTTTCATTTATATTCCAACTCATATTGGGCATGTTTTTTAAAAGTGTTTCACTATCATAATATCTACTCAAATTTATCAGCTTTTATAAAGTACCCTTTTATTTTTTGAATAATCATACAATTACTTTTCAAAAGGATTCACTTGATTACTCTTGAGGATAGTCTGACGTTTGACTGTTGTTAACGGGTGTACTGGTATTATGACATCTATGATCACTTGGGAGATGGAAGGATTCAAGTGGATGTATATGTAAAGAAATACATTCGAAGCAAGCTGTAGAAGTTTTTTGCAAACAACTGTAATTAGCAGTGTATAATATTTAACATTCAAAATTCTATCCGCATTACTAACTAAGAACAATAATACAAAAATCTTTTAAACTCTTTTTTTAAATAAAATAAGCATCGTGATCCAGATTTACACTTCAATACCATACATCGATCCAATGATACCACTGTCTTCAGTCAACTGACACTAGATTGTGCCATTATCATTCTGCTCACTCCTTTGTTTATTTATTATCCCAATTAACTACTTCCCTGTTTATGTGTTTATTTTTCTGTTAGTTTTTTTCTTTGCTAAAAAGGTTTATTTCAGAGACCTGATGAATATTCTTATTTTTAAATGAACAATACAAAATGTGTCGGCGAAGCAAAATTCTACATTTATTATTTATTAAAGCACATACTGAAAAGCAAAAGTTGAGATTAGCATATTAATTTATGTTTTAGATGTATAAGTTGATCTGCTTTGTCATTGATTCACACTCATCCTCAAAATTCAGATCATCAGTACTCAATGATTGCAGTATACAGCTATTAAAGTTTATTCTTGATCTCATTGATAAGCAGTTCGATCTCATTCTTGTTGAGTCCATAGTTCGATAGTCGCTGACGACCTTTTTCTACTACCAAAAACCAAAGACTCTTATGTTTGTCATATTTTGATTCAAGTAGAGTGATGACGAGTGCAGTTGTAATGACATTTTTATCTTGGCTAATTGTCGAGATGAAATAGCTGGATGATTTGCCTCCTGTCAATTGTTGTACTTGATCATCGGCCAAAATCCATGCACCATCGAATGATTGTTGCCGGATCAATTTGCGAATAAAGTTTGTGGCATCAGATTTTCGGAAGTCGGATATGATTGATCTAGAATTGAACGTCAAAATCATTTTTCTCAAAAATATTTAATGTATCTTAGGAGATGTAGGTAGATTAGTGACGAGATAGTATAATCATATGTATCTTCTCTTATAAAACTTTATGACGTGTGCGAAACCTGTTTTTAGAACGAGTATCCCGATTTTAATTGACTAAGAGCAAATCTCTATCGAATGTCCTACAGCCTAAATGACCCTTTTGATACGAATAAACATCGTAATAACAACAAGATGAGTACTTACAATTGATTGTGATTCGCTGTCAAATCAAAACGTGTCGTGCTTGAAGTAGTAGTTAGATGAGCAGTAGACTGTTGCTCCAAAGAGATCTTGCGTGATACGTCTGTAGAAGTTTCATATACTTCACGGTCCAATCCAGAATCATAACCTGTCGAAAAAGAAAATAGCAATATTGCATTAAAACAACGGTATGTTTTTCAAAACATCTATCTATCACACGTAAATGATCTTTCAGAGGAGAAAAAAAGTTAGAAATTTAAATCAGTAACCTTTACTGAAGCGGAGCCATAATGCCTGTTATACTGTTTAAACGATGTTTTTTACTAATTCGTTTTTACCTGAGTATTCGATATGATTATTTGAATCTTGCATTGTGGCAGGCTGCTGTGGTGATTGTGTAGAAGGCCTATATGATTCATCATAACTTCCACTTCCAACTGATGTTGGTGGTGAAGGACTGTGTGATTCACCGAAATTTCCAGTTCCAAGTGATGCTGATGATGGAGGCTTGTGTAATCCGCCATAACTTCCATTTCCAAGTAATGCTTGTGTAAGAGGTCTGTATGATTCATTATAATTTCCAGTGCCAAGTAATGCTGGTGGCGGAGGTATGTATGATTTGCTATAATTTCCACTTCCAAGCGATGCTGGTGGTGGAGGTATGTATGGTTTGCCATAACTTCCATATCCAAGTATTGCTTGTGTAACAGGCCTGTATGATCCGTCCAAATTTCTACTTTCAACTAGTGCTGGTGGCGGAGGCTTGGATGATCCGCTGTAACTTCCATATCCAAGTATTGCCTGTGTAACAGGTCTGTACGATCCGTCAAAATTTCTACTTTCAACTAGTGCTGGTGGCGGAGGCTTGGATGATCCGCTGTAACTTCCATATCCAAGTATTGCCTGTGTAACAGGCCTGTATGATCCGTCCAAATTTCCACTTCCAAGTGATGCTGGTGGTGGAGGCATGTATGGTTTGCCATAGTTTCCACCTCCTGATGATGGAGGTCTGTATGAGTCGCGAATTTCTAATATTTCATATGGCGGTGGTATAGGAGGTCTAGTTGTTGTTACATAATTTACTATTGCCACTGGCTGCGCATATGTACTTGGCAATAGTGCAGACTGTTGATATCCAGAAGAAGATGAATGCTCAGGTAGAAGATATTCATAATCTCTGGATACTTGGATAGGTACATATCGATCTTGTGAAGTGCTACTTGGTCCTGAACGTTTTGTTTCAACACCAACGAATGCTGTATATGGTGACAAGATTTGATGAGTCAACGAAAGTGCAATAACTTGTTCTTTAATTGTTTTGCCAGTACTAGAGAAATAAAACAGAAATATAGATTCACGAATGAATTGTGAAAGTTGAAGAATAAACACAAATTTTAATCACTAAAGAAGAATGCAACTTACTAAATCTGTTCCTCGTTTCCCTTGTGAATTAATTCTTGTATTAAAGCTTTAGCTGCAAGACGACGAATCGTATCTCCCTTGCGCATACCATAACGATTGAATGAACTACTGCCAATTCGACGAGTTTCAACCGAAAAATCTATCAAAGCAGATTGTCCATAAAATGTAAAATTATCGAACAGAGTATAGACAAGTACACGATCATCCGGATATATTGGAGGAATAGTTTTTGGTGCTTGGGAACCTTTGGGCCACAAGCCAAACCATTGCAATCGACCATTAACAAGCGACGGTTGAGTGGCTCGACGAAGCTGAACACCAACGTATGTATCAACTGTGGAATTCGGAGAAATAAAAATAAAATGACCATTCGTGGCACGAGCAAGACCTTTCACTAGAGACCGCGAAGATGTAGGCCCAAGACCAAACGAAAAAATGCGTGTAGTCGATGACATTAAATAACACAAATCAATCACCTACAAAAATAGGAGACTTTTCGACATTTATCCGATAAACTGTCAGTTATTCTCTAATATATTCGTACGACACAAGTGTGTCAACAATTTCCTTTAGTTTTGTTTACCTCATTTGTATTTTGGATCTCACCATCGGTCAAGATGAATACTTGTCGTGATCGGCCACTAGTCGGCGGATGATCTTTCAAATATTGTAGAGGCCTCAATAATTCTGTACCTCCCATATCGGCTTTCATCGTCAGTGCAAGATCTTCAGCTTGCTTGGCTGTTTGTTCGTTGTATATTGTGGTCATAAGCGTAGTATCATTGAAAAGAATTTCATAATCTGTTCCAAAACGGATTATATTGAAATGTGCACCCATAGGAAGACTGCGTACGAATAGAAACATTGCATCTCGAGCAAGATTAATTCGATTTTCATCATCCATAGAAAAGGAACAGTCGACTAAAATAAAAATCATTTACGATTCATCTATCTATTATTTTCAATCAGAGAAAAAGACATACTGATGAAGATAAATTCGTTTGTTGCAACAATTGGATTTTGTGCATCAAATATTGAGATGAAATCTGCATTACCAGGATTCAATACAGTAAGAACCGCAAGTTTTGATGTATTATTGTAGTGTTCGGCTGCGATAAGTACCGAAGATCTATTTTGTGGTAAATCAATATCCAAGATAAAATCACGATCGAGTGCAAAACCTTCTGAAGAGACATCGATTGTTTGACGTGATTCGCTGACATTGACCGGATGAGACATATTACACAATCCATTAATTTGAGCTAGGAGTAAATTTGTGAAGAAAAGAAACTATGCGTATAAATGAATAAATACTTAGGGCATACCAAAAGTAGTGAGCCTGATACTTTATTCTCGTATAGAAGGCTTGGAGAAATTTTCTTTTTTTACTAATAGATAGAGCGTGTTTCACTCTATTTTTCTATACTATTTGATCAATATGAAACTGTTATCATAATAATAAAATTTCGATAAAATCTGTGTTTGTCGCATATACGCTGGTAGCATGAGCATGAGTGCTTGTGAGTATTTTTGGAATAACTTTTGATGATAACAAGATAGAGAACTGCGGTTTTCGCCGTTGGAAAGAGGAGATGAAGACGCATCAAGCTATGTATTACTGATTTTTCTAACCTGCTTTTTGTAAGGTTTTAGCTCACCTTTTAAAGAGCAAATCTATTGCATGAGTTGTTTATAGTAAATTGTCAATAATCGTGTTCACATTTAAACCGTTAATCGAAGATCTACAAACTGCGTAAGACTCAGCTCTTTAAATTTAATTATTTATGGATAATACCTATTCTAGACGAATCTCTACTAGGATATTCTATCAAATTTTTTGCTTTTTCTTTTTTTCATGAAACAAGCGTTTGTCCGACGGTTAGAAAATAGAATAAAAAAACCGTCAGAAATCATGTTAGAAAAATCGATAATATATGGTTCGATGCGACTTCATCTCCTCTTTCCAACGGCGAAAACCGTAGTTCTCTATATTGTTTCTATGAAAAGTTATTCCAAAAATACACACGAGGTTTCATGCTACCAGCACATATGCGACAGAAACCGATCTTATCGAAATTTTATTATTATGATAACAGTTTCATATTGATCAAATAGCATAGAAAAATAGAGTGAAACACGCTCTATCTATTGGTAAAAAAAGAAAATTTCTCCAAGCCTTCGATACAAGAATAAAGTATCAGGCTCACTACTTTTGGTATACCCTAAGTACGATTTTACCCTGGTGTTATACTGAGTTTCAAACATTTTCTCGAGAGTAGTACTAACAGATAACATTTTATTTGAAAGACTTTTACTTACCTTGTTCACCTCGATCAATATGTGCTCGAAATGACATTGAATACAAAGAATTTTGAGTATATTTAGCTTGATTTTCATCCAATGATTGTACAGAATTTGGCGTTGGATCATATCGAGGTGCAATAGTAGTTGGAACAACGAATCGAACGGAACATCCATTAATTAAATCTAATTCGGTCACGTAACGAATCTTAACTATGCATTCTTTACCTGGAGGTAGAGCTCCCACGTTTATCTAGATATTCAATGAGCTTATGAATTCGATATGAAACATCAAAAAATTCAAAATACAAGGTCATCATTCCATAGCATCTGATTTTTCAATAACTTACTTTGAAAGTATCAAATGTTCGTTGATTTTGCCGAAGTAATACTGCCGTTTGACCCTGTTGAATTGCATGTTCATATGTAGCCTCAGCTGTTCTTTTTTCTTTTACCACCGCTGTAATCAATCGATCGTCAATCTGAGCCGTAAATTCATAAATTGCTGCATTTTCCTACAAAAAAAGTATATTTTAACTCAATTCGAATAATTCATATATTGGATGTCCCAACCAGTCCCGTACACTGAGAGTTTTTGTGTATCTTTGTTATTGAATTTGGGTTTATCAACTAAGTTCGTATTAAATAATAGGTGGTTATACCAAATTTTTTTCTATATGAACAAGCTTCAGAAGTACATTTCAAAGCTAAAGCTATTGGCCAAAATACAGAAATTTAGCGTGTTTTCTATTTTCAGGGAAAGGCATATACAATGTCTGCTTATATTGCTTGAATTTTCATTCAACAGCATTTAACTTGCTTTTCTAAAGATATCTCACAAAAAAATTCTGTCAAAACACTGTTCAAGAACTAATAAGTTTGAAGATTTAAATCACTCCATAACTTAAAATAATTAAAAAAGCAATGCTGCGTAGTACTTTTTTCGAAAATAGAAAATAGGTTAAAGATATACACAAAAATTTAAGTGGAAGGGTCTTTTGCATCACCCGATATTTTCCATGCATCTGAACGATTAACTATCCTTGTTTACTTTAAAAATAAATGACTTGTCAGCATTCAATTCAATATCATCTGCAGCCGATTTTATTCTCTTGTCTGATTAAAGATACACTATCAATGATAAAGACTTGTTCAAATTTTATACTATGATAAGCAGGGAAATTCTGTCAGATAGATGGAGGAAATTGTCGTGAAACACAAACACTTTTATAATTCAAATCAATTTAAACCATACCTCAATAGGAAATACATAGATTGCTTCGATTGAATATCTCTCTTGATTATAATATATTTGAGTTAGAGTGACATCAGCTGTAAATGAATGAATATGTGCTTCTACAGATACATGATGAAGTGGTACTATCATTGAATTATCCACTCGTTGAAGTCCAAGATACGTTTCAGAAAATTTTTCATCACGTGTAGAACGACAGATTTGTGCATCCGCTTTTCGAAGACGTACAAACTTATCCGTATGTCTAGAAAAGAAAAACAAATATCCTTAATAGGCTCATTAATTGGTATCTAAGAGATAATAATTTAATTGAACAGAGAACGTTACCGACTTCTAACAGCAGAAGCTCTCCATTTTTAATCGACTAGTTACTTCAAAATAGGTGTTCTAACCTGATGTTTTTCGAATCGTCTTTGCATAGAAGCACTGCTTCAGTATCAAACTTGCATAAAAAGAAATACTTTTGATACTTTCAATCATCATTATCGGCTTCTTTCTCGCACCAGTGATCATTTTCAGTTGTGATCACTCTTCTGCAAAATCCAATCAACGACTAACTACCCATGATTTGTTAATAGTTTGCTCTCAGAAATACAAGAAAAACATCTGCACACTCAAGAACACTTACTGTTGAATGATTGTTCCATTGACACAAAATTTTCGGAACCGATCATAAGTCATTCTCTTCTTGCCACAACGACAGAAATATTTTCCATTTTTTCCTTGTCGACATTGATCATATGCTTCATCTTTCAATATAGCTGCTGGTTTGATATCTTTGTCAATCTGTGTTGAACATTGTTTAACGCTTATATAATGCACGATAACTGCGACAAACAGAATAGTTTTCATTGTTGATGAATCGGTTGTTTTCTTCTTTTTGGTCGTCTTATTTATGAGAGAAAACATCGATGATATTAGTTATTTATATGATTATGACACTCTATTTTTCATCGATTTATCATTACTTATTGAGTGGCACCTGTTAACGGATACAAATGTAGATTTTATGCTCTGTAATTATTTCTTTTTCTCGATAAGATAATATTGTCTGTTAACATGTGTGCTTTCTGTTTCATTGCAGATGTTTACATCTGACTTGATTATAATAATGGAAAAGAATTACTAAGAGCTGCAACTGTCAGAGATCAAAAAAGAATCCAAAAATATGTATCAATCAAGGCACATATTCCAGATGTTGTTGGTGTGGAAATGTTCGATTAGATAGAAAGAATACTTAAGCCATGTTGATGAAGATAAAACGATGATAAATTAACTTCAGTGCAAGTCAATATTGACGTTTACAATCAAACGAGGCCGAAGTCTTCGAGATAAGAATGATATGATAGTTATATAGTCTGAAATAATAAATTATGAGTAGAGACGTTGGATAAATGAAAGATACAATAAAGAAATAAGGGACTAATGATATTTTAGAGACAGTACAAAATCAGAAACACTAACCTCGAATTAAGAAAATTGATGAAACGCACTGAAAAATACGTTGTTACGAATAGCTGTCTAGTTTAACTTATAATATAAATGGAGCACAAAAATAAAAGTTATTTTCTTCGGTTGTCATTTAACACATTCGCCATGATGAGACTCACCGGTGGATTCCATCGTGGCGAATGTGTCAAGTTTAAAAATTTGAAAGTACGAAAAATATATAGTGTAAATAAATATATGACATCTCAGTCTGGTGATCCGGGTGGATAGGAAATTCCCAAATGATCTATTCAAAAAACTAAAGAACATATGTCTGTTTTAGGGATTGAAACCACCATTGTCTCAATCATTGCACCTGGTATAAAGATTTGTAAAAATAATAAAGAAAAGGAAAGAATTCTTGCCAAAAAATTAAATGAATATTCGGCTAACTTGGTTAAGAATAATCCCAAAAAAATTGGATATTTTGCTTCACTATCTCCTCTAAGTAATATGGAAGGTACTCTCGATGAAATTGATTACGTTTATTCAATACTCAAACTGAGTGGGCCTACTTTATTTACTAGTTATAGACATGATCAATATCTTGGTCATCCATCATTTCAATCCATTTTGGTTAAATTAAATGAATTAAGAACTGTTATATTTATTCATCCGAATAAAGGACCTACATCTATTGTCAACCGTTATCTTCCACAGCTTCTGATTAAAATTCTTCTTTCTTATGCTGATGGTACATTTCCTTTTCTTGGTCGTCGTATAGCTGACGCAGAAGCCATAAATTCTCTTCACTATCTACGTGGACCTCGTCAAATTTTAGCTGATTTTCATTCGTTTTATTATAATACAGCTTTATCATCAAGCGTTCTACAACCCAAAGCACTTCTTAAATCCACCAATCTATCAAAGATTCTATTTGAAAGTGACATTCCTTATGCTTCCCTTCCTATAACACTATATGTCATTGAAAATTTCGACATATTCTTTCGCAAGAACAAAGTGAATCGCCGTAAAAACTTATAGGAAGCTATCAGTCGTGAAAATGGCAGATATTGTTTCCTGACAAGATCAAAGATTAACTCAATGATTTTGAAAGACATTTAATAAGTTTAATTAAAGATAGAATAAATTTATTCAATATTCAAGAAAGATAGATCAACGACAAATAGATAAAATCAACCAAAAAAATAATTTATAATCAGTTTAAGAACTAGAGCTCCAAATAGATCGAGTTGTCAGTTCATGATCCGGTAAACTAATTTGAAAAGCCGGTCATCATCGGAGGTTCCTCAAGTACTCATCAGTCATCAGTAGTACGATGCACCGTCACATCCCTAAACTAATATCATAGTAATAAAATTGTGATAAAATGCGATTTATTATTATATGTGACGATTTTATGGAAGCCACTGGCGTATCCAGATGATGGTCAATTGTCGACCATTCTTTTTGGAGATGATAGCAATTGCCTACTACCAGAAAATCTCACTATTCATGCACATTCAAAGATTCAAGCTGTGCAATTTGAATGCGCTTTTTCTTGATGAGATTTAATCATTTAATCACATCAAATGAGTCAGAAAAGCCAATAGACTCAATGATAACGATTCAATGGTACATTTTAGTTAAAATATTCGTTACTACATCTAAATTCACTAATGAAAAACTTGGATGAATTATATTTAACGACCTGTCTAAACATATGAAACAATATCGAACGAAGGCGGCTAAAGCAATCTAAGAATTAACAGAAAAATTCAATAAAAATCAATTGAATGCGTTAATAAAAATGCTTTGAAAATACAAGTCAAACAGTGCGAGTAGTGGCAATGACATGATAATTTATTATTTAGAGGATGTATAGATAACTGAACATCAGAGCCTTACGGAAGAAAACATTCAGGCTTGAAAGGAGCAATGCTTGTCATTATTCGATAAAAAATAACAAACTAACGCTCATTATTGTGCGATAATGACACATTAGCCTTGTCCATTATCTAACTGAAGAAAATAAAGAAACATTTGCTATTGCCCGATGAAAGAAGACAATAATAGTCGTCATTACTAGCACTTATTAAAAAAAATAATGATGATCATGACAATCGTCAAATAAACGAAGGTAATAATTAACTACAAACAAATGAGAGAAAACAGCAAATATCTTGCGCTGTTGATTTATATAGAATAACGAAAGACAGTGGAATTACTGATAAAAACACATCTATATTTAATTTGTTATATAATAAAATAGTTATTTCTATTAGCTTTTCATCATATGCAAGTCATATAGACGTTTGTCGAAATATCAAAAGGACAGAAAAAAAATAGTCAATAGAAAGATGGCAATAATGGAAAGGAACCAAGAATGTATCGTAATAAGTTTTCGAAACTTATTGTCCAATGGATTTATCAATTGCCCATGGATGCCTACCTTTCGAAATAGTTTGGCTGGAGAATTGCCTCCCACTCAAAAATTCCAAGATACGCCACTGAAAAACATTTCCTGTGCTTTATTGAATATAATAAAAACATAATTATTTAATGTTTCATTCTAGAAACAAATTGGAAAAAGATTAATAGTCTCTTAATTTTAACATTGATGATATGACTTTTCTTGTTATTTACTTTTCTTCATTAGTCTAAAGTTTCATTATTCTCTTATCTTCCAACAATTTACAAAATGACAAATTAGATTCTTATCAGTTAATATTACACAACAAACTGTTTTTACTGTGTCTATTAAGTAATGTAACACATGACACTATAAAATTCAAGGATAATAATATTTATTCTTTATAATATGAGTGAAAATTACGGTATTATGAAATTTGAATTATTATCGAATGAAATATTAATTCAATGTATTCGATATTTATCATTCGTTTGATAAAATAAATTATCGTTTTAGTAAATTTATCAATATTTGATAAATTTTGTACAAAAGTATTATTAAGTCCTCGAATGAAAAATCAAGTTTTTGCATTACAATTATCAAATCGAAATATTTTTATCATTTTTTTCACTTAACGAATTTTCTAATTTTCGATCATTAACTATAATTGACATTAAAAAGGATGACACTAAGGAATTGAGATTAATAATTTCACGATGTTACTTAACTGACTTGTATCAATTATTAGAACGAATACCTAAATTAAAATATTTAAATATAGAAATACTTCTGTATTTCAATTCAGAACACACGGAAATATATTCTAAGGATCAACGTGTTCTTCATCTAAAACGACTATTTATCGATTAATTTCGATATATATTTGATCATTTCTATGGCAATGACTTTGTCAGCCAATTTACAATTATTAAAAGATTTTTAAAACAAATGCCAAATTTAAACACTTTAATAATATCTAATACATCGTGTGATGATGCTATGATTGATGCTTATCGATGGGAACACTTGATAACATCATCATTACCTGATTTAGTTGTTTTTAAGTTCAAATTTTACTATTCTCATAATAAAGATGAATACTATACAATGGTTGATAAGTTTAAAGAATTTCAGAGTGATTTTTGGCAAGAACAACATCATTGGTATACTGAATATATAGTGGATGAATATGAAGTACGACCAGATAATACTACATATTCAAATAATTCAATAAACATTGTTAATATATTTGATAATGTAACAGATTTAACATTAATTGATTATCCATCAACAAAAGAATGTCAATATTACTTTTCAAAAGTTACATCATTAATATTATCTCTGGATCTAACAAGAGAATACTTTGAATATAGAAAAAGCATTGTTAATCTAAAACACTTAGGTTTTGATTCATCTTATGAAATTGAAAATTCATTAATATTATTAGAATTATTGAAAGAAACACCACAATTATTATCTTTATCTACTATATCAAATAAATTAGTATCATTTCTTGATGATAGTGAATTATGCAAATATTTAAATAAAATGATTAAACAGTTAAATTTACACGGTGATTCAAACGAAATATTCTCGAATTCTTCTAAAACAAAACAATCTTTTGAAATATTTATTAATATTGAACATTTACAATACGAATCCTGGTGGAACGACGATGTGTTATTTTTAATAAGGAATTTACCAAAATTATCCACTGTAAAAGCCACAATATTGGATTATAGTAATGGTAAAAATAAAGCACAAGAATTAAATATAATCTTTGATGAAGCTCCTCTAAGTAATTGGATATATTATGGGCAGGACTATGAGAAGATGGAAATATTTATTTAAAAAAATATCAAAATGATTTTGTTTTTATTGTTTTTCTTAATTATTTTATGTAATACTATGTTAAGAAATGATTCTAGTCAACATGTACTCCGTCGATTCCACAAATTGTGTATGCATTTAACTGTTAGAATCAACAAATGTTATTTTATGACGCTCACTCATGTCCAGTATATATACACATATATACATCGTTCTTTTCTTCCATGTTGAATAGATATATCGTCTTGTTGATCATTATGAGATCATGATGATCTAATATTCTTTATTATGTCCTCAAGGAAAAGAAGGTTTTCTTTGTGATTCAACCATCACGATTTTATCGTCCATTTGCATTGTTCTATTTGCGGAAATAAATAAAAAAAATATCGAGAAGATATTGTACTCTTTAAATCTATATTCAAAATGTTGCAGATAGTTCTGATATGGATCAGCTACAAAACTCGAATGTTGCAAGTATTTATTTTTGTAGAACTTGTTCAGAGTGATCTTGACACAGGTTTCACTACCGTCAAATAGTCATAATATGAATGCTTAAACTTCTGATGTTAATCCTGAATGGGAGAAATCTTCCACAACATTTTTCCATTCTGAACATACTCATGATGACGAACAAATTGAAAAATCTCAATACCAATCAAATGAACCAACATATATCGATAAGATGGTCAGAACTCACATCAACACAACAATTCAATTTAACACAGGTTCACTTTTCCTCTATCTACGATCTCAGAATATATCATCGACTATCAAATCAACAATACAATTATGAACTCCGACTTCTACCTTTGGAAGAAAACGAACATCAATACATCGATTTACTCAACAGCTCCGAAACAATTCACATTGAAGTCGCACATCAACATTAGCTTACGATCGATATTCATCATAACAACAATACCCCAAATCTTCCAGAAAAACATTACGAACAATATTTCATCAATAACAGTAATAACAATAAACAACTGCGAATACTACAGCCACGTGTACCCAACCCATAGACTAAATTAAAAAAAAAGAATACATGCACTCCCTATTTATACGTATATGCAGCATCTAATGTATCTTAGCATCATAGCAAGTATTTCGAATTGTCAAGCAAATCATATATATATCTCTTTTACTATAACTAATAATCATTGAAATTAATGGTATTACTGATATTTCTAAAATTTCCACATATTTTAAACCTAAGCTTAGGATCCATATCTATTTCATTATTATCTTGTATAATTGGGTACTGGTTTGCTATCTCCCCACATTAATGAGTAAGGTACTATTGGAAAATTTTAAAAAAAACTTATACGGGGAGATAGCAAACCAGTACCGTATTCCTATTATATTATGATCAATACCTGTGACACTCTAACACTACGTAATTACAAAATTATTTGTTTAATATCCTCCATCTTTGTAGGTAATTAACTCTTTGGTGTTCTTCATATGGTCAGGGCGTTAGTTTAACATTTTAGATCAAAAGACTAGAGATATGTTAGTGAGCGTAATGATAAAATTTGCTAGATATAACTTTCAAAAAACAAGAGAAAATCACGTAGTTTACGATCATAGTATGAAATCTTATGCCAAACGATTGCCAAATAAGTAGAAACAGAATAAGCTGTCTTTATAACTTATTTTCACCAAGTGAATTAGCTCTATTGAAATAAAACCCAGTTTTTATTATATATGTACGTCAGAAGAATCAATATTTTCATATATTAAAATATGATACACTTGCAGCTTTTGTTTTATTTTATAGATTTTTATTAAAAAAAAGATTTTATATAAACTTTAGTATATTGTAACTTTATCAATACATGATAATGAGCTAATAAATCAATAATAAAATTAACTTAGTTATATTACTTGATTTTTTCAAAGTATAATACAGATCAAATGCCATCTCCACTAAATATGTCTGAATGTTGGTTTGTGATTGTATATTAAAAAGAATCTATAAATCTTTCAATGATTTTCTAATAAAATTGAGTGCAAAGAGAAAGATTTGTGTGCTATAATAAAAATTGAGATTGAAAGCGAAAACATAGAATACGTTGTGTACTTGTATTTTTGTAGCCTTAATTTCTTGGTAAGTAACGGTTGGACAAAACCGATATTGACGGAACACTTTAATGAATAAAATTTGGTTAGTTCAACTACATTGATGTGTGCAGAATGAAAATAAAAACACCTATCATTCTAATAATAAAGTTTCTTTTTTACTCCTTCACATGTTGAAAAATAAATAATGACTCCGTTCTTCTCGTGTTTTTCGTTTGTTATGAAAGATAAGACAATCAATATTATTTTACTTTATAAATTTAACAAGTAATATGAGATAGATGCAGTTTACTGATGAAATACGCCTCTCCAAAATAAATAATGTGAATAGGTATAGAAGAAAAATTAAAGATGATAGCAATTATTAACAAATGTGTTTTATTTCTGTATTGTGAAAAAATTTGATTCTGTAGATAAGAAACTGTCCATGTATACTTAATAGAGAGAAGTAATGAATCATTTGCTTATCTTGAAAGAACTAATATTACAAAAAGAAAAAAATTTCTTTTTTTTTTGTATTATTCAATCATTAAATAGTTAGATGAGTAAGTTCGCAAGTGTTGATAAAAAGAGAAAAAAAAATGATATCAGTAAAAAAATCATACTTGTTGCCGTTCTCTTTTAAATAAGATATATATATATATAAGGTGGGAGTAAAAGATTAAGACACAGTATAGAACACATTTCTTTTCATTCTTCTTCTCAAAACGTATTACGAAATATTCTTCACAAAATGTCCTCTTTAACTTATGTTTTCTGTGTGTTATTTTTATTAATTTCGGTTGTCTATCTATCGTTGGCACAGACTCCTCAATGTAGAAGTTGTTGTAATGGAGGCAGTTGCACAGCAGCATACAACGGACACACTGGTATCTAAAAACTAAAATTTTTTTGAAAATTGTTTTACCAGTTTTATTCATTAAGGGCGATGTTGTGGAACAGTTATAGATCCATGGTGTTGCTCATGTAAGTACAATTGAAAGAATAAGTGAATAGATTAATAATACTTACTTTTATTTTTCTACTGTATAGGGACTGATTCATGTGTTTCTTCTACTCGAAGCTGTAGACCTAGTGCACGTCGATGGGGAGCCTTGACGCTGGGTGGATTGATTGGTGTCATTATTGGAAGCGTTTGCGGGTGCTGTTTATTAGTGGCATTGATTGTCTTTATATGTAAAAAAGTATGCTGATAACTGACATAGAGAAAGCGATATATATGACTCATTATAAACATGCAACGTTATTACGAGACCATAATAATAGTCTTGTACTACTTAATCAAGCTGGAATTTTTTTTTATTTTATAATTTGTAAAAATTTCATTATGTTTATAAATAAAGAATTGCTTCATTTCAAGAAGTGAATTGAAACTGAACTTTAAATTTTATCTAAGTGCTGGCAGTTGAAGATCAAATTGGATGAAGATTTAATAAATAAATAGCACTTCGTTTTGTTCGTATATGAAAACAGAGTAAACCACACGAATCTTTCTACCAAAGCAGTTGTATTACGCTACGACAAATAACAAATATATTGCGTTGTCGTTTTTTTTTCTTTTTCTTCGCACTATCTTCCCAATCCTTATCACCTGATGTTTTTCTTTTACTTTTCGTATATGCAAGAACAGATATTTTTTTTTAATTCACTTTTTTTCTACTTAGAATAATTTGTGTGTTTAAACTTATGTATTTCAGAGGGACTGTACCAAAAATATCTATCAGTGAATCTAATACAAACTTTCAACACTCGATAAGTCACAACTTCGATACATTACTAATTCGATCAAAACATTTGTTCATATTGATCTATCTATCAATTTTCTCATAAATATTGGAAGTAAAAAAGTGTTTTTTTATTGTATTTGATGTTCATGATTAACAACTCGTATCGTTCATCCAACATATGTCGCAATTATATGCAATCTATGTATTCACAATTACTCGAAGAGATTCTTCTCAATATGCGACAGGATGAAACAGTAAAGATCGACTTTGTTAAATTTTGTCGACCAAGATACACTGATAACGATCCAACATTTTGTGTAATTAATGAATTCGAATAATCTACTTCCATTGACTGCATATCGATATCGAGTTATGTTCAATGATGAATTTGAGAAGAGACACTTTTGATCATTTTCTATCAACAAGTGTTAATCGACAAGTTTCGCTTGTGTTTGCTGACAGTGCCCAATACAATCCTAAATTGAGAGACGTTCTCTTTCAAATACAATTGATCTATCAATTTCGGCCGCTTTATTTGCACTGTTGGGCAATGTGAGCTAATTCTCTTTTCGATACGCATTGTGTCTCGAATTGGTAAAATAGAACAAATCGCAAAACCGATTGTGGGAAGTGAAATTACCATTGCCAAGTGATAAAGATGAACAGCTCAAGCAGCTAACAGATTCCATGTGAAGGGAGAATGAAGAAGGAATAGAATGGGTTTCACTAAGTCATTTATTGGCGAAAATCAGTCAATTAAACAAAGCCGAAGAAATTTATAAAAATGATACTTGAATCCTCAGCTAACAACAATTTGGTAGATAGTGCATGTTTTTATAATAAGTTCGAGCTTGCTATGCTTCAAAAACACGATCAACAAAAAGCTTTTTCATCTAATTACCCTGTTCTAGCCATTTCAGTTCATTTTTATTCCTATCACAATCAATTAAACAATATTATATTAAATACAACTTCAACATCTCTCCTATATTCTAGTAATTGTATTTCTTCTCACAGTCTTCCATAGATACTCTTTTTGACCATTTTTAGATCTCGAACACAGAAAGACCGATCGGACTGAAATTCTTACCATAGATAGATCACGTCAAATAACGAGATCCGTGTTCGAGAAAACATTTTTTTAAAGGACGTCTTTGTGAGGTTTTCCATAGGGTCTTTTCTTGCCACTGTACGATTTCATCAAATTTTGTCTGATTGAGCTAAAAATTTATTTGTAGATACCTACGACCATATCTCAGACGTAGTTTTGAGCTGTTTCAAAAATCTCACTTTCTTTTTATTTTATAAAAAAATATCGAAAGGTTTTCTGGCCTTTGTATATCCTATATCTCGGGATGGAGAAGTCAAAAACGAAAACGGTTGTCCTTGGCACGATTGACCGCTTCATATGAAAAACTGATTTTGAAAAGTTGAAAATTCATTTTTTTAGCGATTCAATGAAGAATCTGTTATAGCGACTTTGTTTTACTTCGTATTAGTTAGTAAAATTTTGGCAATTTTTGGTATATCAGCTTCTCGTAAAAACCAAATAAAACAAAAACGGCAGGTCAGATTTAGGTCCAGAGTTCGGACGCAAGTATTCGTACTTGTACTTATACTTATATTTCAGGACCTATGGTGACATCTATAGATCCATGAGGGCTAGAATATAGGGATATGCATAGATCTTCAAGACCTATCCTATGATTGTGCCCAGAGGCCTATAATGTCAATAACATGAGGGTATCTGTAGATTTTCAAAGGTAATAATATCGGGGTGTCCATAGGTTTTGAAAACCTAGCATATCGGTACTGATAAATGGTGAAAGCTATCGAATGTTGCTATCAATAACTTTTCATAGACAGTATTTGGATAGCGCTAGTTATTATCAGTTTTCTAAGGCTTTTAGGCGCAATCCGGAAAACTGTCAAAATCGCCACTTGTATCTAATGTAAGAGGGGTGTATCTGAGTTTTTCTTTAGGAAGCAAATGTGAGCTACATTTCTTGGTTCCAAGTTATTAAAACAAGAGATAGAATATTGTTACGCTCACGGTGTTATGTTTATAAATTTGGGTAAACTTTGATCTTTGCTTCAACCAAAGATCGCTTCATCACTAGATCTGTGCCTACGCCAACTAATGTAAATAACAGAGGCTTGACTGGCTCGAGCTCAGCGAGCTGAACTAGAAATCTGACAAACATACTAGCGGATACTCCTATAGAATTGTCCTAGAGAATCTCTGGGTACAATTATAGGATAAGTCTTGGAGATCTATGGATATTACTATATTATAGCCATCATGGATCTATAGGTGCCACCATAGGATACGCTTCGAGGAATCTTGTAAGCACCAGCATTGTTTCGTAGTTGAAGCTCAAGTACACAAGTACTCTTTCTGAAGTATAAGTTCAAGTAAAATATTTTTATTTGGGACACTTGTACTTGTCATAAATCTGTTGAGCTCATTCACGCATAGATCGAAAACACAATATCTAGCCTATCTCTAGAACACATCAACAAAAAAATAATTTTTCTTTTGTTTTATATCAGAAAGAGGAAGTACTCTTAAATGACAGGCTAGACACTACTCTATACAAATATATAGTCATCATCTGTTTCCCTTTCAATAGAATTGAGATATAATAAAAATTGAAGTAGGATTATTATTAATGGAGGACTCTTTATTGAAAAAATATCAATTGACATCTGTTGTCGAACACAACACAATATTGTCCAATGCACTCATCGTTTATTATTTTATTTTCGAATATAAAGAATAAACATTAGCGAGTCAACGAATAAAATATCAATTTTACAGCGTTTCATTCAAGAGTAAGTTTAGAAAAACTATTAACTATACTGAAATCTATGTGATTGCATACAATTTGAGAAAATGTAAGCAAGATGTAGTAAAAACAAAACATTTGCTTCTATTTCCTCCTTCTCAAATAGACTGACCTACGTCTCTTTCAAGAATTTATGATTAAAATTTGTTTTCTGTTATATTTAGATAAGATAGGTTTTAGTTCATAGTTTATTCTCTGAGAAATTCAAATTAAAGCGTTTAGTTTCCGATTTATAGGATAATTTCTACTGAAACACTCGTTCTTTTTTATTTGTTCCTCATAATGTTTGATTAATTTAAATCTACATTCATGGACATCATGAGAAAGCTCGTCAAAAATTCAACTTTGGCGACTCCTTCCATTTATATTATGTTACATATAAAGAACGAAACATAAACATAGTTTTCAATAAAGTTGTAGACAACGTTGCATTCTTTCGTTTATGGATTGAGCTGAATGCGAAAATCTGCTTTTGCTGAAATACTGATGATGCAAATTATAGTTTATAGTATGGTCTACGATGATTTTCCATATATGACGGAGATGTTCATTTGAGTATGTGCAATCTAGACTTAAACGAAAAAATATCGATTCTCTCAGATATTTTGCTTGGTACACGTACATTTGCAATATCACTAATTGATATACTTATGATAGTTTCTAATCATATCCTATGTAATATCATTCTCATGTATCTACATCCGATCATGTTATGTTCAACAATATGACTAATTTAATTTGTTTTATTATAGATCTAATTGAATTGAGTGACTATCATCTTTACAAAGCAAATAGATGATGTACTTTAGATTTATAAGTTTTATTTTAATTATTCTAAGCATCAATCACTCGGATGGTGTCAACTGTGGAAAATATGTTGGTGCAACGTATCAGATTATAACTGATGTTGGTCCTTTTTCGGTTTATCAATTAGTGAGACTTCAAACCGATGGATCAGTTACATCTGTTAACAATGTAGAAAATGGTTTTTCTTTTGATCCAACCACTCCAAGTCAACCATTCACTACAGCACTTGGAGAATGGGATTGTATTGCCAAAGATCGGATACATATACGTACTGCAGATTTCAATCATAAGATTTCCAACAGTGATGCTCCAACTTCAATATCATGGGACAATATTATTTTGAATTTCACCAACAACGGTAACTCCGTACAAGGAACTTATCGATTCGCCTTCTATCCAGTAGGAACCTATCCAATTGATCCCAATACTGAACCATTACCTGATTCTTCATTTGGTCCATATCCAATAACTGGTGGACGATTTCGTTTCTTTTGATTTTGACTATACATTCACTAAACACAAATAATTAGTACCTATATGTCATCATACTGAAGATGATCGACATAATAGCTGGCTAACAACAGAAAAGATCGAAAATTCTATAGATATTTAAATAAATAAATACCTATATGAAAAGTATATTTTTCTTCCTCTCTCTTTTAAACAAAAGAGTAATTTTTTCGATATGCTGCTTTTTCATAACAAAACATGAAAAATTTATATTTAACATTTACAAGAAGATATTTTTCTCAAGTATATAAAATATCTATAATCTTTTATCTTTATATGTCTGCATAAAACACTATTGCCTAATTCAACAAATATAAATTCCAAAATAAAAGTAAAGAACGAAACAAATTTTTTTTGTATAATACTTATGCAATCAATTATCCATCTTTTTCATTTGCAACTAAATCTTTCATTTATATCTCAAAGTACGTTATTGTGAAACTTTTTCTTTGTTGTACTGTTTAATGCTCATAAAGCATTCATCTAGAACTTATAGGTGATAAAATCAATTGTATCAACGGAAGTTCTCAAGAAATAGTTTATTAATAGATATGAAACTATCAATTTACTTATAAATATGACTGAACATAATCAATTTTTGCAACATCTTTTAGTATTACATTGCAAGACTGCACATACGAGAAAAAAACATGTTTACTATATAAATAAAAAAACATCATCTGACACAAATTGGAAACATATTGAATACATTAATTTGAAGATAATAATAATTATTGTGTTTTATTTTTCTTTCTGACAAGCGAAAAATATTGATCATAATTATTTAACAAATTTAAAAATTTATTTAAATAGGTTAAGAAATTCCATTTATAATAAATCTATGAGAATTAATATCTATACTTTTTTCTTATAAGTAAAGAAATGAATCTTTTTAAAGTATCTATTATTGGATGAAGAAAGTTCATGATCGTGCTATATTTTGTATATTTAAAGATTAAAAAAAATAACAATTAATAGATAAAACTAAATATCAATGTATATTTCATCATAATCCTATTGAAAGATCGCATGTATATACATTCTTCAACGACAATGATTTATATATTGTCAAAGATAAAGGTATAAAACAATCAAGATATTTATAATCTGAAAAATCCTACATTTATGTTATTTATTATGAATAAGTATCGGTTTTTATATGTTTATTTATCTATTAGTAAAGAATGTTTACCATAGTTTAATTTAATTTCTATTTTTAGACCCGAAATCATGTTAATCATTAATATAAAATTTTATTTCTTCTTATTATTTTTACAAATATTTTCAAGTTTTTCAACCGAAATAAAATCAAAATTAACATTCAATGAATTTTTTAATTATACAACTTTTTCATTATTATCTTTTTCTCCAAATGGACAATATTTACTTTTTCAAACAAAGTATCCATCATGGAATACAAATTCTTTTAAAAATAATTTATGGTTATATAATATAAAAGAAAAAACAAAAAAATTAATAATAAAAAATTCTCATAAATCAATTAAACCACAATGGTCACCTTCAGGTAATTGGATTGCATTATTACTTGATGAAAAATTATCAAATAATTATAATCAAACATTATTTAAAAATTTACCTCAAATAGAACATTATATTTATTTATATTCTCTTGTATCAAATGATTTATTACCTATACAAATTGGAAAAGATATACCATTAGCTTTTACATGGTCAAATAATGATTCTTCACTCTATTTAGCTACAGTTAATTTACAAGCAATTATTAATAAAACTGATGATGATGATGATGAATGGAAAGATGTTATTCAATATCGACAAAGTAGAAAAAATGAACAAAGTATAATTTATCAGATTAATTTCGAACAAAATTATCGTTCATTATCTATAAAAAAAAATATTATTAAAAATCTACCTTTTTTCATTAGTGAATTATTATTTGTTCCATTGAATGAAAAATTTTTATGTACATCTGTATCTACACTTATGGAAGATCTTGAAGATTTTGAAATTTATTCAATCGATCTTCGAAATACATCATCATCATTAATAAGATTAACCGATAATGAAGCTTTTGAAGAAGGATTAAAATTATCAATTGATAATAAATATGTTCTATTTCAAACAAGCGGTCTTGGATCCAATAAAAACAAATCTCTTAGTCCACAAGTACGTCTTTATTCAATAGATTTAACAACTGGACAATTAATACGTTTAGCAGAAAATTTTCAAGGTAGTATATTTGGATATACAATTCGATCAGATGGTAGTATTTATATTCTTGGACAATTAGGAACAGAAGTACAAATTTATTCTCAACGATTATTAACAGAAGATTTAATAAAACATATTGGATGGAATGGAACATATCATTCAATTATATCATCAAATCAAAATGATTTTATTTCATTTATTTATTCTTCAACAGAAAATCCAATGGAAATTTATTTAATTAATAATATTAATCAACTTCAATTAGCAGAAATAATAACAGATGAAAATAAAATTTTTACTCAACGAAATTTACCTCAAACAAAAGTATATAAATGGATAAATGAAGAAGATCATCAAATTATTGAAGGAATATTACATTATCCACCTGGAAAATTTCAATCAAATAATTTACCATTATTAGTACTTATTCATGGTGGACCTTTTTCAGTAAATCATAATCAACTTAATTTTGATTGGTATAATTGGGCTACATTAGCAGCATCAGAAGGTTGGTTAGTATTAGAACCTAATTATCGAGGATCAACAGGATATGGTGATCAATTTCTTAATGAAATTCGTTATAAACCTGTATCTTTACCAGGAAAAGATATACTTTTTGGTGTTGATCAATTGATTAAAGATGGAATTGTTGATCCTTATAGACTTACTATTGGTGGTTATAGTTATGGTGGATTTTTAACTAATTGGTTAATTACACAAACTAAACGTTTCAATGCTGCTTTATCAGGAGCTGGGAATATTGAACATAGTTCAGCATGGGGTACAAAAGATATACCTGTATTTATTAAGTACTTATTTGGAGGATTTCCATGGGAAACATCATATGTATATCAAAATGAAGCTCCTATTTATCAACTTGATAGAGTACGTACACCAACATTAATTGTTACTGGTGGAAATGATGTACGAGTTCCTACTAGTCAAAGTTATATGATGGAACGAGGTCTACATTATAGAGGAGTACCAGTAAAACTCATCATTTTGCCAAATGAAGGACATGAATTATCTATAAATCCTTGGCATGGAAAAATTAAAGTTCGTGAAGAATTAAAATGGTTAAAAAAGTATGGTAATCAATCATCAATTCCATAAAAGAAAACTAAACGAAACTGTACTTTCCAGTTGTATTTTATTGATAATGTGCTTTATAATAAAGACTTTTTTGATTATTTAAAAATTTTAGTTGTTCGCTATTTTGTAGATATTTATATATATATTATAGTAGAAGAATAGGATGATTTTTTGAACTAATAAATGAACTCTGATCTACCATGTATTTACAGTCATCACTTTGTTGCAATTTTTCTCGTTTTCACTTAGATTGAAGTAAACAAAAATTAAAAAGTTTCTACCGGTAAAGTATTCAAACTTTTATTTTGAGTCACTCACCATGAATCCTTTTCCACTCAAACGAGTGAACCAAAGTTCATGTGGTTGACTCATATTATTTAAGGAATAGATTTACAAAAGATTTTAAGAGCTACAATTCAAGCCATGACTGACATCTGATAGAAGAGTTACTATTGGCCATTAGTGAAGACGTAATAGCGAATGACTCGATTCTCACCTATAATTATTTTCCTCCTTCGTAGCTTGTTGTATCAGTTTTTTTTCTTTCTAATCTCTTTTTATCGTTGCAAGGCGAGCTGTCACCTCAATATTTTTATTGCACATGTTTCTATCACAAATTATACTAAAAATATTTGTATTATGTGCCTTTGTATTTTGTATACAGTTTGAATGATGACGACACAAACGCAATCGGAAATGACACGACAATAGTGAAAAATTCGGCATTCTGTTCGTCTTTTAATTGATTTCGTAAACCCTGAAATCTGATAAAGTTGTCCCTGGCTAAGTCAGAATATTTCCTATTTCAATTTTTTTGTTATACATCTATTTTTGGTTTAACTTTATTCCTTTTTATAAACAGCTCTAACATCCTAACACTTGCACATAGACAACTTATTAAAATAAACCTGTAGAAATGTTAATATGTCTTTAACTTTTATTCGAAACAAAGAAAAGAATTTTCATTATGATTATCTTGGTTTTAAACAAAAGCTAAGAATGAATTTACACATCTAATCATTGTCTTTAATAAAATGAGTTACACCTTTTCTATCGACAGATGGTCTTCTGATGGAGATAATGAATTTCAATTATCCCTCCTTTGTGACAGGCTAAACTATTAGTATCGGTCACCATTAAAATGTAGTCCTCATATTTTAAAGAAAATCTTGTTGATAAAAGTATTATTAAATGTAATTATGTATTTAGGTGATTTCACAGAAACATCATCAATGCAAGTGATCTATGCACATGAAGCGTTCCCGAAGAAGCTTTCCAAAAGTATTTTTCTTGCAGGACCAACACCAAGGAGTAACGATGTTGCCTCATGGCGACCTGACGTCCTCAGTATCCTTGAGGATCTACAATATGATGGTGTCGTTTTCAGTCCAGAACCAAAAGATGGTAGTTGGCATCGAGAATATGAACAACAAGTAGAATGGGAGGAACGTGCCCTCCATATGGCAGATTGTATTCTATTCTGGGTTCCACGAGAGATGGTTACTATGCCGGCTCTAACGACAAACGTTGAGTTTGGTATGTGGTGTGATACAGGCAAGATTGTTTTCGGAGCCCCTGAGAATGCAGCTCATGTGCGCTACTTGCAACACTATACAGTTAAAGAATGTGTACCAGAATTTAAAACCCTTAAGGAAACAGTTCAAGCCGCAGTTAACTTTATTGGTGTTGGTGCAGAGCGAATCGGCGGTGAATGTGCTGTTCCTATGCATATTTGGACGACGCAATCATTTCAGTCATGGTACAAGGCAATGTGTAATGCAGGAAATCGTCTCGATGATGCCAGAGTGCGCTGGGTATTCCGAATTGGTAAAAATAAATCAATCCTCTTTGCGTGGGTACTTCACGTCGATGTCTATATCACGTCAGAAGATCGTCACAAAACTAACGAATTTGTCTTTGCTCGTCCTGATATCTCAACAGTAGTTCTATATCATAAAAAAGAGAATCTTCTCGATACAGATATTGTTCTGATCCGAGAATTTCGCAGTCCAGTTTCAAATTCTAGTGGATTTGTATGGGAAGTTCCTGGAGGGTCAAGTTCCAAACCTGGTATGGATCCTCTAGCCTTGGCTGCAGCTGAATGTAATGAAGAGACCGGTCTTTCCATCGCTCCAAATAGATTGCGTTCACATGGAGCACGACAGATTGTAGCCACTCTTTCTGCTCATAAAGGGCATGTCTTTTCTGCTGAATTAACAAAAGAGGAAGTCGAAAAACTGAGAAACTGTGCTGGTGTACCTTATGGAATTATTGAAGATACCGAACGCACATATACAGAAGTGGTACGACTAGGTGATCTTCTCAAAGATGACAGAGTAGATTGGTCTATGCTTGGAATGATTTTCGCTGTTGTTCAAGGTTGACGTTTATTCTTATTTAAATTTGACATTAGAAAGTCAGTATACTATGTTACAAACACAAGAACTGAACTTTTACAAACGAAAACATCAAATGGTCTGTCCACGCGTTTTAGTGCTTAATAAACACTAGAAATTAGAAGAAAACTCTTATTGTAGATGAGGATACCATATCCCATCTCAGTGCTACGGCTTTCCCTAGTGAATGTACTGGACGCAGGGTACTTTTCCAGGTACCTTGCTACAAGAATGTCCTAACAACTTGAAGGTACTTAAGTACCCTGATGGTATTCTATGGGCTCTTAGCACTTAATTATAAAACACTTTCAAATGTTCAAACACAGTAATTTATTGAAAAATTTTTGCATAGAGTTCTATAGAAAATGGGCAAATATTGGAACAAGTACTGGCTGGGTACCATGTACTGAGTCAATTTCTAGCAGGGTACCCGATCAAGTTGTTGGGACATACTGGTAGCGAAGTACCTTTCGAAGTACCCTGGTGAAAAATGGTTTAGTACACAGTACTCAAGTTTCAGTACATTCACTAGGATTATTCCCTAATCTCAAGAGATAGAAGTCAGATAGAAATCACTAGTCAGTATTTATCAAAATTCACAAATATTCGATCCTTAACTCTGCGATAATTATAAGATCACTCTTTCGAAAATACAAAAATATTGAATAGTGGAAAAGTTTTATTTCTACAATGACTACTCTTTAATACGAAAACAATGAATTTTTATTCCTTTAATAGAGAGAAATAGAATTTAAACTTTATCATTGGAAAGCGCACTAAACGCTGTACAGAATACGTATACTCTACCAGAAAATTTTGACGAATTTGATAATTGTGAAAAAGTATTCTAAAAATCATTTTTCTAAAGTTCACGTTAAATATCTCTTTTTTTATGCAAAAAAAAAACCTTCTGGTGTTGAGGGTACTATATGTCCCTAGATATAATCTTGGATTTCCATGCGTACGATTACGCTTTAATTGCGACGCAGTAACGGTTTAGTTGATATGTAGCTACTGTAAGTGACAATATAGGCGAAATTTACCCCCTTAAAAATTTTTAAATAAAAAAAAAACTAAAAAATTAGAAGAATGAAAATTTCATCAAATTCGAAAAAATTATTGGTAATAAATTTTAAAAAGAAATGTTACAAATATTGAAAAAATAAGACTAAAAAATCAAAGAAAATTAGAAAAACTGAATAAAAAGGCAAAATAATGAAAAAGCAAAAAATAATTTTTAGAGAGAGATTGCTATTAAACATAGGAAAAAATCTAATCGCAAATTTAAATACATCACTTTGAAAAATTCCTTCGTCATCCGTTTAGTTTTATATAAATTATGTTAGAAAATACATGTTATATCTTTCGTATTGAAATAAATTATAAGCAGAGACCTCTTCAACGTTTCCTTTTATCTAGTTTCTCTAACTAAATTTCAGTACTAGAGTATGACCAATTATGATGAACAAAAAATAAATTATAATTGTTTAGTATCAGATAGAATGAGTTATACAATGCGAAGATTTCGGCACAATTATTAATAAAGACGCGACATAGGTTGGAGGGGTGAGGGTGAGGGTGGGTGAGGGTAAGGGTGAGGTTGTCAAGAAACCGCTACCTGTAGGTTGCTGCCAAATGCAACGAACAGCATCTTTCCTCCGTGGATTACTTTCAGCATCCTGTAGACAGCATCCTGCAGGCAGCATCCTTAATCTATCATATAGTAATAGGTGAATAGTCAAATCGAATTGACGAGTTATATACTACTGAAAATTTGATGCGGAGTCTTATAATTATGAAACATCGTGTATTTCAAACTATAAAAACTGCTAATTATTTGCTGAATGAAAAATATCAATGTATTTTTATTTAATTTCTTGTTTGAAGAACAGGGATCAACGATGATCTTGACTGAAAGTATTAAGATTAATTACGGTTTATCCGATTTTGGATGAAATCTTTAAAATAAATTAGGAGAAAAATGAGTCTTCTAAATATCTTAGGGATAAGTTTTGAATCCATATTCGAATATGGTGAATATAACGAGAATCTCGTTTAATCGAACATGTTGGTGATAAATTCTGTTGTAACCAATGAACAAGTTGATCTTCTGTTGATGATAAATAATTGAGCCATTCATCATCTCGAGATCGAACGATTAATGCTCGAAGTTTACTCATAGAATTGATAAGATAACTTATATTCTTACGATTTCCAACTTTGATGTAAAGTACTTCACAATGAATTCCTAGTGATGAATTACTGATTTGAATGCATTCTTCATCATTAAACCATTGGTCATAATCGAAAAGATTAACTCGTCGAATTAATCGAGTTTTTATGATGACTGGTGTTAATTTTTCATCGATTGAAGGTTTTTGATTGATATGTTGATCTTTTGGCCAAGAGTCAAATTTCAAAGAATCGAGATAAGAGGTTTGATCAAGTAAAGCTTGTAGTTGTAATTGAGCATCAGTATCCGAGATATTACATGATCGTGATACTTCTAACGACATTAATCGATCACATCTTCGAACAATTGATAATAGGTGATTATTGACAGGAAGTTCTACTGATAGACTAGTTATATTAGGAAAATTGAGATTAGATACAATCATTTCTTCGTTTGAAGAAAAACGATAGAGTAGATGTTGAACACGATCATATGAATAATAATTATCATCATTGAGAGAAGTCGATTTAAATAATAATGGAAAATGTATATTAAAATAAGAAAAGTAATACGGTAAAGTATATAGACAAATCATATTAGAATTTTCATCTGAATTATAATGATATCGAATAAACCATTGATGTTCTTCAATCCAAAAACGAGTTTGAAATGAATTCAATAATTCATTTTTACGTTTCTCACCGATAACTGGAAATTTCATTTTCAATTGAAATACTTTCAATTTTGGTGAATAATTACAGATAATTTGTTCCCATTCATATCCATCCATTTTTACATAAGATGTTTCGATTTTTAATTTATATAAATTAGGCATATGTTGTAACAAGTTTTCTATACTATTACGTTGTGGACCAATAAAAACAAGATTTAATTCAGTTATCGATAAAACTGATGTTTGCATTACTTTATCATTAAGAATACAAAATAATTCTAATGCAAGATATCGAAGACAAGGTGTATGCTCACAAAGATGTATCAAATGATCAATATGATATAGAACACCTACGATTGATAAATATTCTATTGTTAATGAAATATTCGTTGGTGTTAAAATACTATATCCATTTTTTATATCAATATCTATATAACAATAAATTAATTTAGATAAATTCCAAATACAATTCATTAAATGAAAAATATCTTCTTGTTTTCGTCCAAAATAACATGCTATTAGTTTTAAATGAGTAATATGATGACATTCGAATAAAATTTCACTAATTTGTTCACCTGAACGAATATGATCTAATGAAAGTGAACGAAGATATGGAAATTGATTGAAATTCCAACCATAAGAACGAAATAAATGAATTTGTTCAGGAGTTTCATCATCATCAGAAAGACCAATTGAAACAATTCGATCAGTAATTAATGGAAGTACATGTTGACAAATAAATTCAAAATCTCGTTTTGATACTGCTCGAAAGTCCATACGATGTTTTTGAAAATAAATGAAGATCAGATTGTCTAAACGTTTATTAATTCCATAGAAAGCTCGAAGAAGTTGAATAGCAGAACAATATTCAAATACATCAAGCAAAAGTTCGTTAGCTAATAATTCTAAATTCATCATTTATTATTCGTCGACTTACACTAAAATGAATCTGATGCAATAACACATTATTACACTTTAAAAGAAGATAACCAGAAAAGTTTTTTGTAATAAGATTATTTTCTTTTCGTATGACTCTTACATATGTGTTGATAAAAGTAAATGAGTCATCTATGCATTTTATCATATTCACTTCATTCATAATCAATTTATTTCTAGAAATAGTTAAATTGAGATTTTTAATGTGACGAAACAGTTGCCTTTCAATTGCTTAATCTATTATGTATGAAGTGGGTACAGTCTATAGAACTTTTTGGCATTCAGTTGAAGAAAATTTTATGAAGTGCAGGATCTTACTAGTCAACGACCATATTGCTAAGAAGTACTTTATCTACTATTGTAAGAATAATGTATAGTGTTGTTTCGCTTGTATAAAAGAAGATTTCTGAGAACATTTATGAATTACCTTCAGGTGAGCTTCGGAAAAATTCAAGAGGTATTTTCAAATAATCTTCGAAAAATCTAACGAAGATCGAGAGTTAGACTTTGATTATCGAGATCGAAAATTCAACAGAAATAACCGAGAAGAACATAAGTAACACCAAATATATTAGTAGCTCTTTCTACATCAACACTTCTACTTTAATTTCTTAAAGTATTTACATTATACATAAAATGATTGCTATTGAAGTATGTTTTTAAACCCAATTATAGCTAATTATTGTTTTTATTGAGTATCAGCTTGTGTCTTTTTTTTGATAAAATTAATTTTTAATAATATCAATCGGTAGGAATGCGCAACCTTGCATCCCGCACAGCCTGCACTTTATTTTTTTGCCTTCTATTTTTGTAATTGTAGGATGTTGTTTGTCATGGTTTCATCGTCAATGACGTACACATACGAGCACATGTAAAAACAGTAAAATAGTTTTTCGATGTTTGAAAGGAAAGAGAAAAACAAAATATTTATCAAAAAACTTGCATATTCTTTCGTTCTTGATAACATGGACGAACTTAACAGTTTGGCTGATGCACTCGACAAAGTTGATATTAAATATGGAGAACATGGAAGAGATCCTTCAACGTCTTCGTGGGCTAAACGTGTTGACGAAAAAGATCGTATAGCGGATATGATGTATCAGCTCACTCATAAGGTGTCTGATCAATTTCCATTAGCAACTTATCTTATTTCACCATCACATGGTCGTCAACTAGTAGCCTTACAACGAATTCGATTTAAAAGAGATCCTATGCATTTAGATCTTATATGTTATATGCTGCTTAATTCATCATCAAAATTTTTACAATTTCATATACTAACAGCATTAGCTGCTATTTTGGATCAATGTGACTATCGACAATTGATTCAAATTCAACAAACACTTGTTTGGTATATTCCAGAGAAAAAAACATATCGAGAAAATGTGAAATTTCAATTACTTGAAAACGTTAAACCCATGTTGATTTTTTCAATTACTGAAATCGAAAAAAACACATTTTGGTGGCGAGATGTTGAAAGTAAATTTTTCAATAGTCTTGCAGGCATTGTACAGTATCGTCTTAACAGTTTATATATCATTCGAAATCGTCGTCTATACGAACAATTTGAAAATTATCGTTCTAAACTTGGACATAATGCGCAAATATTATTTGTCTATCATGGATCATCTTATGAATGCTTGCGACGTATCGCTGAAAATGGCTTTCTCGAACCAAAAGATTTAAATCAAACGGCAAATGTTGGTTTACAATCGCTCAACATCAAGAAACTCGATTCTGGTTATTTTGGTTGCGGTATCTATCAAGGATTTGCAGCTGACTATGCCATTCTTTATGCTGAAGAACATAGACAATCGAATGAAATTATGCTCAGTGCTGTATTACCAGGAAAATCGTATACTGTCAAGAAAGGCCGAGAAAAATTTGGTCTAGATTGTGAATCTGGCTTTGACTCGCATATATCACCAGAATCGAAAGAAATTGTATTGTTTAAATCGGCACAAATATTACCATTATTCATCATTCGCTTTGAACGTGCGCCCAATGGACCAATTGTTGAAGAAGAGCCTTGAATTTTACTTTCAGCTTAGTTAAACAAACTAATCAAGTAGTTTTGAAGTTACTTGAAGACGAAAATCTTTATTTATAGTAATTAAGTTTCTTAAAATTTGTTTTTATATAAATAAATAAATAAATAAAAAAAACTAATATATCCATACGTATATGTATTCTTTTTCTTTATTCTATTGTTGAAAATAATACGGATAACATTTCAGTTGATCTTCTATAGAATAATCTATTCGACTGAATTCAATACAAATATGAGAAAGATGATCAAGTCTCAAGCATAGAATGACCAAAAGTCAATCTCAAATAGGATTTATCAATGATATCTACAAATATTCGTCTGATCATTCATCAGGAAAGATCGAACTATATATAGTATACAAAGTTTTTTGTTTTGAAGAAGTCTTGTAAGACATATCACAATAGAATATTTTTTATTACTAACATTCTTTCTAAAGCTTAACGGTTATTTATTTCCATTCACAGATAGACATTAATGTTGTCCTCTATAGCTTGTCAAAACTTTCATATAACTATGTCATGGGCTTGTGCAATAACATAACATGCGTAAAACTGTAAAGAAAAATATCGATGACATTGCTTGTCTTTTACTTTTTTTTTTCTCTTTTTCTACACATTAAATAGCATGTAACTACATCAGTCATCAAAAAAGAAACAACTGTGCATACTTCCATATTACTTAATAATCGTGATTAAATCATTTTTAGATGAGACAAACTACTATATCTACTTCAGTTTCTTCACCATTCAATGGTAAAACTATTGTACTTGAACTTGGTCGTGAAATAGGCTTTAAAGCTAAACAAGAACTGATCAATTATTTACGAGAACAGCAAGCGCATATTTCATATATTCTTACAGCTAGTGTATGTCCTTCTTCAATATCATAAGAGCATTCTTAAAATTAACTTTTGTTTTAAAGACTGATTATGTTTTAGTTACAAATAATATTGATAGTTATAAGACACGTCGTGCTAAACAGCTTGGCTTACCCTTGGTCAATATTGAATATGTCTATGAATATCGTCGTTTGTCATCTGATCAAACACAGATCAATATTGATAAGTTTATTATTAAGTCTGCTGAAGATCAAGAAAATTTTACAAAAACTGGTACTATTCCTGTTACAGGTATTAAAATTATTTTTTGTAATTATATTGAACATATTTATCCGTTAGGATCTCGAGTAAATTCGATCAAAATTAATAAATTTGATTTAAATAAAATTAAACTATGGAATTTTGATGATACTAATTTGCCTCATTTCGATGAATCTACACATTGTGAAATTGGTAAATGGGCTATTTTCAAAGTACAGTTATATTTAATTATAACTATAATTCTCTTACATTTCTATTGTTTTGGGATAGGAAACTAACGATAATTACGATGTATTTTTTGTTCTCGAACTTCAAATTATTCCAGAGCAATACTATAATCAAACAATAAGCGATTATCGACTACGATTTCGATATGAAAAACAGACTATTACTAGCGAAAGACAACAACAAGAGAAAAAAGTTTTGATACAGTATGCATTTAGTAATGATCCAAATGAACTACAACAATTATTTGCATCATACTATTATCGAGTGGCTACAATGCCACGTGTAACACGAATTCGAGAGATGTTACCTGATAAATTAGGATCAAAATCATTGTTACGTGTAAGTAAATAACGTTGATAAAGAAAAATAATGATTTTTTTAGTCTTTATTTAATCATCGTATTGATACACAAACCCTCGATGAAAATGTATGTCAATTGATTGAATCGATTTGGTTAGAATCAATTGGTGATCTGAATAAAATTTTGAGCATATTACCAGAATCGATTACTCTCGAAACAGTATATATATATATTCATTTTGTTATATTTAACCTAAATATTTTTGTTTAAACTACGAACTAGATTATCGAAGCTGAAACTGCACTACTTGAGCTCAAATCAACTAATGATCCAGCTGCTGCACTTCGTTTTTATTCACTTATTCCACATCGACCACAATATCATGTTGATCTCGTTAAGAATCGTCGAGCATTAATCGAAAAATTAGATTTATGTCAAGTACGATTATTTCTTTCAATTAATTATTTTATTTGATCTTTTATCTATTCAGATGCTTCGAGATATGTTAACAGTTAATGAATTAACTAATTGGAATATCAAAGCATCAATTGAAGCTAAATATCGAGCATTAAAATGTTACATCGAAACATTGGTTAATTCAACATCTGAATTTAAGAATATTGTCAATCTTATTCAATCATCAACAGATAGGTAAGAAAAATTGAAATTCGATTTTGCTTTTTTTTTATGATAACTTTGTTCCTTTTTATTTATTAGTGGTAAACAAATTGTTATTCATAATGTATTCAGTGTAACTAAACAGACAGATGCACTTAATTTTTCTACAACATTATCCAATCAACGATTACTTTTTCATGGATCGAAGTATCCTAATTTTCTTGGAATTCTTTCACGGTAAAATATATTCATTTTATACTTAAGATAATTATCTCGATATACATTTAGTGGTTTAACAATGCCAAAAATAGTAGTTGAAGAATTAGGTATCATACGTACTGATATTGGTTGTCTCGGTTATGGAATTTATTTTTCTGATTCTATTTCAACATCTCTAAAATATACAACATCAAGTACAATACGACCTGGTCGTCGATTATTATGCATTTGTCAAGTAGCATTAGGTCAAACAGCTAACTATTATTCATTTTCACCGACTCTCATAAAACCTCCCGATGGTTTTCATAGTACATACGGAGTTAAACGAACAGGAGATAATAATTCAATGTTTATTGTAAGTAATTTTTAAAATACTTTTCACTTTATTTCAATATAATATCATCGTAAGAAATAAATACAAATCTAATTTTTATTGAATTAGGATAATGAATATGCAATTTATCAACTTAATCAACAACGTTTACTCTACATTGTCGAAGTTTCATGGCTACCAAATGATATTCTTAATATGGAATTTGAACGATTACCTATTGTTCACTATCAACAAGATACATCAAATTTGAATGAACAGGGTAATAAATGAATTGTTTCTTTTAGATTAGAATTCAATCAAATTATCTCTTATATTCTAGTCGATGTTCCATTAACAATTGATGATGAAATAATTGAAATAGCTGAACAAGATTATGGTTTAATATGTCCATCATCAGGAAAACTTATACCACTTAAATCATTTCATATTCGTGCTCAAATTATTGATACTACAGTTGAAGTAATAATATCTATTGTTTTAATAAACTAGTCCTAATTCATTATATTTCTATTTAATACAAGATTGTTTTCTATCAATTCTATCATAATACAAGTTCAATACCAATCGAAGCTAAATATGTATTTCCTCTTGATGAAAATTCCACTGTATGTGGTTTTGAAGCACATATTAATAATAAAATAATCAAAGGTGTTGTTAAAGAAAAAGAACAAGCTAAAAAAGAATATCGTGAAGCAATTGAAAAAGGTCATGGTGCATATTTAATGCATCAAGAACAAGCTCAAATATTTAGTGTAGCTGTTGGTAATTTACCAGCAAATAATGAAGTTATTATTAAAATAACATATGTAGCTGAATTAGAAATTGAAAATAATGATATTATTTTTCGTCTTCCAGCTAAAATGGCTTCATGGCATTCAAAAAAAGCAATTGAAACTAAAGATCAATCAATTATAAAATCAATTGATATTATTGATGAAAAAGTTGAATTTAGTTTTAAAGCATCAATTCAAATGCCATATGAAATAATTAAATTATTCTCACCCACACATCGTCTTCGTCGAAAATTAACCGATTGTATAGCTATGATTGAACTTGTTGATAATATCTTACTTGATCGAGATTTTATTCTTTCAATAACACTTAAAAGTGCGAATTTACCTCGAATATTAAATGAAACATTATCATTACATAAAAATAATTATAATTCTCAAGCATGTATGCTTACTTTCTATCCACGATTTGAATTATTGACTGATTTAAATGAACAAATTGAAATTATTTTTATTATTGATGTATCAAATTCAATGGATGGAAGTCATGTACAACAAGCTAAACAATTAGCTCATTTATTTCTTACAAATTTAGAAGTCAATGATAGTAATACATATTTTAATGTTGTTACTTTTGGATCAGATAATGATGAATGTTTTCCAATATCAATGCCAATAACAAAAGAAAATCTTGATAAAGCTAAACATTTTGTTCTGGTTTGTAATTTGTCTTGAATTTAATTTTCTTATTACAATATATATGTATTCATACATTCTAGCATTCACTTGTTCATCGTGGTAATACAGATCTATTTGCTGTTCTTCATCGTTATTCTTTATTACCATCATCAAAATTTGGTCGTCAATTCATTTTACTATCTGATGGACATATACATGATCTTAAACCAATTCTTATTCTACTTAAAAATCAATCAACTATGCGTTATGATCGTCTATTTACATGTTCAATTGGTAATATTGCTAATAAACATGGTTTAAAACAATTAACTAATGGAACAGGTGGAGGTGGTCTTATAACAATATTTGATTCAAACTATCGATCAAAATGGAAAACAAAAGTATTGAATATTCTTAAATATATTCGACAGCCATGTATTACAAATATAAAAATTGATTGGCATGGTCATTTAGATGAAGAACAAAAATTCAATATGCAAGCACCGAAAATAATTCGATCTTTATTCAATGGAATGCGACTTAGTGTTTATCGATTTATACAAAATTGTCATAAGGCAACATTGACAGCTACATTTAATGGACAAGAATTTGTTACGACTGTATTTAGTAGTACAATGACAACGACTAAAGGACGTATTCTACATTGTTTAACTACTCGAGCAATTATCGATGATTACGAAAATGGACTATTCCACATCGACGAGAGCGAGAATGAATTGATCAAAACTCAATACAAACGAGATCTTATCGATTTAAGCATAAAATATTCGGTTATAAGTCCATATACGAGCTTTGTTGCTATCGAAGAACGTAATGATACACAAATTCATCAAACAGGTTTCGTCAAAGTATAACTATTTAGAATATTTGCATGTGTACTTTATATCATAGGCGTTCGTCTTGTTAATGTAATGGCCGACCGTGATGTCGATTTGCTCCCAAATATTCGTTGGGATGGTGATGTATCAAATTTGACTTTGATTAAACAGAAATTGATTGATGAACGTATTTCACTTGAAAGTGCATCAATTCAAAGCAAAAGAGAATTAGTTGCTGATATTGAAAAACTTTGTGAAAAAATTTCTTATCGAGCAGGTGGAAATGAAAAATTTGATGTGATGATGACGATTATACGTACCTATCGTTATTCAATCAATGAACACGAGAAAGCAAATGAACTTGAAGAGAAAATGCGAAATGGTATGTAATTAATTTAAGATAAATTTTCATTTATATACATCGAATTTGGAAATAAATAGATATAAAGATTGAAATGATAAGTTCAACAACAGAAGAACGCCAAGTATTACAACAACAATGTGAAGCAAATAATTTAATGATCACTAATGACGAAGAGTAAGTAAAATTAATTAAGAAAATATTATAAATAAAATTTGTTATTTGTTCTCTTGTAGAGAAGTATTATTTGATTATGATGGTAAGAAGATTTATAGTTAAAATTTAATTATTCTATTTCGAAAATCTCAAATAAACAGAGAGATCATATTATACTTTTCTCTTTCATAGATACCGATCTGTTCGGTTCTGACTCTGAGGAATTGACATCGATTCAACAAACGCAAAAGGTAAGAAAATTATCCACTATGTATAAGAACAATGTCATAAATTGAATATTTCTTGTTTTTAGTTATGTGAAGTACCAGACTTCTACGATGAATTTTCTACACTCTCATCACCAGTATCTTCATCATTAAAAGATGAAATCAAGTTTTTGACTACAAGTAATATATGTAGTCACGCTACACACATCAGAGTTTTATATAGAAAAGAATACATTAAATTTTTATAAAGTCTTCGGAATATTTTTTACTATGACTGTCAGCTTTTGAGATGACTTTTTTAAGGAAAGCTATAATAAAGTAGATTGAATTGAAATAGTTACATTTACTTTTAGCCGAGGAATCTGCATCAGAAAGACGTTCATCGCCACTACTATCAGAATGGGCTGAATTACAGAATGAAAATGGTGAAATCGATTTGAGCATTTTGGACACTATGGATGAGACTACCTATGTGGAATGTGGTAAGTTATTTAATTTTTATTATTAGCAGCAAACATCGATAGAAGAATCTTGTGAAATCTCTTTCTAATGGTGAAAAATACAGATCTCCATCTGCTTCTATTCTCATATTCATTTAAAAAAAAAAACAAATTTATATCTATAATTTTTTTGAAATGTGAAATTTGAAAAATAGCATAATGCAGACTTTTAATTGAGCATTGTATCTATTTATCAAAAATGAATAGATTATTTGTTATTGCTATGAATAGCAGTGTTTTATAATTACTATTCTGAATTATTTTTAGTGAAATATCTAACAAATTTGCAATCAAAAGGAAAATATTTGATAAAAGACGTATTAGATAAATGTGATATGGATCTTGAGGGTGGCGGTGGTGAGGGAGATTTCGAAGGTGATTCAAGTTCACCTCGGTCCACAGATACTTGTGTGTCTACGTCAGCAAGTTTTAATTTGCCTATTTCGACGATCCTTCGAGCTAATGAAGAGGAATGCCTTACAGAATTGAATTTATTTGATTTACCTTCAAAATCAGAAGCAATACAAATGTCCATGTTTATGGATGATAACAAACCTGAAGAAAAAAACAAAATTGAGACTACAAGTAAGATCATTATCAGCAGCAAGGTCATTCCATTATAACCTTCATATAATTAGAATCACCACCAAGCAAGATTCAACAACAACAAAAATCTGCCAAGAAAATTTCAATGTCTGTATTTTCTAGACTTTATAAATCATGTAGTAATTGATATTTTCTGTTAGAACGTCAGCTTGCCGACAAAGATCAGGTTTCATAAAAGCAGGCAAGAAATCTTCAATACAACTAATCGATCCTGTTGCATCGTCAGATGCTATCGATGGTACCACAGGTAAAGGTAAGACTTAAATATCGTCCTACCAATTTAACATGACATAAACCCAAGAACAGCAATAAGTCATATGATTGAATGATGAACATTTGGAAAGTTCTATTCAATTGTTTAATGTTTCCTCGTTTTAATCAATCTGCAAAATATCTTCTATAGTGAACGAAACACCAATCGAATAGTTTACTGACATATAAGAATCAATTTTAGTGCCATCCGATACCATCTAAACGAGAATAAATGGTATGATACTCTATTTTCAAGTAGAAGAAATGTATTTTATTTATGTAACACTCATTTCAAATCGAAATCTTCTTTGTTTACACATACATAAATCAATATTAACGAGTTTTGATGTTAGATCTAAAATTAATATCATCAATATGTTTACCGGCAGAGGATCGTCATATTCTATTGTCAGTCGAAGATTGTAGTTAAATTTTTTCGTACCAAAAACAATCTGTATACATAATGTATTCTCGATAAATTATTTGTGAAATTTTGTTCTTAGTTTCTCTGGAACATTAATTGTAAGCGGTTGTGTAATGAGACGATGTATATTGTGTTTATTGACAGTTCTTGTGTTTATAGTTTTGTCAAAAAGAAACAGAAATAATAGAAGATATATAATTTAACATGCTCTACAACGTATCAAAAATTGAGGAGACTATTTAATAATAAATAATAATGCACCAATAAACTGTAAACAATTACATGAACTATTCATTTCATAAGTACCAAATATAAGAGAAGTTAATTTGATACCCATTTTATGTATAAAATTAGCAACATCATTCAATTCCGTTGACGAGGCTATTGATACTTCTGCTCGTAAACGATCGTCACCAAAAATGTCAAGTCCAACAATATTACTTTCAAGTAGGGTAGCATCATTATCGAACTCAAATATTAGTAAGTTCAAATCATATGATCTTCTCCATTATTTCAATTACTGAATCCATGAAAATAGGAAGATCTGTACGAGTTTCGCCACTTGGTGGCAAACATGGAAACACACAAGTTCTTACCAGTGAACTAAGAAGTTCAGACGATGGTACGTTGTATGGAATATTATTGATGAATTCTATATATTTCTCTATAGATCAAGTTGCACGGGATGGCAAAATTTCTAATAGAAAGAGTGGGCCAATAATAGAATCAGTTGAATCCGACGGAGTATGTACTTTAATATTCAATTCTTTTCGGAAACTTCATCCATTGTTAGGAGCTATACGATGACGGTGATCTGCGAAGTGTTATACCTGAAAGTGAAGAATCAAAATCTATGATTCGTAAAAAGGAACATAAAATAGAAATGTGAGTTTTAAAAGAATTTACAAAGGCGTGCGATGATTAATGATTAATCGTCATTTCCTATCGACGATATTTTTTAAATGAATAAAAACTTTAGATATCAATCAAAAATTAAAAATATTTCAACACCTGATACAGCCATTTGTGATCTACTCTTACTCGATGTTTGTCCACTTGGTCTAGGTATTGAAGACATTCACGGTCACATGCACACACTTATACGTCGTAATACAACTATTCCAACACGAACTCAATTCTATCCAATATTTACAAATGCTCATGGCTATCAGAAGACAGCAACAATTCGCATATTTGAAGGTGAACATACTCTCACAAAACACAATGTATGTTGTCTTCCAACACACTAAACTTTATTTAGTAATCTTCTCTATTATAGATATTATTGGGAGAGTTTACTCTTTCTGGTCTAACAAGTAACTTTGCTGCTCAAACACTCGAAATAGCTATTCGTATGGACCTCGATGCTAATGGTATACTTCATGTCGATGCTGAAGAAGCACGTTCAGGTGTTAAAGCTTCATTTACTTTTGATCCAAGTAGTCGGCAAAGTATGATAATTACTTCAAAGTATAATTGAATATTATATATATATGTATGTAGGATTGGCAAAAGATGATATTGAGCAACGTGTTATGTATGTAGAAACTGATAGAAATTTTGCAGCTAAATCTGGTCAGTACTTTAAAAAAAATGATATTTCTACTATCGTTACTTTGTAGTTTATGACCGCCAACCCAATGATCATTTATACTTGGTTTGTACTAGATTATCTTCTTATTGTTCGATTTCTTTCTTTTTGCTTTTATCAGCTCGATGGTCAAACTGAATCTATAATACAGAACTTTTTCGGTGAATTAAAGACTGATGCTCCACTTCTCAATAAGCTAAAAGATGTTAGGTGTACAACAACAATGATTGACGAACTTATCAAACTTCAATCTGAGGTGAAATCATTTTAATAAAACTTCATTGACTATTTATTGTTTTGCATTTGATTCGAATCTAGGATGGTTCATTTGTTTTAAATAAAGATTTAGCTGATGTGCTTCATATTAATATTGATATTTTCAATGATCTTGAATACTACTTACGTGAACAAGGTTTTAATTCACTTGGTAAGATCGAATAATTTATTATTAATGTACAGAAATACAAGCTTTCATTTTATTAGCTTTGAACATACGCAATGAAATTCTTCGTTTGATCGGTACAGGTGTTATTCTCATCTGGCTCATTATTCAAACACAAGCTTTAAAACAAAATATGTTTCCATTTTTATCTAATATTGAACAAATCAGAGTAAGTTGATTAATTACCAATCTTCCCATTTTCTTTTTATCTTAATGTATCTGTGTCACTAAGGTTCAACTTTGCAACCATTTTCCTGCTAATATAAACAAACAAATAGACAAAGCAATTGATTTCTATCAACGAACAAGTCAACGTTATGGTATATATTGTAGACAATTAGAATTAAACGATTCATCATGGGACATATTTATTCAACGTATACTCACCGGCATTGATCATACCAATAACTAAAACATATCTCAATTGATATTTCTTTTTTACTAAAATTTTATGTTACAGTTTTATTTCTGTAACCATGAAGCATTTTAACACAAAAAGAAGAATTTGTGAGTGCGTGTGATAGTCAATAGAAGACACATTCATTGATTTCAATTAGATCGACGAAAGTATTGTGAACTAGCTGAATCTTATTTATATTAGGGAGTAACACTTAGTCCTTTTTTGGAAATCATCTTAGATTGAGAAGTTGTGCGTAGTTATTCATTGATCAACATCCCGTTCAATTCATATGAACAGGAGAAAATAATAGAAAACAATTTCAACTCTACGAACTGAGCTGAAACTGTCACAATATCTAGTTCTTTACTCTTTTTATCTTATACTACTTTTCAATCTCAATACTGAAAGATTAAATTATAAGTCTGTGAAATTTTTGAATATGATTTATTTTTCTTATCACATAGTATCTATAGGAATACTTTAATAATTAATTTTATACTATTGTAGATCTACATTCGGGTGGTCATAGTTCTAATTACTTCGGCTACTATTGGAAAACATAGGAAATTGGTGATTTCCAAAACTGAGATTCTATTGATTAAGGTTAATCGAATATCGCTGGCATCCTAAAGAACCTGCATGTGATTTCGTTTTACAAATTTGATAGAATTTATGTAGAATCCTCCAAGATCTTGTAGTTTGTGTTTGAAACAGTATGATAAGAAGTGTAAAGTGTATATTTATCTTCGTCATTATTTAACTTATAATGTTGGTGTTATTGAGATAAAAATAATAGTGAAAGAATTTGTAACGTTGTCATTCAACAATTATATATATGAGCTGTAAGTTACTTCACTACTAATTAAACTTTCTGCTTAAGACATTTTACTCAGTATCAAATTATTATTTAATTAAAGATCATCCGTTATCCAATATAATCATTTAGAGAAATGAGTACGATTACCATGAAAGACACTACATCAATTGATTATAATTGCATAAAAAATATTTCTGATTCATTGGTCTATCGTGTTGCCACAACATCAGATTGTGATTCATTAGCTGCTTTATTAAATAGTAGTTATCGTGGTGAACTGTCGCATCAAGGCTGGACTAATGAAAATGACCTAATTTCTGGACCAAGAACAAATGAAAAAACGTTACTCAAGATGATTAATAGCAATAAATACGTTTTTTTGATATTTTTTGGTGAAGTTGATCAAATTTTAAAAGGATGTGTTAACTTACAATGTGACATAGAGAATAAAACTGCCGAATTAGGCATGTTTGCTGTGCGTCCAGATTTACAAAATCGAGGTTATGGAAAATTCATTTTGAAAGTAGCTGAAAATTATGCTATAAACAATTGGAATACTCAGTACATTGAATTAGAAGTTATTAGTCAAAGATCTGAATTAATATCATACTACAATCGCTGTGGTTACATTGATACAGGTATACGTCGATCATTTCCTGTCGAACAGTTGAAATTAGGAGGTACATTGCGAGACGATTTAGAAATTTGTTTTATGAGTAAATGTTTGAAGGAGAATGAGAAGTAAATAAATCAAATAAATATAAAGATAATGTCATTGATTTATTTTTGATTGTTTAATCGATGAATCTGCGATATATAAATATCATGCATTTCTTTGTTACAGACTATTACAAAACACATTAACACCTTAATGAACAAGATTGAATACTATTCTGTTAATTCTATACAGACCAGTATTACAAATTTATACGAGTTAATAGTGAAGTGAAAATTCTTTTGTTAAAATAAGAATACTTTCTATTAAAAATGTAATAAAACGAACTATGCTAATTCATGGCTTGCTGAACGTCTCTAGATTTTAATTGGATGTCCACTTCTAAAACCTTTTATTTTACTAGAAAATTTATTTCAATATATTCTCTCTTAATACAAATAAATATTTCTAGTGCAACATCTTCTAAACAAGATCTTTGTTAGGATGCAAGATACAAGATCTATAATTATTATTGAGTCTGAAAATAAAAGGTAGGTTGCCGTTTTTTGAATAACTTTTGATCAAAACAAGAGAGAGAGCTACAGATTTTGCCATTGGAAATAGCATCATGTAATTGTATTATTAATCAGTTAGATATTATCTCTATCTTTATCATTTCCATAAATTCTAGTATATATTTCCTATTCATGGATGGATTCGATAGCCTAGATGATGCTCTATAAAACTGCGCAAGTCATGAATCTCAATTACTTATCGTCTGAACAGAGTATTCATTTTGCCGGAAAGAACAGTGTTATATTTTTTTTACATGTTCTGATTGATTCTTAGAATATGGAAAATATATAGAAAAATAAGTTATTTACTACGTCGAAGATCACAAGGTAATTAACTTCATCTCACAAAGAATATTATTAATTTTGTTAACGAAAAAAAGCCTTTAACTTCAGATACAAATCGTCGTAAATCTGAAAATAAGTTCATGTTTTGTTGCAGGATCCACAGCAGATATCTATTCTGAAATCAATCGAAAGCTGGTATTATTCTTTCGAATATAGGATTTCATGCCAGTTCATGCTAACTCTACGGAGTTTAATATACAATGCAGGAAATAGTAGGTTTACCTTGCAACACAAATATCGAAAAACTGCCCAGCCTCATCTACAACGTATATTTTATCGGTATATTGCAGAATGTTTTGTTTAGTAGTTCAGCTTTTGTAGCTGAAGGCAAATATTTCCATTGATAAGCATTGAGCCTACTCGTATTTTTTTGTTTGTTTCAGATTCTTTTTGGAGGCTTTATCTTTTCAGTTAACTGACAATACCACTTGATATTCTCAATGGTAATAGCAATTCTGGCTTGAGATTCTTGAATATCAAAAGAAAGAGGGAATTTAGATGTAGATTGACATACTGATTTTTAAATTATCGTGTTAATGTCCTTGAAATCCAGTCAGCAAAATACGTTCCGTCCATAGAATGATCTTGATTACATTTGAAAATATCGACTGTAAGTAAATGAATGCCATTTTCATTGATCATGCCTGAAATAGCCAACCGGATTCCTAAGAAATACAATCTCATGACATAGGTTCATGTTGTTCGAGTATAAAAGAATTTCGAGTGGCCATGAATGCCAATGAATCTAGCCGAGTAGATGCTTTAGATGTTTGCCTGTAGCGAAAACCGAGCTGTTACACCAATGGAAAATTTTTCCAGTAGCCGAACTGATCGGATATTTAATAATTGTTTTAAAAAATACCAAATATCATCTTGATAGAATTCAATTAGTTCAACTGCTTTTCTTCCGCTATTTCTCTTCTTTTTTAGAGAATTTGATACAAGTATGACCATGGTAATGTTATGCTTCTTATTTGAGCGCTTCACTGGCATTGCTGTTTCGAAAACTGTTTGACTTCTCAACTGTCTTTTTTCTTTCTTTCAAACTGCCCATTTCTTCTTGCAATCGGAAGATTGATTTTTTTTTGTTCAGATCCCAAATATTGCTTTAAATTATCAATTGTATTGAATAAGAGAATTCAAAATCTGTCCATTTCACTTTCGACAAAGCCGATTATTCGAAATATCAGCTGTTTCATTTCTTTGTTATATTTTTTTCTTTTTTGTCATTGTCAAATAAAAGTTTGGCTAAATTCAAGTAGACAATAATTTATTTTGCTATACATTTTCCACATTCCAAGGATCAATCAAAACATGTGATTCTGTTCTTTCCAGTAAAATTGATACTCTATCCAAACAATAACTAATAGAGATTTGTGGTTTGCGCAGTTTTATAGAGCATCATCTGAGCTATCGAATCCATCCATGAACAAGAAATATATACTAGAATTTATGGAAATGATTGAAATAGAGATAGTATTTAGCTGATTAATTATGCCATTATATGATGCTATCTCGTTAGTTTTTACTCGAAGATAGCATCCAGCTAACTTCTCAGCAATTCAGATATATGCATTAGAAATTTGCATTTTGATGTTTCAGATGATGTTGGACACTGCTTTGATTGCTTAATGACATTATGGATGGTTCCTTTAAATACCAGATTTTGAACCGTAACCTCACTGTTTTCCGATTTAGAAACGTTCTTTTCAGAGCTTTTTCTCTGATTTTCTATCCCTTCGTGATTTGTTTTACTTTCTAATAACTACTCAAAAGCATTAGTTTTATAACTAATGTTTCAAAAGACGACAAACGATGGAAATACGTCTCATAGTAACTGTTGTGTAAACAGATTTATTGCATAAAGAAGCTACGATATAGTTGAAGTGTTTTTATAATATTCGAGAAAAAATTTCAAGATTTTTTCGATCTTGATGATCTATTCAATAAGCATGATATCGTCTCAATCTTTTCAAATCTATCCAATCTGAATTTGGGCAAGGATTGATAAGACTCTCCAAGTCTTATCTTACGTATCTAAAAATAAAAGAGTCATAATTTATTATGCACAAAAAAATAGAGAAAAACATTAGTTTGGAAAAAAAACGCAGTTGATGTGCTCATTTGTATCTTCAAAATTCGTTATTTGTCATCACAGATGCTGCCCTCGGAGATTTTCGGCGATCTTTCAAACCAACAGTTGATCCTATTTTTCTTGTTGTTTCAATTCCTTTCGTTGCGTCTGTTGCTCGAAGAACATGGAAAATCAGCGACGATGTAAAGGTAACTGCTGTAAGAATTCCAATAATTGAAGAGATTACAACCAAGACAAAACTGTATCCTAAACTAACTGCAATCCCAAGTCCATGTCCGAAGTCTTCGGTAATGATTTTTGTAAATAATAAATAACCAAGAAGAATTAAAATTGAGCCAATAATGAGGAAGAATAGAGATGCAATGGCGACAAAACCAATACGTTTTAAGTCACGATGAATGCAGAAGATAATTGTTGATAATGAAGTTCCAATGAAGAGAAAAATGAAACCAGCAATAACAAGTCCTTGAGATGTTTTTAATTCTGAAACTACTTTTTTCTCCGTTGGAATCTTTTTATCAAATAAACTATAGGTTGTTGATTGAAGGTTTTTACCCAACGCTCCCTCTACTTGATTGAGCGTTGCATTTGTAACAAAAATTACAATCTGTCCCACACTTACTGATTGTGCACTTAAGGCAGTTACTACCCGACTAACACCTAAAACAAATTGTCCAGTTGGATCTACCAATGGGGCAAACTCTTTCTTCAATTCATTTATATTGCCTCGAACACTTATCCAATTATTTGTTGCAACACCAACAATTGCTAGAATTACTGCAATTAAACCAATTATTGCAGTAACAAATAATAAGACTTTTCGAAATTCATTAACTTTCTCCATCATTTTTTATTGTGTATACTGATACATCTTGCACTGTGTCTTATTTACTTATTTTAACCCTTGTTTAGAAAACAAATAGAGATAGTGTTAATGGATTGTTATCTCATTTTTATTTTATACGCCAATGATAAATACGAAATACATGCACGTCCTTGCTTAGGTGTAAGACCCTTTAAATAATATAATATTTTTTGACGCGAAATCAGAAGTTGGGTGAATGCTTAAAACACAGGTTGTTCAGTCAAACTAGAACAAGAAAAAAAATATAATTTCTTCAAATAAATCTCTTTGTTTAGAACACTTTTCAAATATTTTTTTCTTTTCTACTGCTAAACAGTACAATTTGATATGCAGGAAACCTGCTAACGTTTTTAGACTACAACTTTCATATGGTAGTAATGATTTTTTTCCATGATAGTCGCAAGAAATATGACAACTTTGCTAACTTAACTTCTTTATGTGCTGATAACTTGGTTGTAATATATGAGAATAGAAATGATGTTGAGAAATTCATTAAATCTTTTGAAAAAAAAAATCTTACGTATGCGATTTAAAACTCAGTGTTAAGATCAATAATAGATATACTTTGATCCAAATATTACCATTTGTAATTAAGAAACTGATGTTGTGAATTTCTTCACTAACTGCAAATGTAATCTTTTAAATGATCAACATCTTGATAGTGAAATAGAAATACGAATCAACAATTTTGTATCTTAAATTTATAAAATGCTTTTAAATTAAAATTATAACTTATTCAATTATATATCAGGAACTTTTTGATGAAAAAATCAAAAAGAAATTTATTCGAAATGAATTACTCTGAACTCAACTATCTTAAATAATATTAGAAGAAAAAAAATTAAATATAGAGACGCAAACGATATCACTCTTAAGAAGGTACAAATAAAGTGAAAAGCAGATAAAGAAAAGATATTTATCTTGATATCATTCTATAAAATACCACACAGCAACAACATTAATGGAACATAGATGGACGAGTGTATAAGCAAACAGATGAACCAAAGGCAAAAGAAGTGTACTAAATCACATCGAAAGAGAGACTATAAATATAGATAAGTGTGCAGTAGAAGAAGGAAGATAAGAAAACCGAACATTCTAAATGTCTTTTTTTTTTTTTAAAGATGAAAAATTTTAAAACTGAATATCTGGCCAAAATACATTTAATAAGATGCGATATAGCTGAAATCAAATAATAAACGCTACAAATGAAGAAAATGTTATAAAATGAATGACAAGTTATGCATAATCAATACAAAAAATATTTGTCGGTTTTAACTTTTCGTCCATGTTGTACCTGAAATTTTTCTGAAGATATAGTTTTCTAGCACTTGGTCTGCAATGTTGGCATATAAACAATGAATTGGAATATTTTATTGAAGATGTTTACGCACCATCGTCAGTGTAAAGTTGATTGATAGAATATTAAATGAAAAACACACACTGAGAGCATTCGAAGTAGAATTATAGATTGAAATAATTTGTTCATACATGGGTAGAAGAACGTTTTAAATCTAGGGTAGGCTCGATATTTTTTACGAGACTGTTACTGACAGCATAAAAATACAGAGGTATTTTTTTATGCTATGCTATTCAAATGAAATAGAATTAATACTGTCTATTTCGAACTCAGATTTATTAATGCATAACATTAGTGTAGGTTAGAGATGAGTTTGGAACTTATAATAGAAAACTTATTTTTAAGAAGCCATTAAACTTTTGTCTCGTCTTAATTGAATAATGTCTTTGAAACATGGTTCTTTGGACGCAACATTTTTGGATCCGAATCTGGGTAGATAGTCTTCATACTCTCGATGCAATTTTCTACTCCCAATCTGATAATTATGTGAAATACACTAGATTTTTTCGATTAATTTTTGTTGACCAGCACATCTTGCATATTTCTAAAATAATTTTAATGATTATCTCGTAATAATCAAGTCAGTTACTGGCGGAAGGTCTCAAAATTAGATGAGGCTCAGTTTAATTTTTCATCGTTGAAATAGTTTCTCATTTGAGCCAGGGTGACTCCATATGATATTATCCGTTTTCAGAGTGTTTGGTATTGTTTTTATGAAAAGAAACAGTTTCCTTGATTTTTCTGATCTCTATCAACAATATTTTTTAAACTACAAGAATGATATATTTTTCATTAAAGCATCAATTCAAAAAATACCTATCTCTCTTTATTTGATAATATAAATGTTGACATGATTTGATTTGAATCTATTTTATCAATTTTTTCTTTATAAATATGTACCAATAAACAATGATTAAGACGTGGTTGAGTCATAGAATTTCGAACTGTATTTTTCATTCGATTTAATGTACTAAACGTTCATTCAGAAGTTACTGGAATAGTTCAATAAAGTTAAATTAATTTATAAAATTCTTGAAACATTTGTTTTCTAATTTCATAAACTATAGAAATTTTGATAGTTTGTTTTATTTTCATTTGATTTGTGTTAATAACAACTTTAAAAAAAGTCTGAAACCATAAGTGATTTAGACTTTAATCGTTCAAGATCAATATCATCATAGAAAAAATCTTTTATTATTTTAATATAATCATTAGAATAATCCAGTGATTAATTGAATAATCATTTCTGATGTTTCAACATACTGTTTTTAATAAAAAAAGCTTCACAACTTACATAATTTACGACATTGTATTCAATTCATATTGTCGTGGTGAGCGTCGAAGTCGAGGTAGAAGAAGTTTTCTCTGTTAAACTTTCACTATCTTTAACTATTTGATTATAAAATAATTCAATAGGTACTTTGAAATGTGCATGATAGCTTTTTCGTATCTGTAAGTATCAAATGACCTAGTTTTAATCCAAAAAAAAGTCAAATAATCACTGTGTCCTTTACTTATTGTGAATAAGGCTTCTTGAAATAAAATTCAGTTTTCGTTTTAGATTTTCGAATGCTTTATTAAACTATTTAAATCCTATCCAAGGCTTAACTTGCGTGCTGGTATACTTAAAATAAAATTTCTAAAATATCTAGTGCGAAAGATCTATTTTAATAATGCATTTTCTATCGATGTATAAAGTTTTCTAGTATCGATGCTTATGATTAATCTTCCTATGAATAAGTTTATCAACTACTATATATTAGTCAAGATTTTTCGATGTTACTAAAATAACTTATCAAAATGACATAGATCCTGTGATTGGAAAATAGAAATAAGTTTACTGATATTTTATATCATTGATTTCTCACATGAGGAGACTTTGATTTTAAAATCAGCAAATTTTTACATAAATCTCAAGATTCCTTTAGTGAGTTTTTTGGAAAAATAATTCGAAGTTTTATTCACTTTTTCTTTCACATATGAAATTGATAATAAAAAAATTTGCTTAAATTTGAATTGTATTGACGATACTAAAATATTTACAACATTTTTTTATTTCGCACCTATCTCAAGTCAAACACATGATGAAATCCTAATCTTTTCTAAACAAAAATTGCTATTGACATATTCTAATAACTTGTTTTTTATATTCGAAATGTACAATTCATATAATAATACTATTTTGTACATATTTCAACTAGAGAAAATCATCGAAAATTCTATAAAAACGATATTAAAAAAATCTGATTGTGAAGCAGAAGTCATCTCTATCTTTATTATGCATAATATGATGGAAAATAGTACCATCATAAAAGTTGAATACATTGAGTTTGACGAAAATTATCAAAGTATGTTATCGTTTATTTGCACAATAATATGTATGAAATGAACTATGTTGAAAATATTTTGAATGATCCATGTGTCACTTATTTAATGTTTTTACTTTTTTAACTAAAAGAAATATATAATGTGAACTTTTATTCTAACAATCGGTTAACAAAAAAAGAAATTATATGGTTTTCTGATAAGTAAAGTGATGCTCTTGTATCATTATCAGATTGATGACTATAAATCAAGCTAATCTTTATATTTTACACTCCATAATTATTTTACAGCTTTTTCTACGTATCTTCTATTTATCTGCTTTTTACGTGCAGAAAGTGACAGTCAACGAACACAATAAATCAATAACATTTCAATTATTGAAAAGGTAAGAAAAGATTCGAAACTGCTATTCGTTTCAAAATAAAAAGAGACTCCATTGTAATTTGAATAAGTTTTGATAGGAAGAAGATAAGGAGCTGCAGTTTTCACCATTGGAAAGAGGCGTGCCAGCACTATCGAGATTTTCTAAATTTCAATTATATTTGTAATTCTAACGATGTCGGTTGAGGGTGTACAATTTTTTTTATCGATCTACGCTAGCCCAAGCTCTCTGGACCGTTCTGTTCAAGAGATATGGAGGTCTTTTGGAGACCTAGGATTTCGAAGAACTGTCCTTGAACCATCACCAAATAGATCAAAATCTAGGTAATCAACCATGCTGCGTCGAGTGATGATATCTGTTTTTAATTTCAATGTGATCTTAAACCGTTTGGTGAAAATCTTGATATATGCGATTTATACAACATATGACAGTCGAAATTAGAATAGTTGATTACCCATATTTTGATCTGTTTCGTGATGATTCAAGATCAGTTCTTTTAAATCCTAGGTCTCTAAAAAACCTCTTTATCTCTTAAATAAAACGGCCTAGAGAGCTTGGCCTTGCGTAAATCGATGGAAAAAAGAGTGCGCTATCAACCGGCATCATCAGAATTACAAGTATAATTAAAGCTAAGAAAATCTTGACAGCTTCGGCATGCCTCTTTCCAATGGTAAAAACCGCAGTTCTCTATCTTCCTCCTACCAAAAGTTATTCAAATTATAGTGAAGTCTCTTTTTATTTTGAAACGAATAGTAAAAATGTATATTATGTGCATTTTCAAATTCTTATCCATAGTCATATTGATAAAAATTTCCAAGTTATAGAAACAGTCAGTAAATATCATTTGAGATCATACATTTCACATTATCCGTAACAACAAATTCATCAGTACGCACCAAATACGAACAATCGAGATTTGTTCTTGAATGCAACCATTGTAAGGTAATCAATAAAATGGAGTAGAAGTATTATAAAATAATAGTTTTTATGGTTGATAATATTAGATTTACATACAACAAAATAAATGATCTTACGATTGAAAGGATGCAGGTGTCGTAAAAAAAATCAACGGTGTTCAAAAATATTGAAACCGTATCAGATCAGTTTTCATTGTCTTTTTTGTTGATTTTCATAGCTTAAACGACCAACAAATGTACATATGAAAGTCTCAATGACTAGAACTTTTAGCTAATACTTTCATTATAAAAAAAAATTATTAAAAGCTTTGCTATGTTGTAAATATAATGTCAAATACTAGTATCTTACGATCGTGAAAATATCTAAATTTGATCTAATGGATTACTAGATAAAAAGTTTTGAGTAAGTTCTCTGTTCATTCCTTTCTGTAATCTGAGATTGTATGCTTACGAGGGAACATCGTCAGATGCGCCCGTGTTAGTTAATACCTACTTTATGTCTGCATTATCAGTTAGCTATGGTACTGAAAATGTGGGATTTACTGTGTACAGTCCATACTCCAAAGTATCCAAATGAAGTCGAGTCATTAAAAATGTATTTAAACTCGAATTAGATTATAATAAAAATTGACTTGAGTCTTCAAATAATGAAAACTTACAATTTTTGAGCTGCCATTGTTGAGTGGTTACGTTACTTGGCACGCATTCACAAAGTACTGTGTTCAAACCTTAGTAACATTATCCTTGGAATGACCTTGGACAAGTCACTAACGGCTAAGTTGTCTCAAATGATTCGTTCCACATGAGTCATTCGTGCTGATTATACCTTTAGTCAGTATGTTGGACGGAAGAGGGTGCAGATACCGCCGTCTGGAAAAAGAAACGACGATAGAACCCGGCTGCATGTAGAAAACTAGTAATAATAGCCACAACCGGCTTCAACAGGCACTTAACCCATGGGACGTTATCATTACTATTATAAACTTTTTGCTAAATTCAAGTTTGTCACTTACGTTGTTCATTATTGAATCAGGTTATGATGAATGGAAACAAAGAATACAGAAGTTCGAATAAGAAATCGGAACATGAGCTGAACAGAAACAATTATTAAGGACATGATAGTCACTATGAACGTATATAAAACATATCTACTTAATATTGAGAAATTCTAAATATCACTCCAAATACGTAGAAGTCAATATCTTCAGATCAAAGCACGAATAAAGATATATAGTTCACTGGCAAAGGTAAGTCGACTGTGACATTGGTCATTGACAGTATATAGCTAGTCAGATCATTTAGTCAAACAAAGAATGTATTTTGTCACTTATATATCTCGATCTTTTCATTCCGGATCTGGATAGTAAAGGTGGCAAAGATTTTGTTAATATATATATATATTTTAAGTTAAGAAAACAAAGACAATCTTTTCAAAGAGAGAGAGAGAGAGAGAGAAAACAATGCACTTTACAGATAGATGTAGAATATTCGGATATCTACCAAGAGAAGAAAATAAAATAAATTAAGGTTGCACTAGAACTTTAAATTCACTGAACTTAACATATTTCTTTATTATAGTAAACAAAAACAAACCAGTGAAAGAAAATGTCACTGGACTCGGTAAACGAGAATGATCAATATATAAAGAAAATGTCACTGGGCTCGATAGACGAAAATGATCAATATATAGATAAAATGCCGGTGGAAACTGTAAACGAAAATGGTGAACATGTAAAAAAAATGTCAATGGAACATGAAGGTGAAATTCATCATCATCATCAACATACAAATGTTCATTATGGAAAACCACATGTTGCTGTATTATTAGCAGCATTTGCTTCATTGGGTGGATGGTTTTTTGGATATGATCAAGGTGTTACAGGCGGTATAGTCGTCATGCAATCGTTTAAAGAAGATTTTTGTATTGATGTATATGGCAGTAACGTCACCTGCAATGTCACACTAACTGCTTTGCCATCTGAATACAGACAATTTTTAGTACTCTTTACATTATTGTATAATGTTGGATGTTTTATCGGTGCTGTATTCATTTCTTCAACTGTAGCAGAAAAATTTGGACGTCGAGCTATTATTTTTACGGCATCAATTCTATTTTTCATTGGTACTTCAATGGTTATTTTTCCACCAGGAAAGTCCAAAAAATTAATGATTTTAGTACTTATTGGACGAATTGTCGAAGGAACTGGTGTTGGATGTTCTTCATTTTCCTGTCCATTATACGCTTCTGAAATAGCTCCAACAAATCTTCGTGGAATGCTTTCAGGTTTTATGCAAATGACCGTAGTAACTGGTTTATTTGTTGCCAATGTGGTAAACTATTTCCTAAAAGGTCATCGATTGGGTTGGCGCATATCAAATGGAATTATATTAATTGCTCCACTTATCATTGTGATTGGTATATTTTTTTGTCCTGAAACTCCTCGATGGTTATTCAAAGCCAAGGGTCGTGAATCAGCAGAAAAAAGTTTAAAACGTATTCGTAAAATAGATGATGTAACTGCTGAATTAGATGCTATTGCCGATGCTATAGAAGAAGAAGGTAATCAAGTTTCAATTAAAGAATTATTTACAACAAAAAAGATGCTTGAAAGACTTGGTGTAGGAGTAGCTATGCATATATTACAACAAGCAACAGGTATTAATCCTATATTTACATTTGGTGGTATTATTTTCGAAAGTATTCTTGGAAATGGTATTATATCATTAATGGTTTTAGCTGGTGCAAATTTATTAAGTACAATACCAGCTTTATTCTTATTTGATAGATTAGGACGTCGAAAACTTCTTATATTTTGTGGTTTAGCTATGGTTATTAGTCATCTTGTTGCAGCAACTGTATTTGTTACAGGTTGTACTACAACTAAAAATATAAATATAATTAATAACATTACAACAACTGAAGAAGTTGTGAATTGTAAAACTAGTTCTGGTATATTAATGCTTATTGCTACAGTTATCTTTGTAGCTTTTTTTGCACTTTCTTGGGGACCTATTGCTTGGATTTATGCAGCAGAAATTTTTCCTCTTAATGTTAGAGCTAGAGCAGTTTCAATAACAACAGGAAGTAATTGGTTTATGGGTACAATTATGTCTTATATATTAGAATTAATTACTCCATTAGGAATACATGGAGTATTTTATCTTTTTAGTGGTTTAACTTTAATAGCTGTTATATTCGTATATTTTTTCTGTCCAGAAACTAGAGGAATTTTATTGGAAGATATTGATGAAGAATTTGAGAATTTTCAAATAAAGAATAGAACAGTAGTAAGAGTATTACGGAAACTTTGTAATCGGAATAGAAAAAAAACAGCTAAAGTTAATGCTACTGACATGGAATAATAATGTATCCATTATAAATATTCTTTTTTCTAAATGCTTGTCAAGATAGGAACTCATAAAATAGCACAAGAGACATATTCAATTGATATCATAGATTTTAATGAAACTTTACTTGAATATTGTGTCCTGATTGAGATATTCAAACTACAACAAATACTGATATCATTCTTCTAACTTCTTGATTGTGGCTCTTATACAATTGCTCTTAATTTTTTTTTATATCCTAAAATTCAAGCTTCTCCTTGTAGATATCCTATTTTATAAGTTCGTTAGTTTTTTGGTGACACCCTTTATTTAACCTAGATATATTTAATACTCTCAACTTATAAGAATTATTCTATTTGAGAAAAGTAAAAGCTCGCTTTAGATTAGATTTTCTCGTATTAAGACTTTTTTTGGTTTCTGTGCTTTCAAAAAAAAACTGCTTCTTCGGTTTGACATTGCTTGAAAAGAATCATATAAAAGATCTTGTATTAATTGAAATTTTTTTTTCTTCTATTTCACCTATGTTTTATTCTTTGTTGTTTTTCATTTATATATTCTTATAAATAATAAAATAAAAGAATGCTAATGATTGTCACATTGATTATTCATTTTATACATCAAATATGGATCATCGCGTGTTTTACAAGTATATTTTTAAACTATTGTAAAAAAAACTAATGAAAAAAAAGAAATGATTCTCAAATATTTGATTATTATTTAAGAGCAAATAACATGTATAATTTTACGAATAATTATGACTATTTACTTCAATGTTAGTGTCTTTTTTTTATCAATATAAAAAAAATGTAATAAAATACTTAAGATTCAAGGTAAGCATGTGTGTGATTATTGCCCTTTTTATTTCTATTTTTCTTTTTTCTTTTGTGTCGTTTCTAAGACAACTACCTAGTTTTGATGCATGTAGATAATTTATATTTAACGATGTGTTTATTTTTTTTCTTTTTCGTTCTGTTCTCTTCTATTTTTCGATCATAAAATATTGAAGCTGTCCGTCTTTTTTTTTTTTGTTCGTTTAAGCTTTTCTAGACGCGTACATCCTTGAAAAGAAAAATCGATGACAAAACGAGCACCAAATGATAAATATCTTGAAGAACAATTTGATTCTATTGATAAAGGTTTATTTCAATCTACAAATTTTTTTTTCTTGTTTGTAAATATAATTACTAAATAATGTATTTTTAGAAAAGACTGGAAAAATATCGGCAAGCGATTTTCGAAAAATAGTCTTTCATGATGAATCACTTCGAGGTTTTCGTAGTGAAACAATTGATACATATATTGATGAATTAAGTGATCATACCGGATGGATTTCATTTGGAAAATTTAAAAAATTTATGCAAGCAGAAACACATACTTTTGAAAATCCTCTTGTTATTATTGAATTAAAACAAGCATTTAATGAAGTTGATACTAATCATGATGGATTTATATCACCACATGAAGCACGACAAGGTATTACATTAGCTGGTCAATATATACCAGGAATTTCTTTTGATTATATTGCACAAAAATTTGATGATAATCATGATGGACAATTGTCATTGGAGGAATTTTTGAATAATATTAAGAAAATTTTTTCTGGAGAATATAAATATTAAATATTATTCATAAAAAAAAATTTTAAATAATTATTTTTATTATGTAATTAATCTCGAAACAATTCTATTTAGATTGTGTTGAAAATACATTTAAAATTGTATAATTATCAGTTGAGAACTGTGTAATTATTACATTTTTCTTAACTTGATCTGAGGTCAAAGATAATTTTTGAATGAAACAAAATGCAGATATTAAAAATTCCATGTTTTATCGATTTTTGGTGTATTTCTCGAACTAAAGATAAATCTATACAAAATAAAAGATTTCCAAGCTTTTTGAATTATGATTATCATTTCTTCAAGTATCTATAAAACAAATATACTCGAAAATCAATTGCATATGATAATTACAATCAGCAATGTATAAGATACGATATTTTTCTTAATGACTATGCTCACATGTATTAACCTGTTTTTGTTTTCAATGATAAATGAATTAATTTAAAGGTAACCCTCTTTTCATATGACTATTCTTTACAATATCTTGTCACATTACCTATTGAATTAGTCTATCGTATATTAGACCATCTCAGTCAATTAACTATTTTTCTATCACTTTGTAACGTGTGTACGCGTCTTAATGCTATTATTAAGACTTATCATCTTTGAAACATTATTCATTTTTCTTTTCGGATATGTAGACATGAAATAATTTTGAAAATACACAATAATTAATAATACTAGAATTCTTCACAATTTAGACTTTTTAATACAGAAAAATAAATTTTAATCATTTTAGAATGCAAAAGCTGAGGATTCATATTTCGACTTACAGGCTATTAGTCTGAAGAATCCTGTAAAAATATATTGAGAACCATTTGTTAATACAAAACCATGAGCGTAGAAAGACTACAGTTAAATCAAATTTTCCTATATAAATATCTTCAGTTTTATATGAAAATTCATATATACACTTTCATCGAATTGAATGTGGAACAATCAAAAATTCCAACATTTACCTCAAGCATTACGTAATAACACAGTCAGACAAGTTTTCTTATTAGTATTTGCCTGTCAAATACTGTATTATTAATATACCACAGGAAAATATTTTTATTAAAATATTCATATTGCCACGTAGTTTACGATCATTTTTAATAACTGCTTAGAGATATTCAACTTTCGTGATAAAATTCTTATAGAGATATTTTTTTCTTATACCACAATGTTTCAATATAGACACTCACTACACTCCAACCCTCATACAATAAAATAGCTATTGAAGAAGTACAATATTTGTTTAATGAAGTAAATCATTTATTGAAAAGAATTTGGTATTAATAATAATTCATGCATTGACATTACTTTTATTATATGTTCTTGTAAAAGGATATAATATCCAATTGTTCTTTTCGTATTTGAATTATTTTAAAAATACTGGTGATCATTCTTTTTTTGAACAGAAAATAATACAAGAACATCTTGTATCGGTCAAAAAAACTCTATATAATTTGCTTACTAAAAATGTCAACTATTGAGTGCAATATTATAGAATGTATAAAAACGTTATTTTCTTCTATTCTCAATTGTTGATTATAATACAAAGTAACCACTGAGATGCTGAATGCTTCTATTCATCGAAAAAAAAATTTTATTTATTTCACATATAGATGCTGAGAAGGAAAAAGAAAAACTTCTTGCCACTTTCTCATACAAGAAAGTTGTCAGTCACTTTCAAATTCTCATCTAGCAATGCACACGTCCTTGTCTGAGTAGACATACAAAGGTAATTGTTTGAAACAATAAAAAGACATTATATTTTTTTTTGATTATTAAAATTATTTTGTTGCTCTTTTATAACTTTCATTACTCAATCTGTATTTATTTATTTTTATATTAGAATGAGTTTTATATGATAAAAATCATTTTAGGATATATACCCTATAGAAGGAATTGTTTATTATGTTATATTCTAATATTTATCATTTTACACTTTCTGATTTTTCAATGGTAAGATTATACTATTAAAATATTGAATATGAATGTAATGAAAACAAGTAATAGACAAAACATATTATATTGTAGGTCTTTGTGACCTTTGTTATAAGCAACCTTTTCAATTGTAGAGCAAAAGAAGTTGTATATTGTTTTAAATAGAAATCGTTTTTGCAGACGTATAAGTTTTTAAAATTTTTACCTATATCAATAAATCTGATCAGTGCCAAACAATTTTCTCCTATCTACATTTTTTGTCAATCAGCATAGTCTATGTTTTAAAATCTATAATATTTATGTCCTTCGGCTGTAGATATTATGATTTGGTAATAGTTCTAGTCTGTAGAAAACCGGAATTCTATCTAATGTAAGTTATAAAACATGGTTTGCAGATTATTGGTAAAATGTAGACAATTAGTATTTGCTTTGAATTTTTGCTGTATAGAATGTAGCTTTTTTAAAAGATTTACGATGAAATTTCTTATAAAATAGTTCCTATGAATAAAACGTAGTTCGATTTTTTTTTCTTCTAATGGAGTATTTTCAACGATTCAACAGTAATATAAGATGATCATCGAAACTCAATTTCATATTCTATTGAGTTCTCCAAATCTGTTTGCAAGCAATCAAACCTCTATCGAAACATCTCACAAGATGAATAAAAAGGTATCATAAGCTTACAAACTATGAAACAATGCGCAAATAAAACAATTTAAATCGACATTGTGAAGAATTTTGTTCTTCTCTTTAAGATTTGAAATCATATAGAAAAACTGTCTCCGGTAATAATGAGTATTCAAAAGATCAAGAACGAATTCAATTCATATTTATACAACAATTCTGTAAGCCCATATTTTGATCTTATTGAACAGAAAATACATTTGAAACGATCAATAATTGCTCTTAGTATGTTGTTATCATTCTTCTTTATTTATCTTATCTTTTTATTTGCATAGGTTTATCTTGTATTCTTTCCATTTATTTGATATTTGGTTGGAAGAATGATGTAATCTGTAATACCATCGGTATTGTTTATCCTACTCATGCTTCGTAAGTTAAATTATTTATGCAAACGAAAGTTTCTGAAGGATAAAACATTATCTTCATAATTTTCAGAATATCAGCGATCAAATCATCACAAACATATGACAGTAGACCATGGTTAATCTATTGGACTATTTATTCGTTATTTAGTTGTATTGAATATTTTGCTCGTAGCTTATTCAATTTCTTACTTGTTTATTGGCTTGCTAAATGTATATTTCTTATTTGGTTAATGAAATCTGCTTCCAATATGATGGATAAATTTGTTAAAATTGCTATTGTTCTCAATGTTCCTAGTAAAACTCAGAATGGTAAGTAAAAATTAACATATATATCTATTGTATACTGAGATTTTCTCAAAAGAATTTTATACTTAGCAGATTCAATTTTTTCTATATTTACTCAGTATTATGAGTGAATTAATTCTGAGTCCTGTTGAAGTCCTTTTATTTCTATATAATATTGTTCTTTTACCTTAAAATGGTTCATCCTAAAGTGTTTTTGTAATGTTGCTGTAACGTTATAGAAATAATAAGTTTTGAAAATTTACGAGAATATTTTAAAAGATCGAGCATTTCACAACAAAAAAGCTATATAAATGCCGGATTCAGTAACGATATTATATATTAAAATGATTGTATATTTTTCGTTTGAATAAATTTGATACTCAGGTCGAACAAACCGGCATAGGAACGACTGATTCCGAGGTATTTTGAAGATTGCATAAAAATAATATTCCAGTGAACGAATTCGATGACTAGATTTATCCGATTTCGCCTGAAAACGACGAACGTCTGTCTCATATTGAGGAAATCCTAGACGTATGCACATTTTAGAACAAAAGGAAGAATCAAATGACAACTTACCAGATGACAAGGTCGATGTGAAAGAACTTATTTCTCAAAACAGTGATTCTTCAACATTGAATTTATCAGTACCAGGATTAACTGATCAAGATATGAAAATTATAGCAGATGCATTGCGAAACAAGAAGGTGAGTGAATAAAGTTTAGTCTTTGAAAAGTAAGAAATGTATATGATCTACAATTTTTCGATAAATATCTGACAGATAAGATTTGGCTATCTTGCAAGACTGTTAACGGAAGGGCTGTTATTTTATATAAAATACTTTTCATTAAAAAACAGGTGTCTAGATGTACATTGAAAAGAAGAGAAAGTGTGATTTTGGTTGGTATTTTCTTTTGATAGGTACGTGCTGAATACTGAGTAATACACGAATATTTGTTTTCTTCAGTTACATACATATATATAACATAGCATGAGGACAAAGCAATGGGACAACAATCGAGATCTGAGGATTTAAGATATTACACAATTTATTCACTTATCTTTTTGTATCTCCTAGTTGATTCATTGCGTAGTTTCTTAAGTTCGATATTAAATTGTTTTCATTTTTTCAAACAGACATTCATCACACTTAATCTCATAGTCAATCAGATTGGTGTTGAAGGAATTCAATATCTTGCTGATGCGTTACAAAGTGACACGGTAAACTTTTTGCTTTCTTTATTTCTCTTATTCTTATCATCATTTTCTCACACAGACAATCACTACATTTCAACTTACAGCCACACAAATCGGAGATGAAGGACTTCAATATTTAAGTGATGCTTTACGAAATAATAAGGTCAATTTCTTTCTTGTTTAATCTTCTTTATTTCTATTTCTATATTTCATATAGACAGTCACCACATTTGATCTCAATATTAAGAAAATCACAGATAAAGCAGCTCAACATCTAGCTGATGTTTTAAAAGATAACACGGTAAATTCTTTCTTTCTTGATCTTTCTCATTTTTATATCCATTTTCAACGTAGACACTCAATACACTGAAACTTATCAACAATCAGATCGAAGACGTTGAAGCCCAACAGCTTGCCGATGGTTTACGAAATAATACTGTGATAATCTTCCTTTCTTTTTCTATCTCATTTCTAGTGACAGGTTCTTTTTTGCTATAGACACTTACCACACTCGATCTCGGATTAAATCAAATTGGAAGTGAAGGAATCCGATATTTAGCTGATGCTCTACAAAATAATACAGTAAACTTCATTTTCTACTCACCTCTCTTAATTTCATCTTCATTTTTCGTGTAGGGACTTACAAAATTTTATCTTCATGCTAATCAAATTGGAGATAAAGGAGCACAATATTTAGCTGATGCTTTACGAAATAATAAAGTGAATTATGTTCTCTCTTCATCTCTATTATTTCTATTTTCTTTATTTTTCTTACACAGACACTCACAACACTCGATCTCAGCAACAATAAAATCGGAGAAAAAGCAATACAAGATTTAGCTGATGCTTTAAAACAAAATACAGTAAAAAAACCTCGCTCTTTTCTTTAATTTTTATATTTTTATACAGACACTTAACAAATTATCTCTTCGAGATAATCAAATCGGAGATAAAGAAATTCAACATCTCGCAAATGCTTTACAAAATAATTCAGTGAATATCTTTTTCTCACTCAATTCTATCTATACTTCTTCACATAGACACTAACCACACTCGTTCTCGATTACAATAAAATCGGAGACGAAGGTGCTCGATATTTAGCTGATGCTTTACGAAATAACACAGTAAATGTCTTTATCTTTCTCGTTTTTATTTACACTTTTTATACAGGCACTTACCACACTTGATCTCAGCGTCAATAGGATCGGAGATGAAGGTGCTCGATATTTGGCTGATGCTTTACAAAATAACACAGTAAATCTTTTTATCTCTCTCATTTTTATTTACATGTTTTATACAGGCACTTACCATACTTGATCTTGGTCTCAATAATTTCAGAGATAATGCAGTTCAATACCTCGCTAATGCTTTACGAAATAACAAGGTAAAATTTGTCTCTCATTTTTTTAGCTTAATTTTTCTTTTCCAGACACTCATCATGTTTAATTTTACATCCAATAAAATTGGAGAAAAAGCAGTTCAATATTTAGCTGATGCTATACAAAATAATACAGTGATTTTTATTTTCTCATTATTCCTTCCATTTCTATCTTTTCTCTACAGACACTTACTACACTTGATCTTAGCATCAATAAAATGGGAGACGAAGGTGCTCGATATTTAGCAGATACTTTACGAAATAATACAGTAAATCTCATTCTCTCTCTATCTCATTTTTATTTACACCTTTTTATACAGACACTCATCACACTTGTTCTTGTAGCCAATCGTATCGGATGTGATGGAGCTAAACATCTTGCTGATGCAATACGAATTAATACAGTGAATTTCTTTCATTCGTCGATTCTGTCATTTTGATCTTCGCTGGTTTTTTTCCCCATAGACACTTACTACACTTTCCCTTCGTGATAATTCAATCCGAAATGAGGGAGTTCAACATATAGCTGAAGCTTTACAAACAAATAAAGTGAATTTTTTTTTCTCTTTTTAATTCGTTCGATTCTATCATTATTACTTTTTCAAATAGACACTAACTACGCTCGACCTTGGACGAAATTCGATTGATGCCAAAGGAATTCGATATTTAGCTGATGCTTTACGAAATAATAATGTAATTTTCTTTCTCTCTATACATTTCTCTTATTTTCATCATTATTTTTCCACATAGACACTCATTACGCTTGATCTAATAGGTAATCGATTGAAAAATGAAGGTGTACAACATCTCGCTGATGCTTTACAACATAATATAGTGAATTCTTTTTAGTATTCATGTCTTATTTTTATTCTCATTTTCTATTAGACATTGACTACACTTTTTCTTCGCGATAATCACATTGGAAACGAAGGTATACAAGATCTTGCTGATGCTTTACAGAATAACAGAGTAAATTTATTTTAAATTCATCTCTTTTATTTTTCTCATCATATTCTTCTTCAGACACTTATTAAACTGGATCTCGAAAGTAATGTATTTGGTGATAAAGGAATTCAATATCTAACTAATGCTTTACAAAAGAATACAGTAAAGTTATTTTTCATTTAATATCTATCATGTTTAACTATACTTTTTATCTAGACACTCACTGAACTTAATCTCAAAATGAATGATATTGGAAAACAAGCTGAACAATATGTGATTGAAATTTTAAGGAAGAATACTGGATTGAAGATAGAAATGTCATGGTAATGATTGACAAGTCTGACAATATATGATGATAAAGAAAATGATTTTTGTATAACTTCATAAAATTTTAGAATACATGCTATAATTTGATAAAAAATACTATTGAATTCTAAAGAAAAAAAACAAGAATACTTTCACTATACTAAATGAGAGATTTGATATGAAAAAAAGTTTGCTAAAAACCAATCAATTCATAGTTATTGCTCATGATTATTTTCTTGAGCTCATAGAAACATATAAGGATATATTTTAATCTTAATAATAATACTTAGAATTGGTCAAAAGTTCTCGTCGCGATATTTTAAATCTTATAAAATACTTTGTATCGAAAGTTTTATGGCATGGATGCATAACAAAATGTCTCATCGATAATATTTAGAAACAGGCGTAAATTTTGGACAATTTCAAATTACATTAAAAGAAGAAAGAAATATTTCTAATTTTATTGTATTAAATATTCACTTATCAAAATTTTTTTTTAAAACTCTTCCTGTAATAAAACCTATTTTGACGTATTACAATTGTCATGAATAAAGAAATACAACTTTTCAAGAATTATGAAAAAACAATACTCATATAGTTGCGAATGTGTTAACATCATCTTAATAAATAATTAAAATAATATTTCCATTAACATGTAATAAGGTTGTATTGATGAATCTTCATAAAATAAAGAGTGACTCATAGGGGAAAAGGTGATTTGTGATTTAAAAATCACCACAGTTCATTTTTTCGCATAATTTAGAATGATTTAATATCAGAATTGTTCCCCTTGAAATGATCTATTAGTATCTCACTTTAATATCATTATCTTTTTAAAACTTATGCAAGTATAGCTTCTATACATCCAGAGACTTTTTGAAAAAAATATTTCATATGTATTATTCATTATGTAATTGTGCGTATACTAAATAATTTGTTGTGGATTGTTTAGATTATTGAACATTATAATATATATAAAAAGCATTCCAAAAGTTTTTTCTGTCAGTTCTTCGGAAAAGCCCCAACTTGAGTTCAAATATTTTATTATAATGCTCAGACATATTTAGGATTATGTGCAAGAATTCAGACTTCCAAATCTTGCACTTTGCTGCTATATATTAGTTCTTTTACATTATTAACAAGTCATTCTTCATATATTACATGACAAATGACTCCAAATAAATAGCCGAATTTTACACTTTATATTTTGATCCTTAAAAAACGTTTGACTATAAAAAAATTTATCAGATGATGTAATGTGTATAGCTTATGCTAATTAGACGCTTTTTGTTTCATAACAGAAAGTATTTCAAGCGACCAATTATTGACGTTGTGAAAAATAATTCAGAGGTTTTTATTTCTATTTGGAAAATAAACTATTCTTTATAAATTGTAGAGTTTTTCACTCTTCATCTTTCGGTATATCCCACATTTTAATAAAACGTGTTCATGGATTAAATTATGAAATGCAAAATTCTGCTGTTTATTATGGGTTATCCAATTGCAAGTCACATGCTTCTTGGAATAAAAAATGATAGACTACAGCAAAGTACAAAACTAATAAGCTTGAAGTTTTGCATATTAGCAAATAGTACTTTCGAGTATAAAGATCTTTGTTTTGTTTTTGATAATTCTACTAACTGCTTATTTATCACATCATCGATCTTTTCTGCTCATTTGTTTAGTTTATGTGGACTGTTGTTTTGCCACATACCTTCGCACAGTAATTATGTAGAAAAATGAAATACACTGTTTATAACGAGATTTTTCGTATAAATAGGTCTTTAACGACGAACGTATAAGAAATGTATTGAAAAATGTTACTTTATACATAATTGCATTCGAAAAAATTGAATGATCAATGTGTCAATAAATGACTTATTTAATAAATAAGCTTCGCGCAAGTAACGGTATAAAAACGAACATTGAACTTCAGTGGTTCCTTTAAAAAAAACTTTCGTACAAAAAAATAAATGTTGTTGTTGTCCTGCATCAAGTTGTGTAAGAGCTGTTAATGTTTTCGCCAGAATATGTGCTAGATTTCGTGTTTGAGTCTCCATCATTAAAATTTTTGAAATATCTATGATCAAGATAAGTGTCAATTACAGTTTTTTTCCCGTAAATTATCTGCTTGATGCTCTGTTGGTTGTAGAAGAAGTAATGTATCTTCTTTGTCTTGTTCTCGCTTTTGATCAGAGAGTTTTTGTAGTGGCACAGTAGTGACTATTGTAAAAAACAAATTTATTCATTCACAATGATCCGATTTTGGTTGAATTTTCTAATTCCTAAAATCAGCTTTTGTTATAGGACTAACTGCTACAGTATGCCTTCGGAACATTTTTGCTCTGTATTGTATTTCTATAATGAAAGTCTTTTTATTACCAACCGAGTGTTAGTTCTATATAGGCTCTGGTTGCGTATATGACCTACATCAAAGGAATATATTTATTAAGTAAGACTGTGACTGCGTCATTAAATACTGCTTCACAAGACTATGCTCTAAACTCATCACAGAAAAAATTGATTAATTAATTCATTTCTAGTTCATAGTTTGATATTGAAGAAGGAAAAACCCATTTTAATTAAAACAAAATATACACTATTATTGAATTATGTTATTTTATTTCGATTTAGGGCTGATGATTTGCCATTACCAGTACCTATAACAGCCACCGGCAGGAACACAAATCTGTTTGCATTTTGTATAGAAAAGGGTTCAAAACAATCACAACAGCTACTAGGCGCCAGATAGGCCATTTTGCTACGATACAAATAACTGTCAATACTAACATATGGACCGAATTGGGGCGTAGCATGAAAGCCTTCGATCATTTTTTGAATACATGCTGAAATCCCTGTCTTAGCCGATCTATGGAAGGTTTCATATTTTGATGGACGATCTACAAATTTAAGAAATGACAAGTAATATTTTACCCTATTGCTCTGCTGTATTTTTCTCCCACATTTGAGACTGATTTGTTATCGTTGATTAACTGTAATAAAATACCAACATCAAACAGGATACTAAGTCTGACCAAAAGTTCTAACAACACCATTGGCAATTTCATAAACCAATTAATATCGAGGAGATTTTTTACATAAATAAATAGTACAATGTCTGATCTATAGTGATATGTATACTAACTCTATTTTAGACTTGGTTACAATACTTTTTCAGATCAACTCTAATTCGAAGTGAAAAAAAATTCTTTTTAAATGACTAATGAATTCGAGTTATTTTGGGAATTGATGCAAAGACAATTCACACAGAACTTACAACAGCATTAGAACCCAACGTTCCATCATATCGTACAGTCGCCAGATGAGCAAACCGTTTTCGTGAAGGAAGAGAGGGTGGTAATAATGATCCTCGATCTGGTCGTCCGGTTTCCGAACTTACAGATGAAAATGTTGAACTGGTTCGGCAAGTTATCAACAATGATCCACATTCAGCTTATGATGAAATTATAGCCGAGACATCTCTCTCTCATGGTACCACAGAATGAATTATCCACGACTATCTCACGATGAAAAAAGTTACATCTCGTTGGATACCCCATCAACTAACTGATGAACAAAAACAACAACGAGTTAAACTTTGCCGTGAAAATGTGACAAAATTTCAAGATGGTTCCTGGCAATTATGTGATATTATAATAGGCGGATTCATCACAAGTCAACAAATGCCAGGTGGATTGCTGAAGTTGAATCACCAACTACTATCGTTCGTCGAAGCAAATTTGAACCAAGAAATTTATTTTGTATATTCTTTAAATCAAATGGTCCTGCTCTTATACATGCTATTGATGAAGGCAAGACTATAGATCACAACTATCATATTGAAGATTGCTTCGAGCCTGCTGTCAAGGAAGTATGGAAAGAAAGAAAGTCAAATGGTATAAAAGGTATAAAATTGCTTCATGATAATGCTGGATCCCATCATCATTCAGATGTTATTAATTATTTAACAGAAGAAGGTATCAATATAATGCCGCATCCACCATATTCATTTGACCTTGCACTGTGTAATTATTGGCTAAATAATTACATTAAACAGAATTTAACTGATCAACCAAATGAAAAATTATTGGTTCATACGGTTCTCAAGGTGGTGAAAAATATTCCAAAAGAAGAATTTAAAAAAACTTTTGACAGACTATTAGAAAGGATGGAACTTTGTATGAAGAATCATGGCGACTACGTCGAACATTTAATTAAACAAAATGAAACATATGTCTCTATTTTCTTATTTTTTTTTAATGTTGGTAGAACGTTTGGCTAGACCTAGTATTGAATCTATGCAAAGATTGCTCTTTAGAAAACACAAAATACAGTTTCAGAAATATGATTAGATTGCTCAAAAACTTTCGGATAGTTTGTGTCAAGAACATTGACTTATTGCTTTTCACCACTGCATCTTCAATGTTGTCTTCAACTTCCTTACTCAAAAGGTCTTCAGCTGCATGTGATGGTAATAAAGATAAATATGAGTTCGATAAAAAGAAAATTTAAATCGTTGAAGTGTATTGTGAGTCACTATTGGCCAATCCTGCAGGGACGGCGCGAAGAGGAGAAAGCAGGGGGGAGGAGATTCTTCGAAAATCGAGAAATCGGAGAAAGCTCCAGCGTAATTTTCAAAAGCAGGAGGGGGGTACCCTCCTATCCCCCCGCTCGCGCCGCCCCTGCAATCCTGAGGTCTTTATCGAGAATATAATTTATTTCAAGATTCAATATGATGAGTGTCTATATCAAGTGACATGTAGGAAACACAATTGATGAAGAAAGATTTTGTTTTACAACGTTATTCTTCAACGTATTCGTGAAAGACGGTGCTTTTTTATCTTTCTCATTTAAGCTGGTGAGTTTCAATGATTTCATCTGCATATGAACTTCAAAATGATGCAGTGTATAGTGCACTATAAAAATATTATGCTATAAATAGAAATTATAATGTTTGAACTAATCACATCAATAAAGATGCTTTTTAGAGTACAAGTAAATAATAAGTTTTTGTGCTGTATAATCAGCGATTGTACAATAATAGCCATCATGTTATATTAAAGTATAACACGGTTAGGTTCTTCAGCTTCCCCCGATACTTCGTTACTTGTTTTGTCCGTTTTAATCATAGATTTTATCTGTTTTTGAATGCTAGAACAAAGATTGGTATGCAATCAGTATATTATACATTTTGAGCCAATGTCCAATATTCATAGTCGTTTCACATTGTTCAATATGTGCATGTTGCTGTTTCCTAAATAAAGCAAAATCACTATCCACGAACCAACCACATAAGCTGGGTTTAATGTGACAAACTAGCTTTTAAGAATAAATGGACTGATAAAGCTCTAGATTTTAAAAGTGTTGTTCTTAGTTAGATTACCTCAGTTTGAGTTCTACCAGAGTCATCAAAAGAAGAAATGATTAAATGGTGAAAAGCTTAGAAATTCAGTTAATAGGGTGTAGTGATCGTCTGTACCACTTCTTCCAGTTTTGTAAGTTCATGCAATAACGTTTACCTCTATGATCAGGCTTTTCACATTCGTTTGTCGCATTATTTTCCTCTTTCGGCGAAAGGGAGCAAACTCTTTATGAAAATACATCGTTTGCTGCATCAGGAAGTAATGGATTGGTTTCTATGATCTATAAATACTTTCTATGTAACTCATTTTTAAAGCACAGAGTCAATTCATTTCCACTACAAAACTGCCGAATTTTAAGAGGACATCTAAACTATTTTTGAATAGCTTTTGTGCAAATTTCAAATAAGCGTGTTAACATTCATAATCTGAAAAATCAGTTGATCATATATGAAAAAACTTCACATCAATCGTTTTCAACTTTTCATATCTATATTGGATATACCTCATTTTTCGAAAATTTCAATGCAGATGAACTAAAAAACGATCATATTTATGCTTAGTTAGTTGGAGAGTGACGATCTTTATTTAACTTGAATATACTTAATCTTACCGACTTGTAATACAAAACCTAAATGTCAGTATAATTAATAAACCACAATTTATTCATCGATAACATGATTTTCACAAAAAAATGCCCAAAAATATATTTCTACGCAAGTACGAACTTCTATACGACGTGACGATATATTATATACATGTTCATTTTGACTGCATAAAGAACTCTAATGATAGTCGCTGAAGCAACGGTTCAATAGGTATATTATCTCTTACAAGGATAGTTCAGTGACATATTATTTATAGTATAAAAAGCTCAGGGAAAGACTGTACGTTGACACTAGATAGAATAGTATAAATTCTTCAGCAGAAGCCAAATTCGTTGGTACTTAGTTCTCGCTTTCGCTCTACCTTCCTGCTTACAGCCTAGGGAATAACTATCAACGTTTTTCCTCAGATTTTGAAAGGCTCTAGTAAGTTGCTCTCGCATTGTCTTCTTAGAAACTGGTATTTCCACTTGGTCATTTTTCCTATATACAATCATACTTGTCCTCGTCAAGGTGACTGCATATTCCTCTGCGAGCATACCAGAAACAAACGTAGGAAGCCAAATATTGTCTTTCGACTTCCAAAAAGCTCCGGGAACTTTTATAAAATCACCGAAGTCTCCATCCAAACATTGCTCATTGCTCGTGCCCCAATCAACTATCGAAACTTTATTTTCTTCTAGTTCTCTAGTTCTTAACAATACGCTCAGAAGCTTCCAAAATGATTCACGCGCCGAACACCTCACCATTCCCTCACAATCCATAAGTGTAATAATCAGTCGATTGGTCACCTCATTTGTTGCTGCATCCTCCCCTATGTCCTGAAGAGCTACATATGCACTCGACCTGACATTTCTATCGTTATCCCCAAGTGCAATGACCACCCGCTTGATCACCTCATTTGTTGCTGCCTTTTCACCTATATTACCAAGAACTTTACATGCACTCGATCTGACATTTCTATCATTGTCCCCAAGTGCAACTACCAGTCGATTAATCACCTCATTCGTTGCTGTCTTTTCACCTATGTTCTGAAGAGCTTCACATGCACTCAACCTGACATTTCTATCATTATCCCCAAGTGCAACTACCAGTCGATTAATCAGCTCATTCGTTGCCGCCTTCTCACCTATTTTACCAAGAGTTTTACATGCACTCGACCTGACATCTTCATGGCTATCCCCAACTGCGATAACCAGTCGATTGATCACATCATTCGTTGCTGCCTTTTCACCTATATTACCAAGAGCTTTACATGCACTCCACCTGACATCGTCATCGTTATCCTCAAGTGCAATGACCAGTTGATTGATCACCTCTTTCGTTGCTGCCCTTTCACCTATATTACCAAGAGCTTTACATGCACTCGATCTGGTATTTCTATCATT
>JAJEKB010020179.1:350874-369739 GCA_022393335.1 Macrotrachela quadricornifera
ATGGGGTGTCTGTAATGGGGTGTCTGTAATGGGGTGTCTGTAATGGGGTGTCTGTAATGGGGATGTCTGTAAGGGGGGGAGCCGCAAAACTTCGACTTAAAACTTACACTCACATTTTTCATATGTGAGTTCCACAAAATTGGTGTTCCATGTATAATTGAGCATGCTTCCGTATTATTTCTGAGTATAGACCATAGAACTTCAATGAGAAGAAACTCCATTGCTGTTTTAACTAGACTTGAGTTATACATGACCCCTGATAGTATCCTGAAGCTATCTGTCACAATGAGGGCTGGACGACATCCTCCAAAGTCGTGAAATTGTTCCATTTTCAGCAGAAATGCTTTACCCCCACAAAGTCAAGAAGAAATGCTTCATTAAAACAATTCCAGATATTATTGGTATTGTCTTTCACCCAAACGAGAATTTCAAGCAGAATCCCATACTGGCTAAGAGCAGTCATAAAAATTCTAGTAGAACTCAAACATCCATATCTGTCTTGACAAGCAGAAATTTCAACGACGTAGTTAGATATTCATCATTTTACTTTTTCATGCTAAGAAGACTTTCAAGCAGAAATGGATTTTTATCAGCAGAAAGGAAAACAATTTCAGTAGAAATCGAAAAACCATTTCTCCCCTAACAAGCAGAAGTCCAAATGGCATAGTAAGATATTCATCATTTTACTTTTCATCCTAGGGGAAGTCTCAAGCAGAAATGAATTTTTGTCAGCAGAAACGGAAACAATTTCAGTAGAAATCGAAAAACCATTACTCCCCTCACAAGTAGAAGTCCAAAAGACATAGTAAGATATTCATCATTTTACTTTTTCATCCTAGGGGAAGTTTGTAGTAGAAATCGATTTTTATTGGCAGAAACGAAAACAATTCTAGGAGAAATCGAAGAACCATTTCTCCCCTAACAAGCAGAAGTCCAAAAGACATAGTGAGATATTCATCATTTTACTTTTTCATCCTTGGGGAAGTCTGTAGTAGAAATTGATTTTTATTAGCAGAAACGAAAACAATTCTAGGAGAAATCGAAGAACCATTTCTCCCCTCACAAGTAGAAGTCCAAAAGACATAGTAAGATATTCATCATTTTACTTTTTCATCCTAGGGGAAGTTTGTAGTAGAAATTGATTTTTATTAGCAGAAACGAAAACAATTCTAGGAGAAATATAACAACCATTTCTTCTCTCATAAGTAGAAGTGCAAATGACATAGTTTCCTATTGAACCATTTCATCTTAAAAGGAAGACTATTTGTCCTGCAATTTCAGTACAAGACCAATATCAAATCATAGATTATGTATATGTATATTTTTCTGTTTTTATTCTTCGGTGTTCTGATTGAAGTATTTCGTCTTAAGAGAAAAACCATTTCACCCTGAAAAAAAAACCATTTCTCCTTGAATTTCAGTATATGTATAGTGTGAAATGATAGAATATATATGTATTTTCCTATTTCCATTCTTTGGTTTTCTGATTGAACCGTTTCGCCTTAAAAGAAAAACCATTTCTCTTGAAATTTCAGTATATCTGCAATTTTAAGTAATATGTTATATATATATTTTTTTCTGTTCTTCTGTTTTCCTTTAATGTGTCTACATATTTATATATTTTCCATTTCTACTGTATCTATACAATTTTATGAGGGTAAACCATTTCTGCTGAAAATGGAACAATTTCTCGATTCATTGGTCCAAGTGTCCACTATTGAATCAATTAGATGCGAATTAATTAATCAGCTTAGGTGTTGGTCACGATCTGCAATAGGTATTTAATTAATTAAACACGAATTAATTAACTAAATAAACATTAATTGCTTAATCAGACACGAATTAGTTAATTACATACGAATTAATTGATTAAAGCTCAATTAATCAATTAAACCTATTTAAGTAGTCAAAAACTAATCAAATAATTAATACTTTAAGATGTAGGTTACGGTTTGAGATGGTACTGTTGCGTAACGGTCACGGCCTGTGATGTCTGTCACGTCTGTGATGTGCTGTTGCTAAGGATGTCTGTCACGTCTGTGATAAGCCGTTTCTAATGTGTCTGTCACATCTGAGACACTTCGTTGCTAAGAATGTCTGTCACGTCTGTGGGAAGCCGGGAGGGGGTGGGTCCAAATTTCTACATTTAAACACTTGAACACTCTCTTTTAGATCGTGTTTCACAAAACTAATCCTCATTATCAATGAACCAATATTCTTTTCTGCTTTTTACGTATTTTTCGATAACTTAGAAGATTCTAATTTTAAAATTGACTTTGCAGTAACGAACTAACGAATTACGATTCTTTTAGCGAAGAACACTATCGTCGTAGTCCTCAGCTTGAAAATGCATCAAATTGGCTACTTTGTAAGTCCCAGCCGAAGTACCAGACTAGATTTGACTAATTCATTCTAGAAGAAATTTGAGATTTAACACTTATATATGGCTAAAATTGCTAGTGTTCTAAAAGTCTGAGAATGCTACAATGGTTGTTATCTATATTATGTAATCAATTGGGTTATCTAATATGGCAGTACTATCTGTTTACCTTGCTTCCAGATAGCACAACTGCAACTTTTTTATGTCATCGTTATCCATGATATTCACTTACATTTAGATGTGCAAGTAACTATTGTCTCGTACTATTAACTTATCTCTCAATCAGTCTTCATTTATGTTCTTTTTGGAATAACTAATAATACTCGGTGTATTCTGTGAGGATTATAAGCTTTCTGCAACTATCGTTACGAATAGTGAATAGAGCCAAATGCAATTATTCGCTTTTAATCGACTGTTGAATTATAAAGCTGATTCGGCGATATTTTGACATTAATAAATGAAAACTCGTTAATTTTTATTTGCTGTCTGTTTTTGACACTATACGATATTTATTACAGCATCATAACTTATCGATGAGATAGAAGCATTTTCTACCAAATTCAACAACTCTAACAAAACGAAAAGCAACTGTATCTCATTCGATTCATGACTGTTCCAATCCTTATTGTTCTAATGAGGAATGTTGAACTTTTATAATTATATAGTAATTTTGTGGAAATCACATATATTTTCGAAGAAAATAGTGAGTGAAAATTGTAAGTCGAAGTTTTGTGGCTCCTATTCTCATTACAGGCAACTTTCTGTTACAGGTAAACATCACATAAAAAATGGATGCTATGGTTTGTAATCGTTCTACTTCGCATAAAAGATTACTCTAATGTGTATCTATAAAAGTAGAATAATAACAATAAAAAATTTACAGTAAAATATTCCCAACGTATATGAACCAGTAAGTCCCACATTTTGGCCTCAAAGTAGCTGCACTGAGAAGCCTTTGTGCTCATTGTACATTCAGCTATTACCTTTTTTAAGAAAAAAACATCACGAAGACATCTTTGGCTATCAAAATCTTGCTGTTTTTAGTAATAATCCATTGATGGAAGTTTCCGAAGCTACTTATTTTTTTAGTAAATGCAAATGTAAAGCTGTAGGACACAACTTTCTATACAAGAGCTGACTCAATTATTCATTAGTTGTTGTAGATTAGTGGACAGGAGTACTTTTACAATGGTGAGAAAGGTCTTGTTTTTCAAGTGATTCGTTTGTCCCAACCGAGGATCATCAAAGTGCTGACACAGTCGAAAATTTGTCAATTGATATGTATGCAAAGGAGTATTTCAGAAGTTGCTCAATCATAGAAGATAACACAGCGAAGAATCAATGGTAGAGTACGCTACAAATTTAGGTCTATGTGTGATTTTGAAACACATTACAGGAAGAATATCATGCAGTATGCTCCAGCCGCTTCCGTAATCCAGATAGTATCGATCGCAAAATTATCAAATTTTTCAAACTGAATCCTAGCGTTCTCTAACCCAATTATTTTCCAATTCTCACTTTTCGATCGGAACTAATAGAGCTTCGGATATTCTACTTTTAGTCTGAGTTCAATGTTCTATGGGCTGTATCACTAAGATATCAATCTGTTAGGCGTCACAGCATCTTTCAGAAACCTAGATCAAAAAATCCAGTGACACAGACTCCGATACGGATTTAACCAGATTTTGTCAAAGCCTGATGAAAACTGACGGAATCTAGTCAGAACTTAGTCGCATCTACTCGAACTTTTTATTGGAATTCGGGCCACTGGATTCCTATTGACTCCCGATAGAATCCGGCCAGTTTTAAAACGATTCGATAGAATCCGACGGCTCTGCTTCGTCCTGGGTGCACTCACCATTCTTCCAAATGTACGATAGAACGACCATTAGCTTCGAATTCCATGCTCTTGACGCGCAAGCGAGTTCCAGGCATAAGAACAACCTCGTCCTCATCTTGGTTCGCTGCATACATAGTAATATCTTTGCCATGAATATTATTAATGCAAAACAGAGTGCCCTTTTCTCCTGCCCACATTCCAGCAGCATTGACACGGGATGAGCATGAATTCACACTCCACCAAGTGTGCACAGTGTGTTCATTGAAATCTGAGCCAGTAATATTTCCAACGCCTCGCCATACCGTAATCGGATCCGATCGTAATTTACTAAGAGCACTAATGAACAGTTTCAAGTAGGGAAGCCATGGTATTAATGCATGTGGGTTTTCAGCTCGAAGTGTTCGGTTCAGATCGTCGTAGAAAGAAATGTTTGTCATTGTATAAAGATAGATTGCTGCCGATTCGTTTATTGTTAATGCAGTATTTTGTCTGCAGCGTTCTTTAGCTTTATCAGCATGACGCTTGATGTCAGGGATGAATGGAACAATGCTTTTTACAGCTTCTTCTAATGACATAACGGGTATATGTTGATAGTCTGGTATTGGTCTACGGTTTGCTTCTTGAAGTTCAGATACAACACTGTTCCAAAAGCGACTTCTGTTCGTCGACGCCATTTGATTTTGAACCTATTATAAGTAGAATCAGTAAAACATGACATCAACTATAGTTTCATTACTACAAGCTTATTCTACTGGATATCCTCCATCAAATCTCTGATGAGCATAGATGGGATGTTTTAGACCTAATGATACTGACCGTAAACCATAATTGGAACCGAACCGTCTGGTTTATCAATTACTAACTCAGCTCCTTGGACTTTCAAATTGGCTAATTTTTACCGATTTTTTTATCGATTTTCTCTGCTTTCACAATGCAAAATATGAGTCTGACAGATGCCAACTGACAAGTATCTGGTCACCATCAAAATCCCAATTCTATTTATTGAGCTCTCGCTTTTTCATCTTACAATGATCGCCCCCGATTATGCTGAATGAAATTATTATAATCGTAAAAAGTTAGTCAATCATCAGAAGTTGAATTCGTTCTACAATAAAGACTTATTACTTCGAAATTTCGAGCTCACTTTTGGAATTGCTTTTATCTGACTGTTAGTAATTGTCGATGACTAGGGCTCTCTAAAAGAAAATATTCTTAAAAAGCGACCAAAAAATTTTTCGAGCATTCGAAAACCAAAATACGTTTCTGGGCTGCTCCTCAAAAGCTTGAAACGATTTTTCAAAAGTAAAAGAAAGGGTTTCGAAGCTTTGAAATCTTTAAAAGGACCCAGATAGCAGCAAAAACGACAACTTCCAAGGGTTTCGAAACTTCGGAAATAGATCTCTTTTTCAGAAACTCTTCAAGATCTCTAATATTGCTACTATCTGAAACTCGTAAAGGGCTTCAGAGCTGTGAAAACCTTTCTTTTACTTTTGAAGACCTTTTAGAGGTTTTCGAGACCAGCCCAGAAACCTATTTTGGTTTCCAAACGCTTAAAAATCCATTTTGGTTGCGTTTTGAGAATATCTATCTTTTTAGAGTGTAGTCTTCAGTTCATGTTTGGATTGAAAAAACATCAGAAAAGACTCCAGTATTATGCAAGTTATACTCATTACTAGCAGCATGCAGCTGTAAAAATATATAAGTATTGAGAAACTGAGAAATGGGAAGTCTAGTCTCCTCCAGACAAAAAAATTCCTTTTTTTTCCATTTCATTATTTTCACTCCCTGATATACTCTATTAAAAGCCAAAATGCACCAGAAGATGCAGCCTAAAAAAACCACAATTTGCAAAAGACAGCTTGTTTTACAGTCGAATCTTTTGGTGTCAGATTATGTAAAATTTTGAGCCATTAGTTTTTAATGCTTTGAACAGAATAATTTTCTGGTACACGATGGATTTCCTTTCTAATTGCTTCGGTTAATGGCCCATGTTAGAAGCCAGAACCGATGACCAAGTTCAGGCGATTTGATATATGTTTCCATTACAACAATATACAATGGAATAATGCTAGAAACTATGTTTCATTAATTAATGAAATAAGAAAAAGAAGTTATCGTGCACCAGAAGAATGATCTTTTCCGCAGCATCAAACATTAGTCGTACAGAATTTTGTCCATTTTAAAAACAAAAACTGCAACTATAAAATGAACTCTTTTTCAAATTGTAGAGCTTTTCACAATGCATATTGTAACGTATTTTGCTTTCTTAGTACAGTATATTAGGTGGTGAAAAAGTAAAATGCAAAAAGGAGTTTTTTTGTCCGAGAGAGAGTTTAGAGGTGGAATATATGAGTCATTAAGTTCATCTTAAATGTACGTCAACAACATAGTCTGAAGTTTGTTTCCACACACAAGTGTAAAGATTTTATTATATAGTGATGATTTGGTAAAAATTTATTCTTAGTTTCTAATATAAAACCGCCGAACCACCTTATCGGTTTTGAATGGTTCTTGCTGTTAGATAATTGAGCAAAAGGTGGCATCGCTTATTTACACTTCTAGTTTAAGGTTTACACAAAACTTTGTATATTTTTTGAACTTCGTAATGACTATAATCTTATAGTGGAAAGATTTTGTATAGAGACCACATCGATTTCGTACTTTCATCGCCAGATAGGATGCAAAATTTTAAGTTGGCAAAGTTTATTTCAGATGCATCAAAACTAGTTTTTTGACGCTGTTTGAAGTCAGGGATTGTACACCAATTCTCAGAATATTCCATCGAAAATAGACACTGAATATTTAGTAGAGTATTTGGTACTTTTCGTACCAAGTATGTGAAAATCTTGAGTACGCAGTACATTTTTGGCGTACAAATTACCTATTGATAATTTGGTTGAGTATTACTCCTTAATGTAATCATCATTACGTAAACAATAATATTAAAGATAATTCTAGTGACTGTGTTATTGGTGAATTTATATAGCAATGTTCCGTTTTTTTACTAAAACTTTAACTGTTTTTCCGAGATAGTAACAAACATCTCAATGGTATAGAATAAATATTCGTGTCAGGTTGAATATTATGTAGAGGAATATTCGGTTGTTACGAGATCTTTCCATTCCTGTACATATTTATAAATTGGTTCTATATAAAATTTTGCTACAATTTTTAATGATAGAAGAAAAGAAGAAATTCCATGGAAAATTAAACTTTTTACTATTTTGAAAAGAATCACTAATCTAATACAGTACTTAAGTAAATTGAACGGCAGCATAAGTACCAAGTACACGTGTTAAGTAAAAAGTAAATGTATTTGTACTGGTGGAACCACTGATTGAAAAGTCAACTATATTCGAAAGGATTTTATTGCCATTTTTTCATTTCAAGTCAAACAAGTTGAATTCCGATTATATTTTTCTTTTGCTTTCGAAGCATATCTACAGCGTCAGGAATGAGTTTAATTACCTTTTTTAATAGCTTTTCGGATATTAGAGTAGGTATATGTTAGTAGCTGTAGATCGAACTGTAGGGGGCGTCTTGAGGTTCTGAGAGTGCATTGATTCTAAAATGATTGTGCGCCATGATTGTAACTTGTCGTCATTGTATTTATATGTTTAGCAAAATATGATCAGTTTACCTTTTTATTCCGCAAAAAGAATAACTTATGAGGGGAACGTCCCGAGGTGTTCCCCTCTGATTTCAATGAAACTTTGTCTGAAGATACCATATGGTACCCTCATACGAACCCTAAAAATATTCAAGTTGATATTCATTTCTTCAAAAGTTATAGGGGGGGGGGGGGGGGGGGTATCATTTCAGTTACTAGTATTGTAATATAAAGAATATATAGAAAAATCGATAATTTCATCAAATATAAAGTAAAAGCAAGAGTTTTTTTTTGTAATGTGATTTGATGTCTATCAGTAGATGAGATGCTTCTCTTTTGTACTTTTCTTCTCATAAATATATGATAGACTATAATTTATAAGACATAAACCAATAGCTTGCATTGCGTATGTGGAAAACTTCTACTAACTTTCATCATATTTTTCGATAGAGAGAATCTTAATTGGTATAAACAAACTAAGCAATTTTTTTATCTATACACGTCTATTTACAAGTGTTATCCGACAGAAAAGAACGTTATAGTTAATGTTGTACTATTTTCATTCGATAAAATTTGAATTATTGCGTTAAAATGATAAATGTACCTAATGATATGGATATTTTGGTAAAATTGGTTTCTGAACGTTTGACATTGTCTTCGACATCTACTAATACGAAGGGAAATGAAGATGTTGCAACGATGTTGTTTGACAACGGCCAATCTGTACTCAATTACACATCATATACGTTGGAAAACGAAGAAACACTTGATTTTGATTCAAATATAGAATCAGCCAATGATGGAACTACATCTGATGATGCTAATGATACTGTTAATGATAATGCCTTTTGCTATCGTGAGAACCATGAATTCTCTGCATTGTTTGCGATCGTCAAATTGCACACATGCTCATGTTCCCAACTTAAAACTTTTTCACAACTGATTTTTCAAGGAGTGGCATTATAAAACATTCTTCAACAATATCTATTTTACTTTTCTAATCAATAACGACTTATTTATCATTTATTTATAAGAATAGTACAAAAGAGAAGCATTCCATCCATTGATAGACATCAAATCACATTACAAAAAAAAACTCTTGCTTTTACTTTATATTTGATGAAATTATCGATTTTTCTATATATTCTTTATATTACAATGCTAATAACTGAAATGATACCCCCCTATAACTTTTGAAGAAATGAATATCAACTCAAATCTTTTTAGGGTTCGTATGAGGGTACTATATGGTATCTTCAGACAAAGTTTCATTGAAATCAGAGGGGAACACTTCAGGACGTTCCCTCGTTAGTTGCATTAATCACCTTTGTCCTCTAGTCCTTTTTCAGTTCACTTAATCTCGTTGGAAGAGCATGGACTAAAATATGCCTTATTTTTTTGTATTATTGGAATTTAATTTGTATTAAAAAAAAACTATAGGCTCATTTGGGGGGGGGGGGATGCTCTTGGGCCCTGAAGCTCTGTATATTGCAGGTATTCTTAAGCTCTCAAGTACTATACTGTATCAGTAATCTTAGGTCTCCAAGTGCTCTCCTCTTTACTATCATCAGGATCTTAATGTCGAAGGCGACGCTGGGTTTGTTTGTTTGTTTGTCTGTGAGTAAGATAGTGGTTCAAATCTACAGTCAAGTGACCTAGTGGATCGCGTCGATCCACGCTACCTGTCTTTTAGAATATTCATGTAATTTTTCAAAATAAAAGTTTTATGAAAGATATGTGTTCGGTAGAATATTAAATACGCTGCTTGCCACAATCCGTATTTTTTTTGATACTAGTTTGTAAGCGAATGTTCTCCAAAAAACGTGAATCTTCTACTAACTTTATCTATATAAGGTAATGTGTCGTATTGGTCGAAAAAGGTAAATAGTATGTATTAAGAGAGTAAAAGTCACGAAACTCTGGATTCAAGTGATGAAAAAATTGAAAGAGCAAAAGGGTAAAGCTTAACAATAGCTTCAATTTTTCATCGAGATAAGAGGAGGTCGATGAATGTACTCATGTAAAACATAAAACTTGAAGTTTGGACTTTGGAGTTTTAACATGTATAGGACTTTCGAGCAGTTCTCGAACTAATTTAACATCACTATCTTAGCAAGCTCTGCAGTAATACACAATACTTTACTATCGGTTTTGTTAGTTTTGCAGATTACCGTAAGTTGCCGATAAGTTGAATATGGATTATTGGTACAAATGAAGATATAAAAAAAGACTATTGTATATAAGTAGCACTTATTTTCGAAATGACTCTTGTTCTTTTGCGACTTTCCAACATAAAAACATACTGTGATAAGCGACCTACACGTCCACCTACTGATATAATAACCTTGCTGCATTATAATTACGTTTGGTCTTCCTCCATACAGACACTCTCAATAGATGGCATTCGATGCCAGGAAGATATGTTTCAATCCCCTATATGATCGTTAAAAAAATGAAACTTCACATTTTTCATAAGCTGTTCTATTGTCATTGCAATATGGTTCAGCTATATCAAAGTTATTTATAATATGGTCACGAAAAAATCCTGGAAAAAACCATCGCCAGAAAAAATACACCGTGAATATGTAAACAAGTTATAATTTAAGCAGAGTAATCATTCTATTATCTTCTATAAAGTTTTTGATCGGTCTGACATATAGGTCCTCGCATATTTTCTTTTTTTGTATAAATAATAATACAAATTGTATAGACCTCAAATATCTATTAGTTTCTTTTACAAGAGTACGTAACTATTAGTGGATACTATTGTTTTTTTTCATTTTCTAGTCTGATTTTATCGTTTGTCCATCATATATGAAAAAAGAGTAATATTGGTCAATGAAAGCTGGTGAGGATTTAGAACTTACACTATAATTTTATCTTTCACACTCAAATAAATTCTTCAATTTTTGCGCTAACTCTTTGTGTACTATCAAAAGTCAATACACAGGGAATTATTCTAATTGAGTCTTAAAGCAAAATGATTGCACGGCTTATTTCATCTTTCTTAAATGACGATATAGGCATATTCATGAACGGTCCTATATCTTAAATGTAATTATGACAAATCAATAATTACTATTATTCATTCTATCATTTGGTTTTATTTGTGTGTCATTTTGTTTGAACAATATCCCTATATTTACATATTAGATATGAATCAGTTAGTTGCATATAACTTTCTCGAGACAAACTAGGAGACAGAAGTGTTGCAAAACTTTTTATCTTTTAATAATGATTTTTTTAAACTTTATATCATTAATATAATACAATAAATGAAGTAAATATTATTTATTTATAAAAACAAATTTTAATCGTTACATCATTTAAATGAATAGATCTCTAAGATATTAACAAAAAAATACGAAAGAGTTTTATGGAAAAAATTAGAAAGTATTCATCATATTGAATGACAAAATAACAGCATGCAAATGATGATCAACTCTTCATCATTTAAATCAAGTTTTATTTTCATAATAAAATCTTTTCGTTTAATTTTTCATTTCATCCTTATCTAATGTTTATTTATTAGACGACTTTTATTTTTGAACTATTTTTTTCACACAGATTAAAGTAGAAAGAAAATTTTGTTTGATTTATCACTTTACAGAACTATAAACTACACCTATTATAAATTGAGTAGATAAAAAGAGAAGTGTCTTTTTTTATTTACATATTGAACTAATAAAAATTCAGTTTTTCTTTCAACTGTAAAAATGTTGATTTAAATGAAAAAATAAATATAAAAATAATGACAATACGATAGACAACTGAGGTAATTACTTTTTCCATTCTTACCCTAGTAGACAATATCAGAGATAATTAATGATCTAACAGTGTCGTTTGAACGAGATCATAGCATCATTTGATTGTTTCTATTATCACAAGTGATGAGAGAAGCATTGTTTTTATCAACAATCATATTTCGTGAGAAATTCAAGTATTTAGAGCAATTTTCTTCTCCATTTCTATTTGTAACGGCTTAACTTCTCTGTGCCTCATATCTAGATTCATTTTTTATTGAGACTAATGTTAATAAAAAATTACAATCATTCTATAATAAAATGCAAAGAGAAACGATTTTTAATAAGCCTAAATTTTGATCGATTGTTTTCGAAATAAAATCAATGTATTATCATGTGATGAAAAAGTTTATATTTTAGGTTAATTATTCATGGCAGGGAAACAGCTGACTTCCCTTGTTCCATGGTCTTCATTCAATTAATTGTTAACAATTCGTACTGTGTTTTCTGAACAAGTGCGGTAGATTATTTGAGAATAGAATTGATAAAAAGAGTATAGAAGATGTACTTTCTTTCGAAAGAACTTTTTATGGACATGTAGATTAACTCACTGTTGGTTAGAATCTACAAGAATGATGAAACGCAGAATGCAAGGTAATCAATTAGACAGTCTATATGCTATTTTTATTTATTTAATTCGAATGAATACTTCATTTAAATAAATTTTCTGAGAGCTGCTCAAATAATAAAACATAGAGAATGATCTTTAGATTTTATCTTTATCAATCATCCAATATGTTTTTCTTTTCTAATATTTCTCACAAATATTATACATGATAATTCAAAGATAAAATGTGTTAATTATTTTTATCTGAAAGTTTTAATGAGTGAGAAAAACCGATTTGAGTTAGATATGAGCAACTCTGACTCTTTACCATTCAATCTACTATCGATAAATCAGTTCCACTGCAAGTCAACTCTATCTTGTTATTCACCAAGTGATATTTCAAATACATTACAAGTCTCAGAAAAGATGCCCCAATTTTGGATCTAACTCTAACTTGGAGTCTTCTGAGAAAAATAAATATCTAGCTCTACATCAAAGGGTGTAAATAAAATTTCAGTAATATTAGCAAAATGCTCTTTATAAATCAAAAGAAAAAGAAGATAACAAAGTAAGATATATTTGTCCCACTCCGCTCGTTAAAGGGCTAATGATAATATTTCATCTCGACATGATGAAATTTTATCAATATTCTGATTATTAAGATCGGAATTATCATTACACATGGAAACAGTTTACCAAATATATTATATTTTCAATTTATTTCATTGTTTACAAGTTTATCTATTTTCTAATTATATTCAAGTATATCTATGATATAAATTGTATCTCTATTAATGTCATCATTGCACTACTCGTAATACCAATCTGATGGTGGTCGTCTTCCACACGATTCTGATTTGACGTTATAAGCGTATTGTCCTTCATAATTGCCAGCAGGATGAAAATTGGCTACAACATAACAATTATGTCCATTTGATGTACAACAATGACCAACACCAAGAAGTTTCGATGAAATCCAAACAAGTTGAGTAAAACTTCCAGTTGAAGTTGAAAAACTTGGATATTCATAATTGTATGATACTTTACCTCTATACCATTGATTAACAGCATCAGCTCCTAGAGAAACAGAAATTTTATTAACAATGATAAAATATTTAAATAAAAGATACCATTTTGACTATAACTATCTAATTGATACGATGCATAATATGTATATAAATTCTCTCCTAACGATTCTCCACGAAATGTATTGCGACTTATAACCAAATTATTTATATAACATAAATACTCAGCATGTTCTTGAGCAATTCTGTTCAGTTGAGAATTGAGTCCTAATGGTGGTGCACAATGAGCAGCGCGACGTGAATTTATTGCGCTTAAGACTTGATGTGCATATTCAGTAGATTTTACCTTTGATACACGTTGTTGTCCATTGACTAGAATAAAAATAAATAAATAAATAAATACATCAAAATTGATGTTAAAAACTCACCAATAGATGTAATAATGAGAATGAATAAGATGAATTCGTAGATGAAATGCATTCTTTACTGATTCTCAATTCTTGCATCAGCAATATATAACGGCACAGACATCTGTGCTGTTAATAGATTCATGCCAATTTGACACGCTCATAAAAACAAATTAAACGGATTATCATTTAAGTCATTGAATTTGTCACATCACCAATGAAGTGACCGCATAACACCATTATACAGAAACAATAAAAATGCCTTTCTAGAAACATATCTAATTGTTATTCAAAATGAATACTATAAGTCAGCATAATCATTCTAGAAATTGATATATGTAATCGATTTATTCTCGACAAGTATGACTTATAATCTATTGTAAAAATTAAAAAGGATGTACAAATTCATTTCTAATCCTTGTGGTATAGTTAAATTCAAGTTTCATATGTATGAAATAAGTGAAGCAAAATTATAAAAGTTTAACGAGAGTGTATATAATCGAGTGAATTATTTTTTTTTATAATTATATAATCTTTCTTGTTTGTCCTTTTATTTTTATTCAAGTGTATGAAATCAGCTTATGTCCTGCATATATATGTTATGACACTCTTTTATCTCTAGGCTTCTACAACCATTTGGCATCTTTAGTGGATCCAATCAAAGTAATGAATAATTAACTCTAAAAAATCTTTTCTGTCAATAATTCTTAATCAGACAGATCTTCCATTTAGGCAACTTTGATAATGATGAATTGACTTATATATATATAGGAATAATTATTTTCAAAGTCTATTATGCTGTTCTATTTTTGTTTGTTAACTTCTATGTAATATTGGTTCTTCTCTAATTATTGAACAAATAAAATAAACAATAAAGTCAAGGAAATAGCAATTAGAAGATCTCATAACTATGAATAATAAACATATTTTTATTTTTATTTTATATTCATATTTATGATAGTATTGTTACTATTCTATTCCTTACTTCAAACATTTTATTTATTGAATCAAACTAAATAAATATTTCAAAATGATGCGCTAAATGATAGGCAATTGTATAAAGTGAACCAATTTGACCATATTTAATATTTGCAGCACTAACTAATGCACCACTTGTATAATAATCATCAACCCCAAAAAAAATGGTACATATAAACTGATATTATACCTAATGAATATGATCAATTAAAGTTTATTATTATAAATGAACATACATTTTTGCAGCTACATCACCAATGAGAATAAATGCTTAAAGATAAAAAAAGAAATTATTGGAGTTTTCTTTTTTCTAAATATGTTTCTGATCTTACCTGAACCACTGTAATATGGTGGAAATGTTTCCAATGAAAATTCTTGTTTACAAGATGTTTTAAATGATTAATTAAAGTAAATGTATGAGTAATAATATCATCATCAACTTTTCCATTTTAATGCCATTATACCTTTAAATGTTAAAGTTTTATATGAATCAAGAAAATTTTCTTGTACAATATCTTGATATATTTTATCCATCATAAATACAAGACGTAAATTCGGAAATAGTGCTCGAGTTGTCCATGTTTCTTGTATGACATTACGATGTTGATAATGTTGAGGATCACAATGAACATAAACGAGAATATAAACAGATGGATCATTATTATAACATATTGAATAACCTGGATTAACAATATGATCTTGTGGTTGATATGGATGTATCATTGGTACAGATAATGTTGCTATTGTATTATGTCTATTTTTACAGTTTGATATATTAATGAAAAGAAATATCGAAAGCAGAAGAAGAATATTGTGTATAAATCCATAAAAGATTTTATCTAAAAAAATAAAAGAACAATTTAGTACGTCCTCTTTATTGTTCCTTTTACACAATTTTCGATTTCAATATAACATTTGAATGTGTTGACACATATTTAAAAGTTCAAGCAAAAAATAGTAGGCAAGTGATAACTCATTCATTTCAAACTAACTGATATTACTGAATATTTCATTTTTTTTTCTTTTCATTAATATAATCAGACTAGTGAAAGTACTCGGCGTTGCTAGGGAAATCTCCATACTGGAAACCTACCATGTCAGAAAACAACAGAAGATGTATAGAAGGCTTTCTTCAGGCCTTTTCAGGTATTATTACTACATGTCCCGCTGTGCATACACTTACATTCATTCTTAAACTGGATAATTCGGCAAACAGTGTGGGGATGTAAGTGTCTTTCTCTTAACTCATACCTGTTGCCATATTTTATACCAAGATCTACTGCAAAAGAAAGTGGCACTAAGAGACGGATATTCTAACAATGGCAGCAAATGCTTTAAAGTTTTTGAAAGATTGGTAAAAATTGCAATATATCATAAACTGTGTGAAATTTCACCTCAACCCTCTCGCCAATCATTCTGAGCCTCTCTCGATCTTTCTCAGGACCTAAGAATATGCCATGAAACGTTTGGCACTGCTAGCTCGTGCAGCGTCAAAATGCATAAAAAACAGACAGACAAACAGCCAGAAAACTTCTTTATATATATATAGATTATGAGTTATGAGTAATGGAATTTTTGTCTCACTTGTTGCCTTCTTCATTCGATGGTTATTTTCATTCATATAGTTGCTCTTCATGTTACACATTCTGTCCATTTTCTTGGAGTATCCTAAAGTGTCCTGTGTGCAACGACAAAAAGCACAGGTTTTTATACACTTTCGTTCTTGAATTATTGAGGATATTCCAACATGAATGAGAGCTCTATTCCTAAATGACTTATCGCAGCTATTTGATCTTACATATTATAAAAGAGTAGTTAATAAACAACGTAATGTGAATGTTATTTGTACAGCAAAAAAAAATGACGTCGTACTACATTACTAGTTTTCGAAATAGATTTATAAAAAAATGTGTTATGTACCGGGTGGGGCAAAAGTTTTGCGACATTTTGTATTTCGCATGTATCTCGACTTGTATAAATGATATGACCTTGAATTTTTTTTTAAAAGATGCGCCGTGAAAAGCACTATAAAACGTCTATGAAGAAAATTCTGTTGGGTTGTCCTAATGGTTTTCCTATAATGCAAAGGAACAACCTCCATGGCAGTATTACTTCCCAGCGTGTTGAGTATAGTAATAAATATTGAGAGAATGATTTTGTTTTTCAATAAAGTTCTTTCATATAGATTTTGTAGAGTTTTGGATGGCGCATCTTTTTAAAAAAAATTCAATGTTATATCATTTACCTAACTGGAGATATATCTCCAACAAAAAAAAATTCGTCAAATATACTTTTTGTAGTTGGAAGGAGGGAAAACAGCACTATTTTGTGAGTTATACCTTAGTACAAATAAATAGAGGTTTGATTTATATATATTTTGTAGAGCTTTCGACAGTGCATCTTTTAAAAATAAATTGAAGATTTGATCATTTGAGTAAGTCTAGATATGAGCAAAAAAGAAAAGTCTTTCAAACATTTTAGAGCAATTCGCAGGAGTTCTACGCTGACTTTTATTTTCGGTCAACCAGAAAAATCCTTGTAGGGAGCCAGGAGAGTTTTTTTTAATAAAGTGTTTGTAGAGCTTTCCACGGCACACCTTTTGAAAAAAAAATTAAGGTTTTATCATTTAACTAACGCGAGATATATACAAAACAAAAAAAATTCTTCCAAGCATTTTCAACACACTGGGAAGTAACACTGCCATGGAGGTTGTTCCTTTGCATTATAGGAAAACCATTAGGACAACCCAACAGAATTTTCTTCATAGACGTTTTATAGTGCTTTTCACGGCGCATCTTTTAAAAAAAAATTCAAGGTCATATCATTTATACAAGTCGAGATACATGCGAAATACAAAATGTCGCAAAACTTTTGCTCCACCCGGTATTTAATATCCAAAAAATTCAAAAAAATATAGGTGTTCCAAATGTTGTTTGCTCCTCAAAAATTTTTTTAATCATGAAAAAAAATCAACTCAATATACCAAAATGTGCAGAATTTCATGCTTCAACTTTCTAGTCTATTAAATATAAAATAAAATGAATGAAAATGTTGCGATTCTATCCGACAATGTCCAATAAATATTATTTACTGTAACTTTCAGCACTTTAAAATAAGTATATACTTAACAGTATTTTAATTAAAAAAGAGCCTAGAACAGAATAGATTTTTTTAAGAACCATATAGATTTGTAGAGCGTGAGACGGCGCAGTTTTTGATCATAAAGCTATTTAGTACTAATTCCATTTTTGAGGGCAATAACTTCTCGCAAAAATATGAAAAATTATCTAAAATACATGTAATCAGTATTTTTAGCTAATTTGGTTCAATTTCAATCATATATAACTTAAGAAAAACAATTGCAAAGAAATATGAATAATAGATAGTTTTGTAGAGCGAGAAAAACTGCATCGAACGGTGCTGTTAGTTTCGACTTTGTGATTGTAAATGACATAAAATTATAGTTATTACAATAATCGAACGGTGCTGTTAGTTTCGACTTTGTGATTGTAAATGACATAAAATTATAGTTATTACAATAATCAAACGAAGCCTAAAAAATCTATAAATAATCCATAGACGCTCCAGACAAAGTGAACCACAAAATTTTTTTTTACATTCAATAAAAACGAAACAAAATATACAGAAATGTGTAGAATTTCAAGCTCTATCTTTCTAGCATGGTGAGAATGAGATCTGAGAGGTGGCAGATTTACGACCTTATCGTACGGTGTGCTTTTCAAAAATTTCCTCAAGCGCGCACTTGCGCACATGGGTAGATTCTGCACCTTTGACTTTCATACTCAAAAAATAGTTAAGTATGGATAATAAACTCAAGTTGGGCTCATGCAAACTTTGATTCACTTCATACGACCTTGTATTCTCTACAAATCAATCATTGAAGAAATCGCCTCAGACTTCGTAATTCATAAATGTCTAGTCAATTTTTTGTGTATTTCATATTGAAGACCCAAAAGTCATCAAATGTATTTAAGTTAAATTATAATTTATGGAAAGAATTGACTGAAAATGTAAATTGAAACCACAAACAACGATAATCATGGCGCGTGAAAATTTTCCAACACATTAATAAATTGAGAAAATTTTTGAAAATACTAATGGCAGTTTGTTTGTTTTAAAATAGAGAATCGTCTGTCGGATAAGTCAAGAACGAAATCTCTCAGCTGAACTGGTTAAAAAAAAGAATCAGAAATATGTAAGTGTGTTGTTCTGGACTAATAAATGATGAGATTTTATTAAAATTCATGATTAAAT
>JAJEKB010020183.1:0-12447 GCA_022393335.1 Macrotrachela quadricornifera
ATTTATTTGTTGAACGGTTTGATCATTTAATGTTGTTGGATGTTGAAGAATATATTTAATCAATCGGCGACGATTGTAAGATTTTTTTTGTACAACTTGCCATTCATCTTGATCATCATTATTTGTTGATAACATTTGTTCTTTAAAAGAACTTGATACTATTATTTGTGGTTTTATAATAGCAGATGGAACAAAATATTCTTCATCAATATCAACTTCATCTCGTCTACGTTGTTCTTCCTCTTCTTCTTCATTCATTTCATCATCATTATCATCATTTTGTTTTTGTTCTTTATCATTAATTGTTTCTATTGTTTGTTTTTCTTCTTCGTCATTTGATTGTTTTTTATCAATCACTTGTTCTATTGTTAATTTATCTTCTTCAGGATTTTTTAATTGTTTATCATCAATTTTTACTTCTTTCTCATCATCATTATCATTTACATCCATATTAGATACTAATGTTTCAATATCTGTTAAATTAATTAAATCTTCAGATATTTGATCATAACTATGACCAAGACCAAGCCAATCTGATAATGCTGTTTCAACAAATATATCATTATATGGTAATAATAATGATGAAATATATTTATCATCAATAATATTATATTCTATAAATGATGAAAGTGACATAATATTTGTTCGTGATTGTTCTATTTTATGTTCATGTATTTTTAATTTTTCTTCAGCTTCGATTTTTCTATCTATTATCGTATGTTTTTGATGATAAATATGACTAGGTATAGAACGTTTTTCACGAACATATCGACGAGCATTAACTATTGAAAATGGTTTAATTGCTGCATTTTGACATCGATTACCAACACGAATAATACCTTTAATAAAGATTAAATTTATTTTTTAATAAAATTTAAAATAAAATTATTCTAACCATCATTTATATTAAGACGTTTTATAATTAATTCTAGAAATTGATCAAGTGCATGATTTGTATGACAAATCATTAGAATTGGTGTTGATTGTTCATTTGATGGACACCATATTGAACGATTATATAAAAGCATTTCAGTTATTCGTACACCAAGAAAAGTTTTTCCAGTACCAGGTGCTAGTACAGATAAAATTTTCAATAAAAATAGTTCATATTTATTTAAAACTTACGTCCTTGTATAAGTGCAACTTTATTTGTTAAAGCTAAAAATAAAGCATCTCGTTGTCTTGGATTAAGATGTAATTCATCACTTGTTGGCCATTGATTTTTATCAAGTAATGGTATTGATTTATATTTTTTCATAACTTGATTTGATTGTTTATAATTAATACGAAATTCTTTAGTAATATTTGATTGAATAGGAGCTCGATTTGGACCATGATGTGTTGGTAATGTTTCATGATTAATAATACTAGCTTTAACATCTGAATTAGGTTCAACAAGAAGAGGAGTAAAATCATATGTTGTTGTTGGTATTATATAATTCGGTAACATAGTATCAGTTGTTAATTTAAGAAGACATGAACCAAGTGGAAATGTTTCATTAGGATTAATTATTTGTAAAGTATTAAGAACTGGACGATAAGCTTCAAAATATGTCATAGTTTCAATCATTGTTAATGTACATGTAAAATCAATTTCATCAAGATTTATTTGCATCTGTTGTGTATTATTTAATTTTTCTAATGTTTTTACCTGATTTAATTAAAATGAAAAATAAATAAATATCTACTTAAATCAAAAAACAAAAAACAAAATAAATTTACTGTTATAATAAAATCTTTTTCAATTTGTGAACGATCTTCAACTGTAACAAATATACATGATTGAAATTTATCATAAGTAAGAAGAAGTAAATTTCCATAAATTAATCGTCGACTATTTGTCCAAGATATTTTTGATGCCATTGCAGGATCCAAACATAAATCATAAACAATACCACTTCGTGGACTTAAACGAGGACCAAATGAATGAACATTTTCATAAATACGTACATTAAAATTTTTTCCTTGAACATTAGACATATATTGTTGAATACCATCGCGTAATGGTCCAACAAAATCTTCACGTAAAAGACGAAAATGAATCTTCAAAAAAATAAAAATAAAAGAATATACATAGATTCGTAAAAAAAATGAATCAATTTGTATTTACATCAAGATAATGTTGAGGATTTTCATAAACACCATTAACAATATTTTGTCGAAGATATGTTTGTTGTTCAGATAAAATTTCTGTTACATCAGGTACGATCGGTAAAAGACGATAATCATCAGGTGGTGGACCAATATCATGTTGAATTCTATTTGTTGTACTATTATTTTTTGTTTTCATTATTTGTCCATGATGTTTTCGTTTTTCAATTTCATTAACTCGTTCAAGTACTTCATCAAGTATTAATTTTGTTTGTTGAAATTCCTAAAAAATTATAAAATTATTATAAAAATAAAAATAAGAAACAAAAATCTTACAGATGAATCTGATTTATTTTTAGTAAGAAATAATTCAATACGTTCAAATATTTTAATTGAATCATCTGCTGAAGATGGTATCATAGAAAGAAATGTATTAGATACATTAAGAAATGATTGAATAAAATTATAACGTAATTGATTAGTATTAGTATCAAGTATACGAATTTCATCATAAACGCCATCGAGATATGATGTTTTTGGTAATTCTCTTAATATCATTACTATACGTTCACGTGAACCAATACATTTAGTAATATGTTCAAGTAATTTTGTCATTGCTAATATCCAATCATATCTTTCTCGCATTCGTTTATCATTTAAAATTGCTTTTAATTGAAAATTAGGCTGAAGCATTTCAGCTAAGATTTCATCTGGTTGCTTAGAAAGCAGTTTTGTTAACATATTGTATGAAATATAAGGTCGGGATGATGTTTTAGTTGATCTAAATAATTGAAAAAAAAAGATTATACGATTTATGTTAATAAAAATAAAAATTTACTTATTTTCAGTTACTGAAATACTATTCGCAGTATCAGATCTTAAAGATGAACGTCTACCAGTATTGTTATTATTATTATCTACAATACCAGTTTGATTCTGATCGATTGAATATCTTCGTCTTCCTCCACCACCATTCGTATTTAAATTTTGATTTCTATTCCCATGATGTCTTTAAAGAATAATCAAAACAAATATTTTCTTATAATTATTAATTTTCTCTTTTAAATAAATACCTAATAACACCTGAATTTGATTGAGTTACAGGACGTTGTTGAGTTGCATCATTATTAGAATTAATTGGAGGTTGAGTTGAATCATACACATTTGACATTAATGGTGGAATAGAAGCGCTTTCATAAGGATATGGAACACGAGCTCGGATCATACCACTTCTACCACGTGATGATTGACCACGACCACCTCGAGTATTGGACATTACTCAAATATTTTTCACAAATATTTTTTGAAAAAAATGTTGTTTACACTATATTAAAGAATATCGTCCAATGTTTGACACCTTCTCTTATAGAAGAAAGAAAACATGCTGGGTTTTTTTTACCATAAATGTCTGCAGTAGAAGAGCGACAACAAAGATTAGGAGAGAAAAAAAAAGAACGCGAAAAAAAAAGCACATGGCAACATATGCTCATGTTTTTTCTTAATTTTCTTTATAGTTATAAATAATTTGAATCACCAGAAAAAATTCTTTTCTTCCTTTTCCTTTTAAACTTTGTTTTTGATAGGAAAACAATAAAAAAAAACCCAGCGGCTGTTTTCTTAGTAATAAATTCATCATTACTCATAAAAAAAGAAATGAAATATTATAAGACTAACAAATAAATACGAAAAAAATATAGAAACAAAGATAATATTTGGAAATTTAATATACGAACAAAACATATAATTCATTTTTTTAATGTTTATTTATTCTATATTTTAAGTAACATAATAATTGATTTATATATTTTTGTTGTCTTTCAATTTATTTTAAATTCAAACACACTTGAAATAGCAGAAAAATTTTATGAACAATTTTTTAAAATAATTACAATGTAAAGATCTCCATTACAAATTCATACTCACAGCTGAATTACTTCTTTTTTAAGATTAATACTCATATTGACTTCTCTTCTTTCGTATACATACATTAAACCATAGACTTGCTTTTATTTCAACAAATAGTCATTTCTTTCTAACACACTAACGCGTCATATTGAAAGTTGATAGTGCACAGTAAATTGAAAAATCAGTTAGTAGTTGATCGCCTCCTTTTTTTATGAATCTATGCTACATTTTTGTTAATAATACACAGAATTTCATCTATTCTACATATAAATTCAGAAGAAAATATTTAATAATTTATGCTAATGTACAAAAGATATATTAATAATTAAAGATGGCCTCTTGTCTTATTTTATATTATTTGAAGCAATATTTCAATAAATTCTGATACATTCAAATAAAAAATATTTGCTTTATTTGCATTATATATATATGTATACGAGCATATGCATATCCTATGAAAAAATATAAAAGGCGTTAAGAACAATAGAGCATTACACAATATAAATGTTACCAGCTGACAATAACAGAAGAAGCCTAAATTGTAATAATTATTGATTTCCAGTTATTATGACCTGCAATGCTAATATTTTATATTGAAATATATTAAATCGATCCAAATCTTTTGTTTACTCATGAAATTATTTCACACATCAAAAGTTCTCTTTGTATCTATATAAATCAAATAGTACAACTCAAGATAGCATACATAAATATGTGAAAAAAGAATTTAGAATGTAATTTTCTATAATATAAAATGAGAATACAAATGTAATTATCTGGAGACATGTTTATAATATTATATCCTTTGATTTCATACGGTCATCAAGAACGCTTTTTCAATACAGTACATCTGGTTTCTTTATATATTCTCCAAATTCTCGTAATAGATTAAATATACTATAGATATGATGCTTGTATATACAACTAAAATAGTACTCGAAGGATATCGAGAGGTAATAATATCATCTTCCTTCTTAAATAGATAATTTTCTTTTGTGTTGTAATAAATTATAAATCATTATGATGGAAAGATCTAAAATATTATCAATGATTTGGTAATAGATAATAAAATTGATAATGAAATAATACCAAGTGAAGCAAAAGTAACCTAACAGCAAAAAAGAATTGAATATCTTCATTACGACTTCACCAAATGAACTCATTTTTTTTTATTAAGGAAAGAAGTATATTTACATTTCAAATTCATATGAACAAGGTTAGTGAGAATCTTTGTTAAGTATAATTATTGATCCCAACAAGAAAATCTCACTTTTTCACAGATAGGAAAAGAAAAATATACTTAACAAAAGTTCTTACTAATCTTTTAGTATTTATTTAGAGTGCGAACATGCTTCTATCTGTAGTAAAACATCAATTCCTTTGTTCGAGAGGTAATGCTGATATCCAATTCTTTTTTGTTGTTATGTTACTTTTGGCCCATTTAGTAGAGATGAATAATCTTTTGTTCGTTAACTTAAACTGATAAAATATTTTAATATAAAATTTAGATTTTGAATATTCTTTTATTTATAAGATAACCATTGAGAGTTTATAGTTGTTTATATCCTTTTATACCATAATAATCATTCTTTCAAATTGCTCACAATATATTGTTAACAGTTCGTAATAGAAATCACTTTGCCGTTTACTACAGCTGTCATCAAGTTATTAAAACGTATGATTGATGTGGCGAATTGTTTCTATTATTGAACATAGTGGACAAATATTAGTCGATGATATGTAATAGTTGTTATATCATCATTGCTAGTAGATAATTGAGTTGAAATGATTTATTAGCAAAGAAGCATCTGGTCATAGTAATAACGATTGTTTACAATTTTTAATCATCATTTTAATAATATAAATAAAAGAAAAATAAAACATGAAAAATTAAGGAATGTTTGCTATCTATTACGTTTATTTATTTCTTTATACATATTACTTGTATCTTTCATTTTTCATTTGGTATCGATCATTCAATACTATATATAGAATAATATTCATTCTATGTTTTTAGAGATCATCATATAATAATATGAAGACCTCGATTATGTATATGTCTACTTGATATAAACCGCCTCGAGTGAATATAGACCTTGACGTATATAAAGTTGTGACGTCAATAAAGCTAGCAACCTTTCTTTTTTTGTCATACAAAAAAAAAAATACTTCTCTCTCTCGCTTTCATACCGATGCTTGTATCATAAAGCATGGTAGTCTTACTACTGGTATCGATCTTTATCTATCTATCGGGCAAATGCCCATCTTTTTTTTGCGGTTGAGAGATGAGACATATTTTCCTTTCTTCCTTTTGCTCTATACCAAGTATGTGTATGTATAGAGGCAACGGATAACCTTCTCTTTCTCCTATATTTCTTATACTTTTAGCCATCATATAGTAAAACGACAACATCCATCCTTCTTCTTTGTATCACCCAGGCATGATTGTCATCATTGGTATAACAACAAAAAAAGAATAGAGTAAGAATTGGTATCCCTGATTTTCCATCTTCTTTTCCTTATCCTCCTCCTCCTCCTTTTTTTTCTTACGCGTGGCATATTCATTGCTTATGTATAGCTACTGAGATATTCTTAGTGCTCTTAAACGACGAAGCACAGAGACAAATGTCTCAAAACAATTACGAACACGACTAGTTTTGTTTATCATTGTTCTGACAGACGAGTGTACATGAGAAGATGCGAGAGAAAGAGAGAGAAAGCGAGAGAAAAAAAAATACATCCTTACGATACACAACTTCTACTATCTTTCCTAGCGAGGCTCGCATAGCGGCATCGTCCTCGTCGTCGTCAAACAATTGTCTCTGCAAAAGACGACCCAAAAAAAGAAAAATTTTCTATTATTTGGTAACTAATTTGATCAAGCTTCGTTTTCTTTGATATATTTGTTTTCTTTTTATTAAATAGTGTAAACTCAAATAACATATACTCTATGGCATCAGTTTCTGATGAAACACTTCCTACGCAAAATGATCAAGTCGAATCATCATCAACAAAAATTAATCTTTCGATAGGAAATGAAGAAGTAGAACAGGTTAAAACTATACAATCGGCAAAATCAAATGAAGAAAAAAAAGAAGAAGCAGAAGAAGAAGAAGTACAAAAGTCAACTTTAAGTTCAACTTCAGTTGAACCTGAAGAAGAATTACAATCCAATAATCTACCATCTAGTACAAATCATAAGCAAGAAGAAATATCATCGTCTATTTCTTCAGATGAGATTAACCAAAAAAAAATTGATAGTAAATCTCAAGAACAAAAATCAACAACATCAAAATCTCGTTCAGTTAATTTTGGTTCAAAAGTATATGATAATGATGATGATAATGATGATGATGATGATAAAGATATATCACCTAAATCACGTTCAACAAGTTCCACTAGTACACGATCAAATTATTTATCAAAAACATCACGTCGACCAGTTGATTTTGTTGATACACTTGTTGAAAGTTATAAACTTGAAACATCTAATACATCACCAATAAAAGAAGAAAAAAAATATGTAGCAAAAACACATCATACACGTTTAAATCCAAATTGGCGTGAACATCGTACACGACGTTTAATGAATAAATTAGAAGAATTAAGTTTATGGGATCGTGAAGAAGAATTAAAAGCAGCACAAGCTCAATCATTACGTGAACAAAAATGGGAACAAATACAAGATCGTCAACGTAATCATGATTTATGTGTAAATTTAATGCGTCAAAGACATGAAAGTGAAATGGAAAGTGCTGTTAAATTAGATCGTGCAGCAACTGGTATTAATGATGAAAATACAAATGCAACAATAGCACGTGCAATGACTTTAGCATCACCAACTAATATTCTTGCTTATGATTTACCAACACCACCACAAACACTTAAACGACGTGTTAAACAAGAACAATCATCAGAAGTTAAAACACCTATTGGTCGTTATCGACAATTTGAAACAGCTATGGATGATAAACTTGATAAAATTAATCAAAAATTACAACCAGATCATGAAATAATGCGTGCATATAGTCCATATCGTACATCAATACCATCAACAACTGTACCATTATTTAGTGAAACATATTCAGCATTACTTTCTGTACCTGATACATCTTCATCAAATAAATATAATCAATATCACTATGGTGTAGCTTCACATTTACATCAATCACAACATGCTCCAAGTCCTGATTATGAAACACGTCATCGATTATATTCACATCGTGATGTACGTGTACCATTAAAAGAACAAGACAATGATTATAGATATTATGATAATGATAATAAAGATGATTATAATCGTTCAAATCCTATTGATAATGATTATTATCCAAAATATCGTTCAACTTCTATAGATGATGATCGTTATACAAAATATCGTTCAAATCTTCGTGATAATGATTATTATACAAAATATCGTTCAAATACATTTGATGATGATTATCATCCAAAATATCGTTCAAATCCTATTGAAGATGATTATTATACAAAATATCGTTCAAATCCCATTGATGATGATTATTATACAAAACATCGTTCAAATCTAGATGATGATGATTATGAATTAAAATATCGATCAAATCCTATTGATGATGATTATTATACAAAATATCGTTCATCATTATCATCAAAAAAAGATTATAGTCCACCAAGACGAACAACAACTTTAGCATCACCTACTGCTTCATCATTATATGATTATACAACAGTAGCAAATACTCCACGTGATTATTCATTTATTCATTCTCGTCAACCAGCATCAACCAGTATTCATTTACGAAGTCTTAATGATGATCTTAATGCTATAACAAATTTTTCAACTGAAACAAGTAAGAAAATTTTACAAAATATTGGCGATTTATCAAATGATTATCCAACAAAAACTCGTTCATCATCATCATCAATACCTACAACAACAAAACATGTTAGTTTTAATGATGAAGATGATGAAAATGTTAATTATAATACTTCATCACGTAATTATTCATCAAAATCAACGTATAAACCCATTGAAATTCTATCACTTTCATCAACACGATAAATATAATTATAATAAAACATTAACAAAAAACTACAATAAAAAGACCTTAATACCTTTTCTTTTATATTTGAATATTACCTCTTCTTCTTCTTCTTCTTTTTTCTTTTCTTTTTTTTTTCTTTTGTGACGCACACATACACATATATTTATATCTATCTTCATAGAATATTAAGCACTTATATTACTTTTTGAGAACTATCAAACTTGTCCATGACAAATATGTACACAGATGGAAAGTAAATGATGTTAGATCATCAATCGTCTTCAAAGATATTCATCATACAAAAAAGATATCGTAATATATAAATTAGTACGATGATTCAGACTGTTTTTTTCAGTAGATATTTATTCTAGAAACGGATAAAAACCTCCGCAGGATAAAAAGAAAAGCGTTTTTTTTAGACATTTGCGTATATTCAGAGAAGATGACATATAGATTGTGGTGGAGGAAGAAGAAATCATCAAGGACACAACAAGGTAGAGTAAAAATAAACGTTATAAGATTCTATCCATTACATACAATGATTGTCATTTAAATTAAATAACTGTCAACACCTTCATTTATTCAACAGATATAATACGATGATAATAATAATACCAAAAATATGTTCTATGTTTAGCTTAGTCAAAAAGAATATCTATTCTCCCACTGCGACAGTTACACATATGATCATATTACCAATCAGTCAGATTAACTGAAAATATTCTTGTAACACATTTTAATCATAAATGAATTATAAAATTTGATATAGTTTTAGATTAAGATACTTATTGATCATGCATATTTTAGTTGACAAATATATTTATCAACAGAAAAAAAAAGCTTTCAAATGTTATAACTAGATTATTCTATTTCGAACTTTATTAATTGAGCTATCAAATATTAGCACGTATCATCTAAATCGCAAAAGAATCGGTGATTTTATCATAATTAATTTGGTCAATTGACGATTTTTACTGGTTTCAAAAGGAAACTGCAGTTTAATTGTGATTAAATTACTAAAAATCCTAATATTCTTTTGCTTATTATGAAAAATGAAATACTATATACGATAATTCGACCTAGTTATCATATGTATGCTTATGAATACGATCATCTTCATTGAAACTCTTCGTGAATCAAAGGCACGATGATTTTCTTCTTTCTATTTACTATAAATCGTATAAATAGAATGTTTTTTAATAAAATAATTATTTTAAATAAAAACTTCTTGTTCATCATGATGACCAATTAATCTAAATCGATGAAAAATAGAATTATTTTCATAAAACAAAATTTACTACGGAAATTATTAGCAGAATTGGTAATTAATCGCCAACATTAACATAAATAAGAAATTTAATCTATTTTTAAATTCATATAACCAGAAAGAAAAAACAACAGCTGTTTTTTTTTTGTTATCAAACTACTTAGTTTTATATCTAAATAATATAAATAAACTAAAAGAGTATAGAAATATATATATAAATACAATGAAGGTCATATATGATGTAGATGAATGATGTTCTTATCTACAAATATAAATATTAAATAAAAAGAAGAATAATCTGATATTAAGAATATATCAATGTATCATTTTTAAGAACCGATAAGTATAAGACGAAAATCTTATATTACATTGAAAGTACTTTGTTGATCATATAAAATGATAGCACAAAATAATGTAATATTAAGTTATTTGAAATATGGAGATTGAAAAAGATTTTAGAGAATCAATCATTTGATACTGATATAATATTAATAATATATACATTTTGCTTTATTCAAGATATTCAATAACTAATTTTTTGTTTATCAATCAAAATATGAACATTGAAAGAAAATAATACACAACGATGAAATTAAATTTATTTATAACACACTTAAATGATATATTCATTAGATTGAAACTTATAGAATATTTGTTCGTATTTTGTTTATTAATGGTAATATAAATCTTGATGAATTTATTTTACAATGGATCTATCTATTCAATAATAAATAAAGCTTTCAGACCACAATATATTACTCATTACATTGAAAACTTTAAAAATCTACGAGGATATTGGTTTAATGAGCGTTAAAAATATTAAATGCAGAATTCGAAAAGATGAAACACACAGATTTTATAATATCGTTGGCCATTACCAATAATAATATGCATCAATCTATAGAAAAAGTTCAAATAATCTTACATATCATTGGAAAATATTTGAAAATTAGTATCCATCTTTCTCAGACAACTTTCATGTAGACTAATCTCGATAGAATGTATCGATTTATAAAAATACTTAAGAGAGAGTCCGCCAGACGACAACCCTAAAAATAGACCTACCTCCTCTCGAAAATTTCAAAATGGGATTTGACTTTGCCATTCGATAGAGCTTAGTTTGAAAAGTTTATGGTAAAAATATCAGACCTTTTGATCGAGCCAGTCAGTAGTTATGGCCAAAACACTGACAACGTCTTTTAAAAGACACATGTTTTTGGCTAAAATTTGATGGCCTCCGTATTTTTTGATTTTCTCAGCACCAGTTCAGCCGTTTGAAGCGCGGTTGGTGTCAAAAGATAGAGAAAAAAATTCTCTACAAAACTGCCTTAATGACTTCATTTAGTCGCGCACTAATCGATAATTAAAAAGTCTGCACTAGAAAATTTCATCTATATAATATGAGACTTTTTCGAGTATTTGGACATAAAATCTACTAAAATCATACGACTCCAAAAATCTGAGCCCATATTCTGAAAGCCCATCGAAAACTGCGTCGATCTGTATAAAAATATCTCCAAAAAAATTTGCGCGAAATTTTTGCCAAGGGCCACAAAGAGGCATGCTACTACCTTAAAACTCATATTTTACCACCACGAACCGGCAATATCGCCCGGAATAAACTGTGAAGTTTCGATTTAAATTTTGATTTGAATATCTCAAATAATACCTTATATGATGAAGTATCTAAATCCAACATACTGACTCTGTATGATGCATCTATGGAACATTAGGAGGCTCACACTGTGACTCTCCTCGAAAACTAGGTTCTTGCTGAACTTGACTCTTCTAGTATCCCATATACACTAAGCTAATTGAGTGTCTGTTTATCAATAATGACATACAGTATTGTAGAGCTCATCAAGAGCTACAAGATACACTATTTTACTTTTGAATTTGCCCGAGTAATGGAACCAAATATGATCTTTTGCTTGTGCAGCACCATATACCGTTCGGTGTCCAAAAAATGGAATATGAATATCTCCAAGAAATATCGTCGGTTGACTGTAAAAATTTCAACGTCGGCACAATTTTGGCTTCTCTTTCTACTGGTATCCTCAGAAACTCAAAATCTTATGACCAGGTAAAGATCATTTTCTGAGTACCCATTAGAAACCATAGAGTTTGGACACGATATCCTCTTAATTTTGATCATAAAAG
>JAJEKB010020184.1:346-23872 GCA_022393335.1 Macrotrachela quadricornifera
TTTTTTTTCTTGTCCTTCGAAATAACGTTTAATAGACGGTATAGTCTATCTTTTTTTTTTTTTTTTTTTTTTCGTATTGACTATACATGAATAAATTGATCGATGATGGCAAATGAAGATATTTTTATCATATAAAAAAAAGGTTATCTATATTTGTACTTAGTTGTGCAAGTACATATTTTTTATTCTATTTTTAATAAATATATCAATTAATTTTTAAAAGTTTATTCAACAGGATTAATTCATCTGCAACGATTTGTGTTTTATATAAAATAACTTAAATATATTTATTATCATTTATATTACCTTTCGACAAATATACTTATCGGTCCATGAAGGGAACATAGCTGCTCCTTTTTTTTCTTCCTCTGAATAATTTCGTTATGCAGATACAATCCTGACTTATGTCAAATTGGATAGATATTCATGTTTGTTTTTCTTTTCGTTAATATGTATAACGTAGTTAGAACGAAATGCAGTAATAAAATTTTGCAATAACTCACATATTATTTGATGAAACTGATACAAAAAAAGGTGATAATTTACTAAATGATATAGGTAATTTAGATAATTTAACACATTCGACGCGAATCAGTTTTGTATAGGAACTAATTAAGAAACTCGTTCTCACGAACAATAAACTTCTACTAAATACACTTGCCTATCTATTCTTCGTGTTTTTTTCAATTTTTACTGTCTTTTTTTTTTGTATAACTAGATAATGAATCGAGTCTTGTATCTATCTTTGTAATGATTCAAATTATTTTTTTCGTTCTGTGATGTGTAGTATGCATTATGGTCTTTGGACAATGATTTTGCTTTAATGTGTTTAGAATATGCAAGTTTCGACGACGAAGTCATTGATAATGATTTCGTGCGGTCTTTACTCCTTGGTGTGCTATTTAAGAACCTGAAACCTGATCCTAGACAATAATCGATAAGCTATTTGAAGTGAAAACTATCTGATCACAAACTAGAAGTAAAGGAAGGACCTATACATGATATTCGAAGGCACTGGACCGGCTGTTACGAGAAAAACAGGAAGCCAGAATCCAGAGACATGTGTCATACAACAACAAAGAAAATAAAAACTTTTTGTTCTGATTGTAATAAATGTTTTAAATGAACAGCGAAGGTCAAATGTAACACATGTTGCATACAATTTTCCATGTAAGAATGTGTTAAGAGACTAATATATATGTAGAACAATATTGACAAATCTAGAAATCAAGCAGATGATGAAAAAATATTTTTATTAGAAACTAATTATTAATAAGTTCTATTTGTTTACAATGATGGAAAAGTCAGATATTGAATTTATCTGATCAGTAGAAAAGTCGACGTTTTATTTTCAAAGAATGAGAAACTCAAAAAAAAAGGCAAACATTTATAAAAAATAAGTTAAACATGTGAGACAAATGATCATATACTTAATCATAGCAAAGAGAACATCTTGCATATAATCAAATGTTATGGAAAAACAAAAGATCAGAATTAATGCCATTTATATATGATTTTGCAGTTAATGATCGTTTTATTTTATTCTTTTCTTTTATTATTCAGTAGATAGAAGACTTCAATTAAAATTAAAAAACATTCTAATAATAATGATAATTCATATAATACAGATATTAACAATGAATATATTGATCATTAACAACATCAAACAAAACAAAATGACTTTGATTTTGTTTATTGAGATGAAAACGGCTTATTCAACAATTAATTATTTTTTCAGAACCACAAACTATGTACTCGTGAATAAGAAGTGTAATTAAACGATTCATAGTTAAAATATTACACACTGATAATAATCAGGTGAATAACCATAAGTCTTTTTTAATTTAATTGACATGAAAAGAAATGATAGTAATTTGGCTAGTTTTATAAAAATTAAATGAATAAAGGTAGGCAGATGAATAATTACTATCATTTCTCTTCATGTCAATAAAATTGAAAAAGACTTATGGTTATTCATCTGATTATTATCGTTATTTAATCAAGCGATAAGTACATTGGCAAAACAAGCAATAAACAATCAAATAATATCTTCTATCTTTTTTACTGATCATGGTATTTAATATACCGAAAACTCTAGTTCATTCATTTGTATACTTTTATTCATTTAATTTTTATAAAACTAGCAAAATTACTATCATTTCTTTATATTAACTATAAACATGATTTTAACTCATTGGTGATCAGTGATACATATATGACCCATTTTTTTGTTTTTGATCACAGGACTATAATAATTTAGGAGAAATGATTCACAGAGATAGAACAATAATACTGCATAGTAAGGATTAATTTCTTGCTATTCATATCAAAATTCAAATTACATAACAAAAAAGAGAACGTTATGTATTTCTTTTTCAACTGTGCAATAAATAAAGGAAAAATAAGACAAGAACCAATGCGACAATATAAATTATATTCAAGGACAAAAAAATAATCTTGCTCCACATATATAAATATATGACGCATATAAATAATCCAACGAAAAGAAAATTAGAGATAAATACGCACATATATATGTACACGTATGGGTAGTGCGATATATTTTGTTATTATTCTCTTTCTCGAAGAGAAGAGTCTAGTAAACATGGACTTACGACAATTAGTCATAATGGTAGCAACAAAAATTGCCAGACAAGTTTTATTAGTATTACAATAAAATAGCGCTCAGAGAGGTCGAAAAAGTAACTAATAATTGACAACATTTTTCTATAGAATATTCAACTTAGAAAATGATTTTATGCGCTTTGAATAAAAGGAATTGCTTTTATTTATTATTTGCAGGATGTTTCATAAATCTTGGAACGCGATAAAATTCGTTCATACAGATACACTAAACAATTTCTAACTATTATGTTCTTATATTAACTATTAGTACTCGTCACGGTCCTTTAAATGATACACAATTGAAATTATCTTCTCTTATAATAACAAAAAAAAATAAAATATGACAATCTAATGATGAATTTTTCGAAATCAACCAACATAATGCAGGATGCATTAAAATATTTGCAACATTATTTTATTTCTTACATATCTTCTTCATGCTTAAAATGAACGACCTACATCATAGTGCTACTTCTCATCGTACTGAATTTAATAAAAATTATTTCAAAGACTTCTTTTATTGTTCAATTGAAGTCTGTTTGCATAGATTTTGTAGAGCTATGTATTTTTAAAAAAGATTTAAAAATACATTTTGCACACATTGATAGTATATCCTTCGAGTTTTTTGTTATTTATCTATTAACCTGATATACATATAGGAAGAAAGCCCAGAATGGGCCGCATCTTTTAGTATATTTACATTGATCATCAAATTCAATCTAAAGTATAAAAAGTGTATTAGAAGAAAAAGTCACTTTTTATTTTTTTTAATTGAAAAAACATTGAATTTTTTCTAAAAAATGTACCGTCAAAAGCTCTACTAAACTTGTATTGACCAAGTCCTATAGTGAATCAGAGACGTCCTCGATTATGTAAGTTGTTTCATTATTAGCATCAGAAAAACCACTAGAGTAGACAAAATAGAATTTGATTATGCAGCTTTTGTAGAGCTTTTCACGACGCATCTTTTGGAAAAAATTCAATGTTTTATTATTTATCTAAGCCGAGATATATGCAAAATTAAAAAATTCTCGGAATAATTTCTGTTGAACTTCGCACAATAGGAAGTAGTATTATCATGTAAGTTGTTGATTTTGAGTATGGAATGAGCCATCAAAACAAGTCAATATGTGCCTGTTCAGATATCTTTTATGGAACCATTTACACGGCAAATCCTTTTTAAAAAAATTCGTCTTTAGATTCTCATGTTTATATTTTTATTATTATAAAAGAGGATATTTTCAATTATATATAATTTGTAAGGCTGTAACGAGTACTACAATCTGATATAAGAACACGATAGTTAGATACTATTTAGTGTGTCTATATAAACGAATTTTACCGCATTCCAAGACTTATGAAACATCCTGTATTCATCTAATCTAATAATAATAAAATTTCTATGAGAACTATTTTTGCGTAAACTTAACTGACAGGTAAACTATATTAATGACTGCGCTTTGCATTTTAATTTTCAATCGCTTAATACGTCGTATTAAAAAAAATAAAATACTAAAGTTTTATTTTAATTGCTTACTTTGTGTTTCTAAAAAAGTAAAATTTAATGCGATCAATATTTGCTGTCTCGAAAAAGTTATTTTTTCTATACACAGAAAAAATTCTAGAGCTTTTCATGCTGTGTTTTGTTTAATAGAATGTATTAAGCGATTGAAAACTGAAATGTAAAGCATAGAAATTAATATATGCTTTACCTATCATTTAAGTTTACATAAAAATAGTTCTCATAGAAATTTTATTATTATTAGATTAGATAAGATAAATATTGATCAAATAGTGTACAAATGTAGGTTCTTATTTTTACTATCGATCTATATGAAAAGAAAATTTCTTCAATTATTTCAAAAGAAATTGATATGGATCCGTAAAGACTTTTATTATGACCTAAATATATTTTTGAAAAGTGAGAGCAATAGTTTCATGATTTAGATTTTGAAAAAATAGTTAATGTTCAATTGAAATATATAAATGATAGGTATTGATTAGAACTTGTATTTATAACATTTGATAAATAACAACTTATAGTGAGATGAGAATATATTCTACAAATATTATAGAGATATAGGTATTATGACTAATGTCGAATATTTAGTGTGTTGAGAAATGTTATATTTGATATATTTTAAATAGATTGAATATTAAAAATGAAGTAGATCTAGTTTATTTTATTGTATATCTTATATATTTTGACGAAGATTTAATCAATGATATTTATCGTTTTCTATAAGATGGTTAATCTCGCATTTGATTAATTATCAAAAGATGCTAGAAATTTATTGTTTATCTGAACGTTCATTTTTACGTCAAAATCTGATGGCTTTTTAGGCATCTTATTTCTACTGATTATCATAATAATATTGATACTTGCTGCTAGTTCTACACAATCTGCTTTAATGAATATTATTTCAGGAGATGCGAGTCGTTCTGGTCTATTTTTAAGTGGTATTATCATTTCGTTATTTATAACATTTATTCTTTTTGAAGTGATCTATTGTTTGACTCCAAACAAAATGATGGCATTGAAGAAAACATGGTGTGTTTCTTCATTAATTACTTCTATAACATAAGAAATTTTTATGATCTTATTTTTATTGTATATACGGTAATTTATGAGTAACTATATAGGTAATTAAATTTATACTCTTTTTATTTTGATATCATAATTTATATAGATCAAATTAGTTTTGCTGTTATTTTATTCCTTTCTCGTATTATTTTTCAATAATTATCATATTTAGTGCTTAAATAAATATTCTTTTTCTTGAAGAATATCTACTATTGAACAATGTGGTGATGCAGGATTCATTAATAACAACTATTAATAGATAACAATATTGAGTTAAATGGATAAATAAATTATGGTCATTTAACAAGTGAAATAGTATTGAATTACAATAAAAATAAAATAATTGTATTTAATTAGAAAGATAGACATAGGTTTTGATTTGTCTAATTTATTCTTAATGCATATAAATAATGTTCATTCAGACGTGTACACAAAAGTTGATTGTTATAATAAAATCTACTTATATAAACAATTCAATTTTCTATTCTAGATAGTTGATGAATTAGACCAGAAATATGGCAGTTGGAAATTATTGAGAAATCATTTCGAAAATATTGAAAAAAGTGCCTTTAGATTTTCGAATACAAAAAATGAATAAAGAATAAAAATAATTTTTATTTAACCTTGAATTTATAAACTTTAACAAGAAAAAATGAAATATGCATTAATCGAATAACATCCTTTATTCGTTAGTGTAGAAAATAAAATAATGTATTATTATTTCTTCTCTGGAAATATTGTTTTAAAATTAAAAAAAATTATTCTCTTCAATAAGAATTTTTCACAAAGTACAATAAAAAGAAATTGACCCGATATTTTATCTTTAAAAGAACCTTTCAATACTAATATAATATTGAATTTATTCAAAACAGTTGATATGTTTTATTAATGAAAATAAAAAATAAATAATTCTATTTGATTTTAATTAAACATAAATGCTTGATTAAATTCCTCTATTTAATATAGAAAATAAAACGAGATAATCCTTTTCAAAGATTATTGCTCAATTAATCACAATAGTAATATATTGAAGATTTATAAATAATTCTTTAGCTTGTTCTCAAATATTAAATACATGTTCCGTTTTAACAATGCTTGTAGACATTTACTATATATATGCCCAGGTGGACTAATCCAAGAGTCGGATCCGATAAAATCCGTGTGACGAAATCACATTGAATTCCGAAGTGTTATGATCCGACCGGATTCTATGTTAAATCCGATAGTCGGATCCGATAGGCTTTAAAGACCATGCGTAAGTAGTGCTTAAATCACTGCTCAAAGAATTTGCAACAACTGACACTTTTCCGACGGAATCCAACGCAACTCCGTCATCCGGAATCCTATAAAATCATGTCGGGTGGTTGGATCCGATCGGATCCAACATCGGATTTGTTCACCTAGGTGGTCGAAACATGAAAAATTATTTTATAAAAATGATTAATAATGATAATAAATGTTCACATCAAAATATTTTATAATAAATATGATTTCGAAAAGTCTCATTCAAATATCAGAACTCGTAACTTTGAAATAATAATTATTAATTACAATTTTGATTTTTTCGTTTTTCTTATCAATAACGTTATCTTTTCTGGCGAACCTTTTTCTTTTTTTTTTATACACTATCATCAATGTGTGCATTGTGTATCCTCTCCATATTAATTGAAAATAACCAAAAAAAAACCGTCTGTATGTGTAATACGATGTGCCGTAAATGCATATTTTTTTGTGCGGTGATGAGAAAAAAGTATTACTTGGTTAATAAACCATGGCAATAAATAAGTGATGAAAAGCAATTTATATTTCGCAATAGCAAAAAAAAAACAAACTTTCAATAACAACATATTCAATTCAAAATCATTGAAGTGTTGTATTAGGTGAGAACGAAGAAAGAAAATGTAAAGAAAAAAATTAATCGTTGTATTTTTAATATAATTTTAAAAACTATTTCAGTTCGACGATACATACAATCTTAAACCTATCATAATAATCGAATCAATAATATGAACAAATTGAAACAAATGATTAGTGGTTTCATTCATAGCAAGAAGACCAAAGAAGTACACAGTCCATCTAAAGATACTGATACGACTACAAAAATATTACGACGCATAAATAAGCATGTCGTTCAAAACTTCGTACTGATCTGGCTGGACAGCAGCATTGATGAAGTTAACAATGCCGATTGTATCAATACAATGTCCCAATTACGAGAAATCGTGAATACCGTACATACATTCTCCACGGCGGATGAATGTGTTAATTTCATCAGCAGCATTGAAAAGGTAAACATATTTGTGATTTCGTCGGGTATACTTGGAGAAACAACCGTACCCCTAGTTCACGAAATGTCACAGGTTAATGCAATTTATATATTTTGTGCAAACAAAGCTCGCCACGAGCTATGGTCAAAAAATTGGCCAAAAGTCAAAGGTGTCTTCACAGATTTTAAACCAATCTGTGAAGCACTGAAACATGCTGCTTATGAATGTGATCAAAACACCATTTCGATGAGCTTTTTACCTACGAATGGTGACGTAAAAGATAAAAATCTTGACCAACTCGATCAATCCTTTATGTATACGCATATACTAAAGGAAATTATTCTAAAAATTGATTTCGACCAACAACATATTCAAGAATTCATTATCTACTGTCGTCAACAATTCGCCGATAATACAAGCGAATTAAAAAATGTAGACAAACTTGAACGAGAATATCGTAAACATCTTCCAATCTGGTGGTATACTTATCAATGTTTTCTTTATTCGATGTTAAACCGTGCTTTACGATTGATGGAAGCTGATCTCATTGTTAATATTGGTTTTTTCATTAAAGATCTTTATAAGCATATTGAGCAACTTCATTCCGAACAATATGCTAGACTTCCTCATTCGAACACATTTATCGTATATCGTGGTCAAGGCCTTTCACCAAAAGATTTTGATAAATTACTCAAAACAAAAGGTGGACTATTATCGTTTAATAATTTTCTATCTACTAGTACAAACCGACAAGTATCTCTTGCTTTTGTTGACAGTAATACAGACAATCCTGATATGATAGGTATTCTCTTTGAAATAATTATAGATCCGTCGATATCATCAACATCTTTCGCTAATATTCATGATGTTAGTTATTTTGAAGGGGAAGAAGAAATTCTCTTCTCAATGCACTCGATTTTTCGAATTCAAGATATAAAACAAATGCACAACAACAATCGTCTCTGGGAAGTAAAATTAACATTAACAAGTGACAATGATCCTGATTTGCATAGTTTAACTGAACAGATACGCAATGAGACATATCCAGATGCAGAAGGATGGGATCGTATGGGTAATTTATTAATTAAAGTTGGACAGTTTGACAAGAGTCAACAAATCTATGAAATTATGCTTGATCAGAAACCTAATGAGCGTGGAGAAGCATATATTTATCATATGCTCGGAATGATCAAGAATGGTCAAGGAGAACATACACAAGCAGTTACATATTATCAAAAATCAATTGAAATCAACCAGAAGATTCTCTCTCTTACACACTCTGATTTGGCAGCATCTTACAACAACATAGGTAAAGTATATCACATCATGAGTGATTATTCAAAAGCACTTTTATATTATGAAAAAGCACTTGAAATCGTCCAAAAAACTCTTCCTCAAAATCATCCTGATTTGGCTACTTCTTACGATAATATTGGTTCGCTGTATGACATTATGGATGATTGTTCAAAAGCACTTTCATTTCATGAAAAAGCACGTGAAATCTACCAAAAAACTCTGCCCCAAAATCATCCTGATTTGGCTATTTCTTTCAATAATATTGGTTCGGTGTATTACAAAATGGGTGATTATTCAAACGCACTTTCATATTACGAAAAAGCACTTGAAATATTCGAAAAAACTCTTCCTCAAAATCATCCCGATTTGGCCACGTTTTACAGTAATATTGGTTTGATGTATGACCATATGGGTAATTCTTCAAAAGCACTTTCATCTCATGAAAAAGCACATGAAATCTATCAAAACACTCTTCCTCAAAATCATCCTGATTTGGCTATGTTTTACAATAATATAGGTGGTATATATTACAACAAAGGTGACTATAAGAAAGCACTCTCATTTTATGAATGTGCTGTGAAAATAGGACAATGTGCACCAGCTGAAAATCACTCGCATCTTCAAATATATAAGGAGAATGTTGAAAGTGTGAAAGAGAAATTGTAATTGTGTGTGTTTTTTTTTTGTTTCTATTTGGAAAATAAAAAGTTAAAAAAATAGAAAAGATTATTTTTTGGTACGTAAGAGATACACGCGCACGCGTACAGAGAAACTGTCAAGTTGAAAAAACACAACGGCACGATGTCCATCGGTAAGGTAACCCATACATGCAGGGTGGACCAAAAGTAAGTAAATAAAGAAATAGTTGTTTGATTTTTTCCTTCATACACTATGGTATAGACCTCATACTTATACCACATATAGTACGTGAGATAAGTGAAAGATATAGTATATGAACGATATCCAGATGTACCGATTTATTCAAAAACGAACAACTACAATATAACCAACAAAAAAAACATGCCTAAGTTTCAACACAATTTTTTTTCAAAACTACAGACAGAAAACAGTCAGACATATTGTTCAATTTGCTCTCCCTCCTTATCTTTACAAAGTTGAAGCCTGTAAGGTACTGTTTGACAAGCTTTTCGACATAATTCAACTGGCAAGCTTTGCATTTCTGTAACAATAGTATCCTTAAGTGCTTGAAGGTTTTGCGGTTTTTTCGTATACATATAATCTTTGATTACAGCCCATAAAAAAAGTCTGTTGAAGTAAGATCCGGAGATCGTGTTGGCCATTCAATTGCTCCTCGCCGACTAGTGAACTGCGGAGTCGAAAAATTTGCCTCCGAAACAACTATACTCCATCCAAAACTAAAAAATTTTGAAAGTTGTCCTGATGAAAAAGAAAAATCTATTGATGCATTAAAAGCAGATTTTAAAAAATATCAATCAAATAATTCTTTATCAAATATGAAATTATTAACTTCGACACATGCAAGTTCAGAATCTACTTCGCCATCACGTTCAACTACTACAACACTAAAACGAAAGAATATTTTATCTCAATGCTTTGATTCGAAACTGCGAATGACATGTAAACCTCCAAATGTTTATCAAGAAATTGATGATTATATAATTATCGATTCAATTCAGACCTATGCTGACGATGAAAATGCTGATGATATGGATGTTTTATCATTCTGGAAAGACAAACAACATTCGTTTCCAGTTTTATCATCAATAGCTAAACGAGTATATGCAATACCAGCATCGAATACAGTTGTTGAAAGACTCTTTTCGGCATCAAAAAATGTTGTAACTGAAAAAAGAACACGTTTAGGTTCTGAAAAAATCAATGAATTATTATTTTTACAGAAAAATCTTATCATTTTGAAAAACCTCATGGACAATAATAGTAGAAAACGAACTATATCAATGTCATCTACAACTGCATCGTCTTGTGAAGAATCTACTTGCACCATTCCTAAACAACAACGGCTTGAAGTCGATGAGAGCTTTAGTGACTTGGGCGATATAGAAATTTTCTCAGATTAGTATTTTTGATTTGTCTCCTATGCTTAGTAATATGAATACTTTGGTGGTATTAGCTTTTCTTCAAACTTATGATGTTAATAGTAGTATATTTTTGTTTGTTACTAAACATACGAAGAATAAAAGTGTTCTTAAACAAGAATAAAAATACTTGACTGTTATAATAATACAACTCCGATATTGACTCGGAAAAAAAATTTTTTGCGACTCCGACTCCGACTCCGACGAGTATTTTTTTGCGATTCCGACTCCGACTCCGACTCCGACGAGTATTTTTTTGCGATTGCGACTTCGACTCCGAAAATTTTTTTTTTCGCGGCTCCGACTCCGGCTCCGCGGAGTCGGAGTCGGAGTCAGGTTTCGGAGTGACTCCGCAGTTCAATATCGCCGATCAATCCACTGATTAGGAAAAGTTTTATCTAAGAAGTGTCGAACAGGTTGAGCATAATGAGATGGAGCTCCATCATGCATGTAGAACATTCTTTGTAAATTCATTCGAGATAACTCTTTTCAATAACGGAATCATGAAAAAATAACGGTCCAATAAGACCTCCAGACCAAATGCCAGCCCATACAGTGATACCGGGAGCATTTATTTCTTTAGTAATGACGATGTAAGAGTTCTCAATAGCGTAGTAGACGCAATTATGTCGATTAGCATGCCCCTTAAGCTTGAAAATAGCTTCGTCAGTCCAAAATATTCGATCCGCAAACGAAGAATCATCAGCGACTAACTGTAGAAAGACATCAGCAAATTCACAGCGCCTGTAAGGATCATCCTCGTTTAAGACATGAAAGAATTGAGGACGATATGGTTTCAACCCGAGCTCTTTCATCATTCGACGAATACTGGTTCTGGATAGACCTAGCTCCAAAGAAGCTCTTCTTGTTGACATTTCAGGATTTTTTCGAAAGCAACACGAACGCGTTCTCTGTTTTCGTCGATACTAATAGATCTAGGTCGTCCAGATTTAGGTTCATCTTCGATAGTTTCGGTTTCATCGAACTTTCGTGCAATAATCAAAATAGTCTTCCGTGTTGGACGAGATCGGTTATAATGCTCTTCGAATTGACGAGCAACTTCGCCAGCATTCTCATACTGAGCATACCACTTTACGACATTAAATCTTTCGGATGAGGATAATCGAAAACTTCCACTCATCGTAAAAAAATCTGAAAAAACATTCTTTAAAATACACACATAACAGATGGCACGAAGAGAACCGAAAATACCCAAAATAATATTTAACATAAGACTATAAATGAGACAATATACGAGGACCGTACGTGTTATTATCTAGCAGATGTCACTACTAACAGGTAAAAGTACTACCTAAAGAAATAGAATAAAATGTGTTATGACAGTCAAAACACATGATAAATTTTCTGTTGGTTATCTTGCAGTTGTTCGTTTTTGGACAAACCGGTACATCTGAATATCGTTTATATGCTATATCTTTCACTTATCTCACGTACTATATGTGGTATAAGTATGAGGTCCATATCATAGTGTATGAAGGAACAAATCAAACAACTGTTTCTTTGTTTACTTACTTTTGGCCCACCCTGTATTGTTTCCATATGTATAATAAAACCAAAAATATATATATTGATTTATTGATTATTTATATAGAAAATGCTTCGATTGACTGAGTATCTTCTCTTACAAGTGCGATTTTTTATCGCAGTTACGGCGTAATTGCGACTCAGTTGCGCGCTCAGGAGAATGCTTACGACCGCCGTAACCGTCACAAAACCATAACATATTTTGTCGTTTCCAACAGTTCACGGACCGTACTTGATTCAGTTCATATGCGCAGTATTACGACCGTATTTCATCGCATTGTAAATGATCGTAAACAGCCGGATACTTAATTTTCAGGCCGTTTACGACAGTTACTAACCGTATGCGATACGACAAAGAACGACCGTAATACTATGCATATGAAACAAGTCAAATACGATTAAAAAACGGTCGTTTAAAGCCGGGAGTGATTGATCTGGGTGTAACTGCGTCACAGTTGAACACATGGGCAAGTAATTTAATATACATTTAAAATATGCAAAATTCTGCACGACTAAAAAATGGTCTTTTTTGCAGAGTCAAAAGTTGATTGTTCAGACTTTGAACCATTTAGAAAATAAAGAATGAGTCTATAAAATAGAGTTTTTGATGCAATTTGTAGAGATTTTCACGTTGCATCATTTGGTGTACATTGTTTTTAAAATACACCTATTTGGTAATTAAAAAGAGTATATAGATACCAAACATTCATGAGATACTCACTAGCTTTAAAACTTGGATACTTTTTATGTTTTGAATAATATTCATTTAGTTTCTGTCCCTAACTTTCTACAAAAATAAGTTTAGTGATGGCTTTGTAAAAAATTTCACAGCACATCGTTTGGCAAAACAACCAGGTTTAAACCTCAAAAAGAAAAAAGTTATGGTCAAAATACTAAGATCGCCATTTATTTTGCCTCATCAATTAAATAACGCAAAAAATAAAAATAAGGATTGAAGTTATTTTAATATCTTGCTTAGTATTATTCCGAACAAAGAAATATTCAATAAAACCATACGAGAATGGCATCAAGTGAATAAACCATAAGGACTTTGTGTAATTAGAACAATGTTTATTATTATTACAGCTAATAAAAAATAGTAAATGAGAAAAGAATCCTATTCCAACATTTGTAGAAAACATTGAACCAAAACAATCGATCGAGATGAATTTTCATCTGTTTAATGATAAAATCATTAATACTACTTAAAATAAAAAAGTTGTCGAAATGTACAACACTAAATTTCCTAAAATCGATGCTGATACATATTGAAAACGACATCCGAGACTTAGAATTTCTGAAATATTGATATTATTATTCGATGATTGAAATGTAAAAATGAAGCCGATTAATTGAAACAATAATATATCTCCATGGGAAATAATGTGGAGTAAATGTGGCTATATAGGATTAGTTCACTGCAATTTCATCATTCGGATATTTTTATTCAACAAAAGATGATTCTTAGATTGCAAACACAACTAGATACATTTGATAGAATCTGAAAGAAAAAAAAATTATAAAATCAAATATGATGTTTTCTTAACATGTATACCTTCACAGACAAATATGATTACGATTTTTTATTATAGATTTAATTGTTCTATGAAAATATTCTCCTTTATGGCAGTAAGTTCTATTATAGAATTTTAATTGTAAACGTGCGAAATCTATCAAAATAATTTAACTTTCGTATTATTTTATGAGACAATATTTAAGATCTAATATTCGATCATAAAGTATAATGAAAAATTTTTGTAACTGTAAGAAGTTCTTAAGTCATTATGTGTATTCGATTGCGTTTTATCAATGCAATTATGTAAAAAAAAAGAATATCAGCAAAGATAATGTTTTAGATAGAAAACGAAACTCTTCTTGCATCATTTGAATCTATACTGCGCGTGTATTTGCAACAAGAACATACAATGTAATTGTCTTTATCTCATCCTTATACAATCAATGTGAATGGACAACTATGACTACTGATACTCATAATGTGGACACATCCCACTAGACTTGATGTATTTTGAATATCTATCCATGGCAATTTTTTTATCAAATTGTCCATTAAGCATACATTAGCTGTTGTAAAACAAAACAATACTTAGATAAAAATAGTTGAGAGTTAGAAACGTTTAAACTGGAACTAAATATAAATCAGATCGATTCGAACATATCATATTTTTACCTATCAGAAACACTTTTTTTCTCATCAACACAACATTGAGAATTTTATATGTTGTTGTCTATTCATGCTTACATATTAAATAGGTAAGAATTCTTCTTTTATCATTGAATTCATTTTATAATGTTGCTCAGGCAGATCGATGATGTCACCATCAGTCCGCTTTATTTCGTCATCGCAACATGTATTTCATTAATATGAAGTAATTACCTCGTGGTAGGTTTGTAATAAGCAATTTTTTCATTGTTAGTGTGGCGTACGATATTTCTTTCCTTCGAACGCATTACAGGTTATATTGTAAAGGAAGAAAAGAGCAAAGTGTAAGAACAGAAAGAATCAAATATATCACATAATTACTGCAATACTTTTATATTCATAACTTGTCAAGAGAGTAACGAAACTTTTTCTAACATGAGTCAAAATTGCGATAGTGGGAATTATATTAATAATAATATTAGACAGATAAAGTTTAATTTAGATAAATTTGCACAAGTCTGTAAAATACCAATTCATACAGGCACATCATTGGTAAAAAATGATGTCATTTTTACTATGATCGATGCGTACGGTCAAGGACAATCGTTTTTATCACCTATATCTGGCACAATTACTAAATTGTATATTCGCCAATTAGATATTATTTCTTATGGTTCGATCATTTTTGAATATGAAGAATGTCGTCATACAATCACTTTCAAGAATCGATGTGCTGATTGTGGTATTGATTTAAATCAACTAGAAACTGTCTTTTCAACACTAAACTCTTCAAAACGAATCATAGCGATGGATCCGTCTTTTCCACAAGTAACTATTACTCGAAAAGAAGCTTTAAGATATGATAGTGAAGAATGTAATCATCTTCTTCGTAAACGTAAACTTCATCTAGTAGTCGATCTCGATCAAACACTCGTTCATACAACAGATACGAAGAATCATTATCCATCTTCACCAGATGTCATTGCTTATCAATTGAATATTCCTGAACCACAAACATTTTATACAAAATTACGTCCAGGTATTAAAGAATTTCTTACCAATCTTCAATCATTATATCAATTTCATATAATTACTTTTGGTGATCGACCATATGCAAATACCATAGCCAAACTAATTGATCCAGATAAAAGATTTTTCTCTCATCGAATCTTATCACGTGACGAATGTCTCAGTTTGACAGATAAAACAGCTAATTTGAGTAGTCTCTTTCCTTCTGGTGATTCATTAGTGTGTATTATAGATGATCGTGAAGATGTTTGGAATTATGCACCAAATCTTGTTCATGTCAAACCATACACATGGTTCAGAAATGTCGGTGATATCAATAATATTTATCTTCCACCCTTAACTGAAATTAATCAAGGAAATGAAAAACGAAAATTCCATAGACAGAATAAGAAATTGAGTAACGAATTAGAAGAACACAATAATTTAAATAAAGTTATCGACTGCGATTTCTATTTAAAACAGTTAGAAAGTATTTTAAAACGTATTCATAAAGTATTCTATGAGACTTATGATCAATGGATGGAAAATAAACGTGGCATGATGCCGGATTTGAAACAACTTATGCCTAATATTCGACGACAAATACTCAAGTCTGTTTCATTGTGTTTCTCTCATTTAATACCACAAAATTATCCGATGGAAAAACATCCTGCAGTGATTATGGCTCAAGCAATGGGAGCGAAAGTTACTTGTGATTTGCGGTTCGATCGCAATGGTAATATTCAAACAACACATGTCATTGCCGGTAAGCAAACAATGAAAGTTTATCAAGCTCTACAAAATAAAATTAAAGTTGTTACACCTGAATGGTTAATTAATTGTTATGAACAATGGGAGAAAATACCAGAAGAAAATTATATTCTTACTCCAGAGTATAATGTTCGAAAATCTAGATTATTTACCGAAGAAATACCTCGAGTATCTAAAAGACAATATTCTGATATACAACAACAAGTGTCTGTTGTTGCACAACCGATTTTATATCAACAAACGACAGTTGAACAAAAACGTTCTTATACAAACAATAATCTATCAAATAGTATTCCATTGGAAAATTCATTTGATCAATGTAACTTCAATATGAGCGTTAAAAAACGGCATAGTTTAGGAAAAGAAGTGAATGAATTTTACATTAATGATATTGATGAGTCCAGTGACATACATCCCCGACCATCAAAGCGGCAATGTACAATGATAATACCAGCGATTGCTAACGAAAGTGTAGATGTTAATGATGATTGAAATTTGGATTCATCAAGTATTTGTAAATTGCTTGGTTTAATTTTGAGCGAGTAAGATGACTAATGTCTGACCTCATAGTGAGATTATATTTCCTATATTTTTAAATGTCTCCTGTAATGGACTATATTTTGAAAATTTTTCCTATAATTCTATATTTTTTTCACGAACTGAAGCTTCTTTTGAAATGAGTTGTTTATTCTTTGAAAAATTACCTTGACTTTTTTGTAAAAATGACTTTAGTATAATATATAGACAGTAGTGACAGCTATAGAATACTCGCTTTTCATTAGTTCATCAAGATGATAATAGTAAAAGTAATCTTGTCATTTTTTTGTATGTATAAAGACTTGTTCTATATTTTTTAATTTGATTTAATTGGTGTCATTTGTTTTTAAGTATTAATGCCAAAAAATACCAAATTTAATCAAACCTAGCTTAACCAAACAGATTCTGAAGGTGTTAAATTGAATATATAGTTAAAAGAAGATGAAAATAAATCAACATTTCAATGTTTCTTGAGGGTGAGGGTGAGAGTGAGGGTGTCATTTTTATCTATTTCTTTATTTCATTGTTTGCGATATTTTCTTATCGTTTCTTTCGATTTTTTTCGATGATTAGTATATCGAGGTTTTTCCGAAGGAGAGATACTGATTTATAGGAATATTTCTCTCATGAGGAGCCTTGGATACAAATAGCTGATACGTTTTTGTTGAGTATGTATGAAGTTTTCTTAGAAATAAACTAATAGTATATATACAAGTAAAAGTACGGGTGATAACAATATGATCTAACCGTAGGTGAAGATCATAGCACCAGTGAATGATTATTATGTGTATAAGAATATTTATCAAGAACAAAAGAATAGAACAGAATAATAGATCAGTACGTTAAAATACATACCAGAATAGGGAAACAATAAAATATATTCGTGAATCATTTGATTTAAGAGACGAGAATTACGAGTTGCACACAACCAGTACTCTGGATCACTGTTACTGGTAAACAGTCGAAATTTACTCGAAAAAACTTTGCTGATACAACTCTTCCGATATTGATTTTCGCTGATCTGCTTTTTCGCTTATATGTACTTTCACTGAAATATGGTTTCGCCATTTTGCTTTTCGCTGATATTTTTCCACTAAAAAAAACGTTCGCTCAAAACACATCATATCGAATTATCGAGTTTTGGTAGAATTTTAAATGGTTGTTTAAGAATAGTAATCTAAATAATCGTAATAATTTTGCTACCATTTGATTATTTGCACAAATTTCAGCCAAAACTGGCATCTATTTTCAACTTTTATAGATTCTTCTATTTCTCGATAAAACTCATTGTTTTATCGGCAACTTTAACTACTTTGGTTAAAGTAATTCTCTGTGCTTTGTTTCTATCTGGAAAAAATGGCAGTTTAAGTTTTCCTTTATGTGCCATCAATGATTAAAAAAAGTAAGTTTTTACTTCGAAATGGTTATTATTCCTGGATTATTCTTGGAAAATGACGAAAAACGAGGAAAAAGAAGGAAAGAGGACGATTCCTGATAAAAAGAGGAAAAGGAGGAAAGAGAGAAGCATTCGCAACCCAGAAAGATACTGCTCTTGTTGGACAAAAACAACGGAAAGACCTTTTATATACGTACGTATGTATGTACATACATTGTCTTGCCGCTGTTGGTCTTTGTGCCTCTAACAACCAGAGTCTCTCTAATCGCGTGCGCGTATAAATATAGATATATATATATATCAATTCATTTTTATTCTTTTATTTCTTTTCAATTAAAATTACGCGGCAATCAAAAAATAATAATCTATAACTGAAAATAAATAAAATTTATCAGTTTATCCCATTAATTTCATAGTATTTCAATGTTAAATCGTTGCACTCGATTGTTTCCCCAATCAGCAACATAGAGATTACCTTGTCGATTAAATGACAATCCTGCGGGATGATTAAATCGATCTGGTTGTGCTCCTTCACCATTTCCACCGACAATAACATTTCCTTGTTGTGCTCCTTTAGGCCAACATACAATTCGATGATTATTACTATCAACTACATAAACAGTACCCAATTGATCAACTACAACTCCTTGAGGATAAGACAATTGTGTCAAATTATTTCCTTGTCCTTGTCCACCAGCAACAACAATCCCTTCTTTTGCACCTTTTATCCATTTCATCACACGGTGATTTCCATTGTCAGACACAAAAACTGAATGTTCTGGATCGACGAATATATAAGTGGGCCAATAGAGTTGATCAAGACGATTTCCTCGTCCATTTCCACCTGCTACTACTATTCCTTGGGATTCACCCATCCAGTATCTTGTTACTTCAATATTGTCATCATCGGTGACATAGAGGAATCCATTTTCATCCATTGTCAAACCCCAACAAGTGATATTCGAAATAATTATTTCTCCATTTGTTCCATTTTGACGAGGCCATCTAACTACTCTGTAATTCCGCCTATCACAAATAATAAGACTATCATTCTCTTTATCCACGATCACATCTGTTGGTCTATCCAGTTGATGAGTACCATTTCCTTGTCCATGTCCACCTGCCACTATTTGTCCATTTGTTTCACCTAATTTCCATGCTACAATACGGTGATTCCAATGATCAGCAACATAAACTGTTTGTTCATCATCCACATATACACTGTAAGGGCGAGAGAGTGTGGGATTTTGTCCTCCTACTGTTTGACCATTCTCGTTCCATGTGGCATTTGCAGGAATATCTATCAAACTGGCGCGAAGTGGTACTAAAAGAAAGAGAAAACATGATGATCATCACAATGAATCTTTCATTTTCTTTGAGTTGTAAGAAAAGACAAACTTCTATAAAATTGTTTTTCACTCTGTTTGATGTGATAGAGAAGAATAGAGAAAATTCTCAGTTGCTGTAAAGAAAAGTACTATTATATCATACTTTATGAATGTCAATATCAATGATTTCTCAAATATAAAGAAAGTATAAATTGGAGACAAACTTTTTCTTGATAGTTTTATTCTAAAATTCTCTAAAAACATATATAGAAAATCATCATAGTTGTTTATTTTCGATCTGGTTTTACGTATTGATTATACAAGATAGCGTTACATCCTTTGTAGGGTATGAAAATCTTTGAAACAGCCAGTGATGCACAGACCAGCATCACATTCGGTACATTGGTAGCGACTATCACATCGTTCAGTATTGCTGCAAACATAACGTCTTCTTTGAGGAGTCTGTTTGCTTTCATTTGGAAGAACTAAAAACGAAAAATGTCTGGGCGTCAATCGTAGTGAATGAGCATTCAATGGTCTGCCAATATGTGACCTTCTAAAGCCGTACTTTGAAATACGATCTTGACTAATTTCTACTGTCACACTCTTTCTTTTTAAGACACGGCTTTAGAATATACCGTTATGACATGATAGTATCATAAGGTTCAGCTGTCTGATGCTTATTTCTATGGAAACGAATCTAAAAAAATATGCATTACGATTGATTGTGCTAGTTTTGTACACTAATAAAGTTCATGATGTATATATACGTCGGCGTCAATTAAAGGGTTCAATATCATGTATTAAAATATTAATAGAAAAATTATAAAGATTTATTAGTGATGAATATTTCATGTTCTGTAGTGGTCTTTTTCCATATCCGTTGTTTTGTTAAAATCGAGATCAAAAAAAATATTTATATCTCACCCACAAGATAGTATATTTCTTGAAGTTCTATTTCATATAATTTTGGACAGTGCTCTATCGAGCGGGTAGGTGAGTCCACTCAAAAATGTTTTCTTTCTTACTTGCATTCTTATTATTAATAATATTCATTGTGTGTTTCAATTACTAGCCTGAAGAAAAATCTTTGTCATTTCAGCGCAAGATTCTTGAAAGATACGAGCAAGGTCCTGCAAGAATTCACTATTTTTTCATGAAGAAACGACTAAATACTGAGATCCTGCCAGAATTTCAAAATCGGAAAAATAAAGGAGTTTTTCTCTCATCTTTTACAATATGATTAGAGTTCCTCGAAGATTTTGTACAGTATCATGACAGGATCTTTGTAGAATTCAACTAGATTTTCTTCAGGATGGTATCTGGTTCTTGGCAGGATCTCTGCAAGGTTTTCTAAATGAAATATTACGGTAATGAACACGTAGAATATCGATCTCTGCACCTTCAGTTTATATACCGATCACCTTACTCAAGCTGGATACGTCATATTATACTATGCCACTCCAACATTCAATATTTTAATTTCTTACTTAAATATAAACTTCTATTGGAACTTATGCAAAAGAAATTTTTTTTTAGAATTCTATAGATACAATGTCATTCTAAATATTTTTTAGACCGTAAAATTTTATTTTTGTTGTAAGTTTTAATTCGACTTAAATGAATATATTCGATATTTTTTTAATTTTAGGTCGATTTATAAATACACTTAGACTTTCTTTTTATCAATGCGGCTCTAAAAAATTTGTCTAGAATGTTTTTTTTTAATTTCAACTCATTTAAAAAAATATATTTAAAACTTTTCATTTTAGTTTAATTTAAAACATCTAGTTGGATGTTTTTCGAACATAATGAACACTATAAAGAATTTTATCGAAAGATTTGCTAATGATCTATTGAAACTCTGTTGTAATTCATAGATTTCAAAGTCTTGAAAGAGTTTTTGTCTGAACGTAGAAAAAAATTCAACGAATCGTTCTATTCATACTTAGTAGGTTGCTGACAGAATCCTGGAAGGTTAATTTTTTAATAGTTTCTAAACGTAAACCTGAAAAGATTCTAACTAGATCCTAATCATACTTCTATTTTTATAAGCAATTGAAATTTCTATTCTTGAGCTATGCTGTTCAGGAATCTTTTTATTTTCTTACCAAAATCCTTGCCTGAGATCATTATCATTCTTATCAGGATCACGATATGAAGATTTGATCCTATTCCTGACGAAATACTCATAAAATCTTGAGAGAATTCTTGATAGGATCTTGAATAAATCCTGATAGAAATCTGTATTCTCTACTCAGAAAAATATTTGAACAGGTTTTTGAAAAAGCTTTCAGCGCAATACCTGCAAAATTAAAATGTGAAACACGAGAAAATTTGTTATTTTGTGAATAAATGGAATCAGTACTACACATCGATTTTTGGAAGTACGATAGACTTCTATAGTCAGTATGAATTACAAATAAAGAAGAGGTATTAAACACTTTATCGCGTCTATTAAATAGTATAGGACATATAACGGGTGGCGCACATTAAATAGACCTCTCCATATTTTGCATTTTTTTCACTTATAATTTGGCATAGAGAAAAACATTTTTTTATAGAAAGATTCCTTGTCAACTTCTCTACAAAACGTACAGATTCTTATTATATCAAATAGGTTTTAGTATTTTGTAGCATGCGATATAGTCGATTTGTGCTAGAAAATACAACTTTCAAGCAAAAAGCTTGTAATACATAGTTCTATGAGAAGTGAATAAAAACAGACAAACTCTTCAGAAAAATTTTCTTTCATAAGAAAGTTTTTGTAGAGCTGTCTACGTTGATTGTTTTAGTAAAAAAATCTTTTGGATTACATTGATAAATGACCATGTTATAGTTGAAGTACTAAACAACTCTCAAATGCAACTTTTCTGGTCAGTAAGCATGAAAAATCAATTAGTATATCTCATAACGATTATATTGTGGAGATATATGTGATAATAAGTGTTGTAGAGAAAAGTCTCCTCTAAAAAGCCTTTAGGCAATTTTTCACATACACTCGAATTCTATGAATAAATATCCTTAGAACATTGTAACAAGTATTTTCCTGAAAAACCGAAGTTATCGTCTCTTGTATCGTATACAATATTACATGAAGATTTCAAAGTATTTAAATGTATTTGACAATCCAACTACACTGTGTTGCAGAGCAAGCTTTCCTTTGTAAAACCCACTGAATTACATTTCTTCATTGTACAGCAATTTTGAGATATGCCAATCGTATCAAAAACTTCTTGTTTGAAAGTTGTGCTTCTGGGACAAATTGATTACATCGCATGTTAAAAAATAATGAAACTTATTTGAAATAAAGGAATCTGTATGTTTTGTAGAGAATTTGACAAAGAATCTTTCTATAAAAAAATGTTTCTGTTTATGCCGAATTATAAGTGAGAAAAATGCAAAATACTAAGAGATCTATTTAATGTGCACCACCCGTGAATTTGATAAATCGCTCAGAATTTATTCTTTAGTTATGAACTATTTAATTATTAATGTTTTTTTATGAAAGTCGGCTAAAAAGTAATCAGGTATGGGTGATGCATATCTAACGTTACTTCTTATTAACTAATTATTAATTTAACAAAATAAATGATTTGCTGATAGTTTCAGAAACAGAATTTCTCCGAGAAACAGCTGAGCGAGTCCTCAGACGAGCGTTACTTGTAAATAGTTGAAAGTTTAATTTTTAAGTTCTTAATAAAACTTATTATGCGTACGACTTCTCAATAATTTCAAATTCATTAAACTTTCACTATGGAAACTCAAACGATATAACTAATGAATCATATTACAAATAATCGATTCATTCTATATAAATTATATTCAAAAGGAATTTTAATGTATCTACCATTTATCTATGAAATACTATTAATTATTTTGTTAGTTAGGATGTAGTATCACAACATTACTTAATAATGTAAAAAAAAA
>JAJEKB010020187.1:0-11734 GCA_022393335.1 Macrotrachela quadricornifera
TCTTATGATGATATATCAAGATTAATTGATGAAGGTAATAAAGCTCGTACAGTTGCAGCAACAAATATGAATGAAACATCAAGTCGATCACATGCTGTATTTACAATATTATTTTCTCAATCAACACATGATGAAATGACAGATTTAATAGCTGAAAAACAATCGAAAATAAGTTTAGTAGATTTAGCTGGAAGTGAACGTGCTGATGCAACTGGTGCAACAGGTGATAGATTAAAAGAAGGAGCGAATATTAATAAATCATTAACAACACTTGGAAAAGTTATTGCAGCACTTGCAGAAATGGTTTGTTTTTTTAATTATTAATATATCGATTTGTTTATTTATTTTTAGAGTTCAAAATCACGTAAACCACGTTCAGAAAAAAAAGGTGATTTTATTCCATATCGAGATTCTGTATTAACTTGGTTATTAAAAGAAAATCTTGGTAAAATAAAAAAAAAAGAACAACTTTCCTTATTATATTTTTCTTTCTTTAAATTCAGGTGGTAATTCTAAAACAGCTATGATAGCAGCAATATCTCCAGCTGATATTAATTATGAAGAAACATTATCAACACTTCGATATGCTGATCGTGCAAAAGCAATTGTTTGTAAAGCTGTTATTAATGAAGATGCTAATGCTAAACTTATACGTGATTTAAAAGAAGAAATAATGAAATTACGAGAATTATTAAGAAATGAAGCTGGAATTGATATATCACCTGATGGTACATCAACTTCAGTTATACCAACAACAACTACAACATTATCATCATCATCATCAACAATAACAACAACAGTGAAACATCAACGATTAAAATCTTCATCATCACAAAGTAGTGAAGATGCATTAGAACGTTTAAAAGAAAATCAAAAATTAATGGATTCATTATGTATGTCATATGAAGAAAAATTAAAAAAAACAGAAAAAATTATGGCGGAACGGTAGGATGAAATTAATTTATTAAAACATATAAATTATGATTATTCTTTTTTTAGAGAAGCAGCTTTTCATGAACTTGGTGTATATTCAAAAAATGATGGAAATGCTGTTGGAATATTTTCACCAAAAAATGTAAAAAATTTTAATTTATTTTTTCAAATAAAAATCATTAACAAAAAATTTTGTTTTATTTTAGTCACCACATCTTGTTAATCTTAATGAAGATCCATTAATGTCAGAATGTTTAATGTATTTTATTAAAGATGGTACTACTCGGTAAGAAAATTTTTTTCTTTTAAATAATATCTTTGATCGATTATTAACAAGAGAATAATGAATATTAATTAATAATTTTTTTTTTGTAGTGTTGGTCGTCCTGATGCACCTGTTCATCAAGATATTGTTTTATCTGGTTCACATATTGAACCTGAACATTGTATAATAACAAATTCTCAAAATATTGTTCATTTAAATCCTTGTAGTCAAACAACAATGTGTTATGTTAATGGTAAAAAAGTTGATTTTAATACAACTGTTGAATTAACATCTGGTTCACGTGTTATATTTGGTAAATCACATGTATTTCGTTTTCTTAATCCTGAACAAGCACGAAGAAAAAATACAAAAACAGAATTAACTGGTGGTATGCTTTACATAAAAGAAATATTTTTTGTTAAATTTTATTTTATATTTATATAGAACCAACTGATTGGAATAGTGCTATACAAGAATTATTAGAAAAACAAGGTGTTGATATAAAACATGAAATGGAAAAAAAGTATAATGATATTTTTTTTTTTTTTTGTATGATAAAAACATTTTTTTTTTATATAAAGACTTGTAACAATGGAAGAACAATATAAGCGAGAAAAAGAAGAAGCTGATCGTCTTTTACGTGAACAAAAACTTGAATATGAATCTAAAATAGTTGAATTACAAAAACAAGTTATGGAAACATCAATGAGTCAATCAATGTTATCATCAATATTATCATCATCTGGTTTAGTTGATACATCGACATTTAAACAACATGCATTTCAACAAGATTATAATGAAATTGATAATGATACACTTAGTTGTAAGAATTCATTTCTATTTTACCCTTACAAGCCGAAGGGGGCTTTTTTTTCTTACAATAGAAGGAAGTTAGTCACAAAAATAGAGATTATGGATCCTTGATCTATTCATACTATAGTTAAAAAGCATTGCCTTGTTTTTCTGCTAGAGATACTCATTGTTCTTTGGAGAATACATTCAGTCTTGTAAAAAAAATCTGGTACACATGTGTTCTGATTTTCTTTGTGATGTTCTAGTTTTAGTTAAGAATTTTTTTATATTTAGATTGTTCTTGGTCAGAACAAGATTATCAATTAGCTTGGTGGGCATGGAAAAAATGGCATTATCATCAAATGACATCATTAAGAGTATATATTTATTTAATATTTAAATAATAATAATAATTATATTTATTTTTATTTTAATAGGATTATTCAAATCGTATTCAACCTATTTGGTTAATTAAAGTATATTATTTTAATTTAATTTAATATTTAAAATTAATTCATTTATTTATTTAAGGATCTTTTATGGAGTAATAGTGTTTATTTAAAAGAAGCAAATGCAATAAGTGTTGAATTAAATAAACGTGTACAATTTCAATTTATTCTTTTAACTGATACACTTTATTCTCCATTACCTGTTGATTTATGTACATCAACATCACTTCAACATACAATTGTTGCTGTTGAAGTACATGATTTAAAAAATAGTGCTATACATTATTGGACATTAGAAAAATTTCGGTAAGTTAAAATTGCATTTAGAATTCTCACAAAAATTAGTTTGTTTGGTTTTTCTTATGCACTTTTATGTTTTGTTTTTTGTTTTTTTGCGATATCTAAATCAGTTTTTATATAAAAATTAAAAATAATAATTGATAAGTTAAGTTCGATAAATACACATATAGATCTCGTCTGGAAATTATGCGTCATATATACAATTGTGAACAAATACCAATACCACGTGACATAAGTTGTAATGATATGAGTGATTTATCATCACAACATATGATTATGAAATCTGATACTCAACATTCAAGTTTTGATGATTCAATTCCAACACCAACTGTTAAAGGACAATTTGATTTTTCATCTAAAGCCAGGTTTGTTTATATTGTATATAATTGGTTAATATTGTTATTAAATAATTATATTATTATTTTTAAAAATAATAAATCAAGATTCTTCTTTTATTATTATTGTTTGTTTTAATTTAAAATAGACAACGACTTGAATTAATGCGTGAAATGTATACAAATGCTGCTGATGTATCACCAACATCACCTGATCAAAATATTGAATCAATATCAACAACTGGTATGCAAACTGATCCTTTTTATGATCGTTTTCCATGGTTTCGACCAATTGGAAGGTAAATAATTGATTTCTATTCATAAGATAATACATACTTAAAAGATACAAACATGAATAAGATTTTGATCTATTTATAATATTTTTGTTTTTTTTTCAAGAGCATTTGTTTATTTAACAAATCTTTTATATGGTTTACCATTAGTACAAAATGTTGCTATTGTATCTGAACGTGGTGAAATAAAAGGCTATTTAAAAGTAGCTGTACAACAATTACAAACAGCAGATACACCTAATGATCAAATTAAATTAATGAAAACATATAGAAATACAAGTGGAATAACAAAAATTGTATTTGATGATGAAACATATTTTCAAGTATATTAAATTTTTAATTATATAAATTGATATTCATTTCTCATAGTTAATAATTGAAAAATAGAAATCTTATATTAGCTTGTATAAATTCAAAAGTCTATGAATAGATATTTTCGTATAACTCAATTATGATCAATAGAGAAATTTTCTGCTCAACAAAATTTATCATTTTAAAGTAATGTAGAAAAAAGAACAAATAAAGCATGAAATCGTGATCGAGGGAATAGCTTAATGGAGAAATAAAATTTTTTCTAATATATTGCCAATAACAGCGGAAGTTCATATAATGATAAATTTATTCATATACCTATTTTTCTAGTGTATGGATAATCCATCTTCAAATGATTTAATAAAATCATGTGATTCATTGGATCCAAATCTTCGTTATGTTGAAGGACAATCTCAAATAAATCTTAATGATATGTTACAACGGAAATCGGATTTAAATTCTCCATCATCATCAATAATTCCTTTTAGTAAATAAATATTTTTAATTAAAAGTTATTATTATTTTTTTTTTTTTCTTTTCATAGAAAAAATTTCAAATGATATTCCAATAAATGAATTTTTAGAAAAAATTGGTGTTGAATATCAATTTCGTGTTACAGTTTTAGAAGCATCACAAATATCTTCAGATTATGCAGATATTTTTTGTCAATTTAATTTTTTACATCAACATCATGAAGTTTATTCAACAGAACCACTTAAAAATCAAGGCAAACCTGGACCACCATTAGGCTTTTTTCATGTACAAAATGTAAGAAACAAAAATTTTTCTGATTTCTTATAGAAAAAAAAATTTTTTTTTTCTTGAATTTTTATAGTTTAGTGTGATTATTACACATTCATTTATTGATTATCTTCGTACAAAACCAATTATATTTGAAGTAATGGGTCATTATCAAGAACAAATAAGTTCAATACCAAATAAGTAAAAATAAAAAAAAAATTTATTTCTATATTCAAATAAAATAATATTTAGTTCAATAACAACAAATAGTTCATCAGGTATAACAGCAGCATCAATGGCTTTTTCAAAACCAGTACCTGCTCAAACACTTAGTCCAATAGCATCTGTTAAGTTAGTTTAGAAAATTTATCATTAAACATATATGAATTTTTTTTTTTTCAAAAAACTTTTTTAATAGTACAACAAATCAAGTTCATGCGATACATGATCTTCTTGTTTGGTATGAAATATTTGAATTATCACCTAATGGAGAGTATGTTTATTAATTTAATTTAAAATAAAAAAAAAAAACAAAGATTTTATTAATCAATAGATATGCGGCAGCAACAGTTGATCATTCTGATGATGTTCCATGTTCAGGTCGATTTATTCTTCATCAAGGTATTCAACGTCGTATTGGTATAACACTTTGTCATGAATCAGGTTCTGAACTTATTTGGAAAGATGTTCAAGAAGTTGTTGTTGGTAAAAAAAGATAAAAATTTCATAACGAATTTTTTTTTTATCTTAATTCATCAAAGGTCGTATTCGTGGTCAACGTGATTCTGTTTTTGATGAATCTGATGGTCAAGTATTATCATTAAATATAATATCATCACATTATATACAAAAACAACATGATGAACGTACATTTTATCATTTTGAAGTTGCATGGGATTCATCATTACATAATTCCTTATTACTTAATCGTTGTACATCAAGTGGAAATTCTGTTTATTTAACAATATCATCATATCTTGAAATAGAAAATTCTTTTCAACCAGCTATAGTAACAAAAGATCTTTGTCTTGTTTTATATCCACGTGGTGGTGATTCAGCATCACGTATACGTTTATCATTAAAAAATTTTTTTCTATCAACTAATTCTCCAATATCAATTATGAATGATTCAATAAATGAACATTCAAATCGTGTATCAGCTGTTTATGAATTAAAATTACGACGTGCAACATCAATGAATATAATAACACAAGATTCATCGATTATTAATTCAAATTTACAACGACAACAAAAAAAATTAATTGATACATCAAAAATATATGTACGTGGTGAAGAAATGTTAGAAGGTTGGAGACCAAGAAGTAATTCATTAATTATTGAACATGAACAAGATTTAGAAAAATTATATAAAATTGAATGTGTTAGTTTCTTTTTTTAATTATTTATTTAAAAAAACTTTTTTGTTTTAATTTTTTATTTAGGTTGAATATACAAAACATTTTTTACATGTTAAAAATCGTTTAGAAAATCCATTATCACCATCAACTGATAATTCACCAGAAAAAATAAAATATGCATTAAATCCTATTGATCCATCAAAATTACTTGATGATCGTCAAGAAAATTTAATACGTCAGTGTTTATCAATGATGTCACCACCACCACCAATTATATCAAAATTAAATGTACCAGAAATTGAAGTAAAAAAAACGTTTTTAGAAATAAAAAAAATTTCTTTTTTTTTTAATTAAATAGGTAACAACTGATCGTTTATCATCGGATGATTTTCGAACAGTTCATTCATTACTTAAATCAACATCAACATATTCATTTGGTACACAACCATTACATATGAATACAGCAAATATGATTAATTCATTTATAAAAGCATCTTCTAGTAGTTCAGAACTTGCAAGGTATGAGAATATCTTTTTCAAAATGAATAGGATAAATGAATTTTAATAGACTATGTTAGCTAAAAATATACTTAAGTCAATTACCGCAAATTTATCTTTTTTAAAGAACTACACAAACTTTTTCCGAGGCAAAAAAAAAATTTTGTTATATTTTATTCATAGATTAAAATTCATAACCTATAAAACCATCTATTGCATAAATTTATTAGATTTGCACATTTGGATCCATCTTATCCAATGTCATCATTACCACAAGTTGGTGCAATGTGTGGTTCAATATCTCCAAATATGCAAAAATCTCGTTCAATGGAAAGTTTAATGAATACATCAGGTATTGCATTAAAATATATTCCATCAATTGATGAAGTTCGTATATCACCTGTTGTTTCACGTCGTGGATATTTAAATTTTTTGGAAGAAAAAGGAACTGGTTGGGTGAAAAAATTTGTTGTATGATAAAATTTAATTTTAATAGAAAAACAAAAAGAATATTTTTTTTTTATAAGGTTGTACGACGTCCATTTGCATTTATATATAATCATGAAAAAGATCCTGTTGAACGTGCATTAATTAATTTAGCTACAGCTCGGATTGAATTTAATGATGAAGATATAGCAAATGGAACAAGAGTAAAGAATAATATTAAAATAATTAAAAACAAGATTTTGGTTTCCTTGTTTTCTTTTTAGAGTGCTCGTAATACATTTTCTGTTGTTTCAAAATATCGTGGTTTTCTTATTCAACCATTAGCTGAAAAAGATGTTCATGATTGGCTTTATGCATTTAATCCATTACTTGCTGGACAAATAAAGTATAAAAATTTTTAAAAAAAAATATTATTTTTTATTCCTTTTGTTTTTATTATTAGATCTCGTGTATCCGGTCGATCAAAAATATCTATTGATTAAAATTTGAGAATAATCAACGCTCAAATAGTCAGATTATATATATAACAATAAATTCACGAGATATAATTTAAAATATATATGAATGAATCAAAAAAAAAAGAAGCTTAGCAAAACAAATAAAACCTAGTCATTTTTTTTTTCTTTTGTATTATTCAATTATATTTGTTTCTTTTTTGTTGCTGACAATATATTGTTGCATATATTTTTTTTTCCATGGAGTTTTCTTGGTGTCTTTCAGTGTTCCTTTTTTCTCGTAATTTTATTTATTGGTGTATATGTTTATGTATGAAGATAAGTCAATATATATATATGTATGTATGTGTTGCACGAACAGTGACAAATTTGTATGGTGTATGTAGTCATTTTATTTATAAAAATAATAAAATAATATTTATCTTTCAAAAGAATTAAAAGTACTTACAAAAGATGACTTATTTTAATAAATATATTTGATATTATAAAAATTAGGTCAAATATAATTTAAAAGAGTTCTTGTTGATGATTAGTTAGTTGTTATTTTAATATATGCAATTCTATGGAATTTTGTCTAGGTTATATATTCATATGTCATCTAAGAAAAAAGGTATTTTGTTAATTAACTTTTTTTTCTTTAGTGAAAAATAAAAGATTTTTCTATTAATTGTAAAAAAAGGAGAGCTTTATTTTCTTTTATTATAAAAGAGACTAGAATATATAATGTTTGTTATGATGATTATAAGTAGATTCTATAATAAAAACTATGGTATTTATTTTCATTTATTATCAATGTGAGATTATATTGCATCTGGTAGGTTTTAAAGGAATAGGAGAGTTTTAATTATTTCCAAGCATCACTTGTTTATGAAACAGATTGTATTTTTCGAATGCTTTGATTTCTAATGGAAGATACAAGTGAAATAACAAATAATACTGATATAGATGATGAATATAATAATGAACTTGTTCCATCTAGACAAATACAATTTTGGACTATACTTATTTTTGAAATTCCATCATTTATTTGTATAATCTATCTTCTATATCATTTATTATTTGATACACGTTTTCGACGAGCAATACATAATCATGTTGTTATTATTCTTCTTTTACTTGCATTTATTGTTGAAGTTATTGATAATCCACTTTATCTTGATGTTTATTTACATAATGGTAAAAATTCATTTCATTTATCTTCAATTATTTGTCTTATATGGTGGTTTATTGATTATGGTATTTATGGTACAATAACAGTCTTTTTAGCATGGGCATCATTTGAAAGACATATTTTAATTTTTTATCATAATCGATTACTTGGAACACAACGAAAAAGATTGATTTTTCATTATTTACCTTTAGGATTATTATTTATTTATATGATTGGATTTTATATTGGTGTTATATTATTTCCATCATGTGAAAATATATTTGATTTTGAATCTGATGCATGTGGAATGTCACCTTGTTATGAAGAAGTATCTTGGATGAATATATGGGATTATTGGATAAATGGAATTTTATGTGTACTTATTGAAGCAGTATGTAGTATTTATCTTCTTATTCGTGTTATTTGGCATAGACGTCTTGCTCATCGACCTATTCATTGGAAAAAACATCGAAAAATGACTATTCAATTGTTATCAATGACAGCATTATCATTGAGTATTACTCTTCCTCAAAGTCTTATTACTGCTATTCAACAAATGATACCAGGAATGGATGATTTCGCATCTGAATTGGCATCATATTTTTTTTATTTAACAAATTTTGTTGTTTTATGTTTACCATTTGTTTGTTTAGCTTCTTTACCAGAATTATGGCCAAAATTCCTGTTCATTCAAAAACGACGACAACGATCTGTAGTTCCTTTCATAGCAACAGCTACTAGAAAACATTCGATCATGATGCGACCAGGAACAATATTTAAATGAGTTAAATTAAATGTACGAATAAAAATCAATAGAGAAAATTTAAGTTTTTTAAATTAATCTATTCTGTTGTATTTAATAGAATACCTATATAAATAGTAATAGTACAGAGGTCATAAATTTGAATGCGATGAACTTACTGAAAAGAAGATTAAAATGATAAATATAATGAAGATGTATTAAAATCCATTGAAATTAATCTGCTTTAGATTATTTTTACAAAAATATGTTTATTTGCTAAGGTCTATTTCATATATTTAACTGAGTGTTTTTTATCAAATTAAGGATATGAAAAGAATTTTTTATTTCTTTTGAACAATTAATTCAATTACTTATTTATGACATTGAACAGAGGATTTGATATATTAAGCAACACTATTTATAATCAAGTCATGAATTTTTTTAACAATCAATCTCGACAATGTTTGACCTAGATTCTTTCCATTTTATTTAAAAATAAATTTTCTCATTTATTCTTTATTCAATTAAAATATTAGAAAGGCCTCTAGCAAAAATGCTCGAGATGCATGTAATAAACATCATTTGACGGCAGCAGTTTCATTCTTTACCTTTTTCAGAACAAACACTGTAGATTTAATAATATGACACTCGAAAATGACCAAAAGCATTATATCAACTGAGTACAACAGTGTAACAAAAGTTTCAAAAGAAACAGGATATCACTATTATAAGAGATCAGTTTTCTTATTAAAATAATGTTTGAAAGAGAAACTGTGCACACAAGAACGAAAGAAAATTCGATTTATGCTAATCCATCACTTCATACGGATACTGTGTGATAATATTATGTATTATTTATATTATCGGTACAAAACTATCCTAAGAGAATAATTTGCATATACTCAAGTTGAATAGTACTGCATTATCAAATGTTCGAGGCTGTCTATTCATGAGTAAAGACTTTTTTACATTTTAAAAGATGAAAACTGCTTACCATTGTCATTACAATACTTTGTAATGCTCTGTATGTTCATTAAGAACTTTTAAGTTTATTGCATGAGATTTTTTGTAATGAGTCATATTTTTGTTATTGCTATGTGGTCTTTCATATGGGCGATAGATAAAGAGGATTTGTACTTTGCATTTGCCAATGTATTATTCATCTAAATTAATGTATAGCCTTGACAAAAAGTATTTCAATCTTAAAGAATACTTCTTCAGAATTTTATATTTTATTCAAATTAACTTTATATATATATATATAGGCAAAATCATTTGTTAGCGACATGACTTCGTAAAATTGCAACAGGTATATCTTAGGCTACTCAAGATATCCTGAGAAAATCAGCTCTAAAGCTTCTAATTCGGTGGAGTCATTGGCAAAAAAGTAATCACAAAACTAACTGATGCATTCTGTAAGATCTTTGTTAAGGCTACAAAATCTTTAATGAAAGATGTTTGTGAACATGCCTAAATTTTCTAAAAAAACTGATTTATTTCTCGTTAGCGATGTGACAGAGTACGGCTGTACGAAGAAAATTGTCCTTGAATAATTAAAACAGAAGTTTCAAACAATTTTTAAATGGTGTAAATCTTTCTTCAGAATCGTTAGATTATGCTGACACAAAAAATTTCTGTCTCTGAGCCTCCTGGGACCTTTAGAGGATCATTTTTTGAGAAGGAAATATTCTGAAATTGATTTGGCTAAAAATTTTATCATAGATATAGATTGTATTGAATAGTCAATTCTGAGATTTTTAGATGTTTTTCTCGTATACTTAGAGGAATATTCCTTTATTAATAATCAATGAAAAGAGCAAACATTTTTACATGTCTATTCTAAAAGAAACTCTCCGGATAAAATGTTCTTATAAAGAGCTAAAGAGAAATAAGAGAGGGATATGTCCTGTTTTGCCTGATTTTTTCCCATATAGTATTATCTAACACAGAATAAAAGTGTTATTTTTTATTAGTTATAATATACCTATTACGCTGATTATTTGGTTTTATTCTAATTGTTACTTTTGTGAAAAAAAGATATTTAGCCGAAGGTTTTTTTTAAATTGTCTGATTAAAGAAAAACGTTTAATTGAAGAATACCAATACAAAATTCAACACGCAAATCTCTTATTTATAGTACATATATGTGTGACATAAATGTAGATGATTATAAAGAAAAAATAATTTGGATGATCATGTTGAGCTACGAAAGTATTTCCTTCAACTACAAACTCTTAGTTATGCACAGCAGTGTAACGACAAATGGGGATGAGTGCCTGTCTGTGCCATTCGGTACAACGTTTATTTGGCTAGATCACCACTCCAAGTGTATCCATTCTCTTCTTACACGCGCATTTTATAGATACGGATACAGGTCACGCAGTCATACATGAGAGGACAAAGAGATAAGGTCAGCCCGTGGTGAACAGGTCAGACAAGTGAAACATAACGGGCACTGGCCGTTACAAGCAGTAAAAAGTTGATTCAGATGTTCACTTCATGATAATATGAGTTTCTCACATTCCGAGCTTCACAGCAAATCCTAAATCAAGTATACATTCGAGATCTTTATAATATTTTGTTTAATTAGAGTCTTATAATCTCGAAAGCAAAATTGCCAAAAAATAATGTTGAAGATACCATGTGAGATCATCACTAAAAAAA
>JAJEKB010020190.1:1656-38070 GCA_022393335.1 Macrotrachela quadricornifera
TGCCCTCATCCCTGACGCTCTTACCCTCACCCCTGACACCCACACCCTTACCCCTGACGCCCTCACCCTCAACATTATGTATATTACTTCTAGCATCCTACAGGAAGCATCCTGTAGTTAGCGTCGTTAATCTTTCATGTATCAATAGTTGAATAGTTGAAAATTCGAGTACTCGAGTATTAAAACTTTTAATAGTGGAATAGTTGAAAACTCGAGTAAAATTTTTAGTACTCGAGTAGAGTCTTCGAGTTCTACATGTATGGAGACATGTAAAGTTTTATATTCATAAAGACATGCCTAGATAGACCCTTTGTTAAATATTACTATTGATCTTAGCAAAAAAAAGCGTTTCACTTTTTGACAGATACGCTAAAAAACAATATACTTAAGAAAGAGTTTCTCTAGGTATGTCCTTGTGAATACAAAGCTTGAACATGTCTTTATCACTGATAAAAGAATCAGCTCGTCAGCTCGAGCTGTAATAGAGATATTCAATTTTTTTCGGTATACTGACTTTTGTGCCATCCTGTAGATCGTTCCAGCTGCCATTGAATGCATCTCTTTTCTGTATCTTCCTCTTATACATATGTTTCTCGGATCTCTTTTTTTTCTTTCTTTTCTATAGACTGACGCCTTGATCACTTCCTCTCTTATCTTGATACATTATCATAAGACTTGTATGTAATCATTTTGAACCAAATACAATAAATCGAGAGTATTACTAATTTATGCTAACATTACAAACACACATCTTTGTAAAAACGCATATAGGTCATCTTCTCTAACACCCACATCTCGGAGAGTTATATACACAAACATCCATTAGCACCCAGTTTGTCCGTCTTCTTGAAAAAATAAACGATCTACAAAGTTCAAAAAATGATCTCCTTTAACACTAACACCCAGAATCTCTCTTATGGTCCACACAAATGTTCTAATTAGTCCTCACTAACATTCACAGAACTTCATAAACTATATTTTGGCCCGAATATGTAAGTTATCATCCCCAAATATATCTTTCTAATAAACTTTTCTCTATAAACATATAGAACCAGTTCAAAAGTCCTTATCTTTACCCACTAACACCAAAAATCTCTCATATAGTTCACACTAACACCTCAAGTTGCCTCCACTAACACCTACAGAACTTTACAATCTACATTTTGACCCGAATAAATGCTATTCCTAGATAAATCCTTATCTGAAAGAAAGTATCTTACATTGAAAAATGTATGTATGCATGCTTGTTTGTCCGTCAGAGCCAACCAGATTCGAGCAAGGCCTTTTCCGGTTATCATCTGAATGAAACATAGACATGTTTGGGTCATTAGCAGGTTATTAAGAGATATATTTAATAGGGCCCGAACAGTCCTATGTTTCATCCGGATAATACTAGAAAAAACCCTTGCTCAAATCTGATTGGCTTTGGCAGACAAATAAACATACATACATAAATTTTTCAATGTAAGACCCTTCCTTTCAGATGAGGATTTATTTGGGGATGATATATATTCGGGTCAAAATATAGTTTATGAAGTTCTGTGGGTGTTAGTGAGGACTAGTTAGGACATTTGTGTGCACAATAAAAGAGATTCTGGATGTTAATGTTGAAGGAGGTCATTTTTTGAACTTTGTGGTTCGTTTATTTTTTCAAGAAGACGGACAAACTGGGTATCAATGAATGTTTGTGCATATAACTCTCCGAGATGTGGGTGTTAGTGAAGATGACCTATATGTGTTTTTACAAAGATGTGTGTTTGTGATGTTAGTATAAATTAGTAATATCCAAAAATCGACGAAAGAACTGCTTTTCAATTGAAAAATACTTTTGGGCGCAAAGGGGTTATAGAAGCTTTCCTCCCTCTCCTCTTCTGATTATAAAAATTTTGGACGCTTGAATAGTTTATAAGCTCTGAAGCTTCTATTGTGTCGGACCACGACTAAAAACTAATATGTTGTTGGTATACATTAAACCTTTTCCTCGTTTCTTCAGAAATATGTACTGAAGTTAGATTATTAATTCATGTAATAATTAGATGAATATAACTGTCTTTCACTTATAAAGGCTTATTTAACCAACGAAGTGATTGAAACATAGAACAATACCTATAAAGACACTGAATCTTCGTAAAACGCACGTTTTACTGTAATATTTATTATCACTTAACTGCTCACACCTATAATTAGCAAAAAGTGGTGCTTGCCAATAGATATACACTTGTTTGGGCCGGTCTGATTTTTCAAGACCGGTGCTGGCATCGTGACATCAACAAACCAGAGCAGGTCCATCTCTAACGCATAGAGCGACCTCAGCTTACTTTTAAAACAACTTAATCCAATGCAAAACTGTACAATTAATAATCATAAAAAAGTGCCTTAATAGGGTATATGATGATTGACAGCTAGAAAAATTGATCTTCTTTGATAGAAACGTTCATGGGGCTTACTCGTCCATATGTCACCTAACCATGTATGATACGCATCTTCGTCATGGTGATTTATCACTGATCAACCTGGCATAATATCAGATGTATGCCTGATGCACTTCTTCGCGCGATCTACGATGAGAATTTTCTCCAAGGGGGAACAAACTGATTTCGTGATTTCATTGATTTCCAATGGTATCAAGTGATTTCAGATGATTTCACATGATTCCGAACTAAGCCGAACGAATTGATTTCGGATTGTAAATCAATCTGAAATCATTCGAAATCACTTGAAATCATCTGAAATCACTTGAAATCATCTGAAATCACTTGAAATCATCTGAAATCATTGGAAACTTTGGAGTTGATTTATATCTATTAGCAATGATTTCAGGTGATTTCACGTGATTTCATATGATTTCGACTGATTTCACGTGATTTCATATGATTTCGACTGATTTCAGGTGATTTCAAGTGATTTCGTTGATTTCAGATGATTTCGGCATTTGAAATCAGTTTGTTCCTCCTCGATTTTCTCCTACTTTGCCCTATAAATGCTTGTAATTTTTATGAAAGAATATTTTTTCGGAGTCTTAAGTTTACTAAGCTATGGAAAGATTAGCCTTTTCAGACTTATTTTCATGTGATTGAAGTCAATTGACCAAAATCAGGGGTTTTCCGAAAACTTCTCTCACTCTAGAATAAAACGAAATAGAGAGGCCGGCTTTACGTTATTTAGTAAAGGAGCCTCTAGAATATCTTTTGTACAACCTATGCATCTAAGTTACTAAGGAACTTTTAAAAATGGCGAAGAACCGTTCGGAAGATGGATAGCGAAGAAATCTTCGGAAGATGGATAGCGAAGAAATCTTCGGAAGATGGATAACGAAGAAATCTTCGGAAGATGGATAACGAAGAAATCTTGAAACTACAAAGATTTCCAATATTTATTGATGGATTCATAGAGTACTCATTTGCTTATGCATTGTTGAAGACCACAATTCTCTAGTTCTTTTCATTTTCGAATTATTCCAAAAATACTCACGAACATTTAATTTTTGGACAAGCTGAAGTACTGATATCTGAGAATTATTTTGGAGAAATTATTCACTTAAAATTATGTTTCTCTCAATACTCTCAAAATATCAGTTTTGAGTGCTGGTTCGTTTCTGTTGTAATCTAAGTTATGTTGAATTTTTCTTGCTGTAGTATCGTACAATAAATGTGTGATTACCGTATGCAGATGATGAATGGCATTGCCGAACGGATGGATTTGGTTCTATATACTGCAGAAAATGCTTTTTGCAAACAATTATATCATTATCTGCAAAACGTTTTTGGATTGCTCTTTGACAAATACGTTCATATTGATCCGGGTAAGAACATCTAATATAGAACGCTGGATAGCCGCTTGTGTGAGAGTTCTTGCCTGTGAAGCAGACATCATCAGGTTGGTAAAACTGACAACTATTGGAAGTCATTTTTATTGTTTTTTTACCAATGCATAACCTAAAAAAGCAAAATGTTAGTTTACGTGTGTGTGACTCAATTTCTAATTTTTATAAGCTTTGACTGAGAAAGTCTTTTCAAAATTTCAAAATTCAACTGTTTTTCATTTTGTTTCTCCAATATTTCAAAAGGTTTTTGCGGGCACCCAATTCAAACAAAGCAACTTTAGTAGTATATGCACCCCATACAATGATCACAGTGCTGTAATTTGAGAGCGGTGTAGATTATGTATGATGAATCTATCAAGCAGAAAAAGAATATTATATATCGTAATAGAAAATAGTTAAAGTATTGCTAATATAAATAACTATTGTAGAACACATTCATCAAGATATATGGACATAATAAAATATTATTTAAGGAATTACGAACACAAAGTTTTATGCACTTGCATCTTATTTGTGCAATGCAAGTGTCTTTATTAAAGGACAATATTGATTTTTACCAACATTCTTACAGAAAAAAAGTAACCTGTGCGTCGCGGAAAGAGATAATGATGTAGTTTTTTCAATACATATCGAACTCAAAAGGAGAACATGAATCAGATGAAGGTAAGAAAGAAAGAAATTTGGCTTTTTCCAAGACAAAAACATTATATAACAATCATCTACTCGTTCTGTTTCTTATTTCTCAGTCGTCTGTGTTTTTATCGACCTGTACTCGAGCAGTGAAAGTCGTACGAAAAATTGTTTAGAGAAATCTGCAGTTTTTAGATCATTAGTTAATTCTATGATACATTTAAAGTCAAAAAAAAAAATTATTTCTTTTTTTTAGAGCAACTTTAAACGAATGTCTACGATTAAACTTTCAAAAGACGAAAGAAAGCCGCCCAGAAACCAGGTAAGTTTTTTACAGTTCTTCTCTGGAATGATGATATTAGAAACATTGAAATGCTCGAGAGCCCCTATACAATAGATTGTCGTCTTCGAAAAACTTGTTACATTCCGATGTCGATCTACGCATAACAAAAATATGCAATGTGGAATAGAGATGCCCATGGTGGTGCGAGAGAAATTGTCATAATGTCACTACGGTATCCGGGTCGAATAATTCAGCTCGGAAACAATCAGTTCCAAACAATTCTGGAGATTTCGTGGAAGCAGTATTCCAAAGAACGGATTCGGTGACAGGATTTGTCCGGTTCCACCCGAAACTGACAGGAACCTGTCAAAACCAGCAGCCGCATACGATGCCGGAATACTGTTTTCATGTTTCGCCGATTTTCGGTGTTTTCCTGCCAGAAAAGATGATTTTTCCTCCTCTTTCCGACCGGTTCTGACCGTTTCTTGAGACTGGAATCCTCGCCCTAGATAGTGGTACCGGAGGAACTTTCATAATGCTGTCGCAGCAGCTTTTATAAGAAGAAATTCCAAAAACTCATGGATTTGCACAGAATATCAGTGTTCAAATATGTTATACTGTAAGACTTAATGAACATTATCGATTAGTAGCAGTAATTTTAGTTCGGACCAATCATAGCTCTGGGAATTAAGATATTTTTCTGAATGCTGCTGCAGTGGCGGCGTGGTAGCGTCTTTCAGTTATCGCTCCCGCATGGCAGCGGCAGATTCTCTGCTGAGATGAACATCTTTGATGTGGAACCTAAAAAGATTGTGAAAATTGGAACCAATAAAATGTCTTCTTTGTCAGTGCAATGTATTGGTTTCAGATCCCATAGCAAATCATAATGAGCTATTAAACCTTTGACAGACGGTGGTCCACATATGAACTACTTTTTTGTGTGTTATTATAGAAATACAATAAAACAAACACAGTTACTTCGCTAAAACGGAAAACAGCATTGCATGTATCAAATTAATTCTTGGATATGCAACTTTTGATTTCAATGCTTAGGCTTTCCTTCTACAGTTAATTATAAACACGAATGTCACTCATTTTTTACTTTCAAAAAGAGATAGAAGAGATCTGATAAACTTCAGAGTTTGCCTTGCATTTTTGTATATAAGTTTGAGTAAAATTTGTGTTACCTTTTTATGCATCTGCAGCCTCATTGCTTGTTCTTGTATGGAACATGTTTTTCACGCTATCTGCCCGATGTGAAACATGCTTTTATTGGCGTCACCTGTTCTGACCAAAACAGATGACATCATCATGCACTGAATTGATCAAAGCATGCCAATTTTTTTTTGAATGTTCCAATGTTTTACGAATAGTCTAGACAGTTCCGATAGAATACATAAGATCAGCTCGTTGGAAACAATTGAAAATTCTCTAGTTGAAGTGGTACAATAACTAACTTTGCAATGAGAGAAATTAAATTCGAACGTATTAAAGAACAGAACAGACTGGTTTTTCCAACTTTATTGAAACTTTACATTAAAATATTGATCTTGATCATCGCAATAAATGAACTCATTACGCGTGAAGTAATCCGATATTATTGATTCCATCCTCGGGCGCTATAATGCGGAACAAGATCCAAATAATTCCACTACTAATATCGACATAGGTCGATCATCCAAACGTTGTTCGCCAAAGGGTTAAACAGCTGCATATGGCTATACATACCCATATTTTAGATATTCGTTGGCTTTGAATGATAATTGTATATGTTTTTGGCAGTTTATAGAGAAACATGTAATAAGAATATCCCCATTTCCGAAATGTTTTCATGTTAAACGCTGAAAAACGCTAACCTTCGATCATGTATCGTAAACTTTGCATTTTGAAATACTAGCTAATTATTTTTCACACTCACACATCCATGCTAAGCTACCAGCATCATTACACACTCTTCTCACACTTTCTCTCTTATAACTTCACACCTGACAATATTTTCCAATATCTTCCTGAATAGGCCGAATTCATGTTTTGCCTACATTTCTGAACGCAATATTTCTAAAACTCTTTATACTATAATTATCTCGATGTTCTTATTACCGCAACGCATTTAACATATCATTTCCATCTGAAAGTGAAAACGAACTGAACTGAGCTGAACTGAGCCGAGCCCGAACTGAACTCGATTCAGAAAAACCCGGTTCGATTCACTCCCTGATTTGCATCATAACGCTATATATAACTTCTGAAAATCAGCGAAAGATAGAAAAAGAAGAAAATAGGTGAGTAAAAAGCAATAAGATAGTGCAGTATTGGCGCAGAGCATAGTGCTAAGATTGTAATAATATCTTTCAAGTTATTTATAATATCGCGTAGTGATGCCGTTTCTTTTACTATAGATACAACGTTTGCTCTAATGTGATGCTTATAAGAACTTTGACAACATATAATGATAGGTGGTTGTCGTTACCAACAGCTGTTCTTATTCTGAAAAATTGATAAAATGCCAACTGCATCATTTCTATAAACAGAGCTGTAACTAGTACCAATATATAGTCTGTCAGATTCAGCAGAGGATCCCTTACTGGTGGTTTTATTGATTGGTTAAGGTAACCTTTTCTGTGTCCATTGGTTTAGATCGTTTTTGGAATTTTTTTACATTTTACTTAAAAATTTATTAAAAAGTGTTCTTTCTTGCAAATTAGTTACATTTTTATGCTTAAGTTTATTCTCTGGAGAGAGCACTTATTAAACTAATCTGCATAATTAATTTGTCAGATTATACTTGATCTTTTTGAACTATTTCGGTCACAAATTATGTAATCGAAATGAGACTAAAAAATTGTTTAGTTTCACAATCTGTTTTTCGTTTGTCTGTCTTTGTCACTATTAAGAGGAGCGATTCTTTTTATAAAATAAGAGCAATTCGTGTACGTTGTTGCCTTGACAGCTGCTTTCGCGCTACGTACTCTCATAACATCGGTATTTCAATGATTCTTAATCAAAACCTTGAGTAATCAAAAACCAATCAAAAATGTACTAAAATCAAATATATAGACTCCGACATCACTCTCATTCCTCATCTTTCCTCCTAGGACTGAGCAAATTTTATCATAGTAGGATCAATTAACTATTTCTTATAGTCTCAACAACCTCGAATGACAACGGAAAGATCACGTGACCAAACGCAATATAGTGTAAATGAAGAGAATAATCGCATACATTCATTCGGCCAAGGTCGTGTGACATATTCTCCGCTTCGTATAAAGCAACGTGAGCAGATCCATGTATCTCCAGCTAGGCGCAGCAGTACCTCCGAGCGTCTTACTAGCAGTATGTATGATCTAAATCTGAATGACCAGTCGCGTCCACCTGACAGGACGTGCAACTTCAAAGATGTCTCATCGTATAGATCAACTGAAGGCGCTGTAGCCAGTGTCAGTCCATTCATTAACGTTTCCTTTCTCGTCATGAAAGGTCAGGTTGTTCAAACACAAGTCAAGAGCAACCTAAGTCTTGCTGAATTTCGAAAAGTTATTGAGATGAATGTCAGTCCCGACGTCGATGATTACCGATTTATCATTTCTAGCAAGCAACTTGACTTAATCAATTCAGCTCGATTCGATACGCAAAAACACTTGCTTCAAAATGGAATTATTATATTTGTTCTTCAAAGAATGAAAGGTGGATCAAGCAGTCAAGACACACAATCGTACATGGAAATCGCTACCATCATAGACCGTATCAAAAGACAACTTCCGCAGGAACTCGCAAATTCGATGAAGACGAACGCCATCTGTGTTGCTTGCCAAGAAACAAAGAAGTGTACACAATTATGCTGTTGGCCAATTTGTGCCGATTGTTTTATCATATACTACAAAGCTACAAATTTTAACTTGAAATGCACAGACTGTCACAAATTAGTCGAACCCAGGCGGTTTTTTAGATCAGAAGCATTCTTAAAGCTTATCGATTGTCTTCATCAATCACGAAAAATGCTTGAATATATAAACTTTCAAATTTGTCGATGTGGATCACTCATGTCGAATGATACCATGTATTCCAAACAGCAATGCAACACGTGTGGAAGAGTAATGTGCTTCTTCTGCAACAAGGACTGGGACTCAGATATAATGATTAATGTTGAATATACCTGCCATAATAATTGCGATTATGAAACAAAGATCACTTACGAGTTACTTCCATGTCTCGAGTTCGATCCTAACTTGATGATACCAAGTCGACGTACGTGTCCAAGATGCTTTTACACGGGTGCGTTCGGTGGTCGTTGCAAATATCACGACTGCTACTGTTGTGGTTATTCGTTCTGTTTTATTTGTCTCGAACCAAAAGATGAATGTCAACGAAAGTACAACAAAACGCGCAATCAAGAGTTTCACAAGGTACAATGTCGCGAAATAAAACAGCAAACATATTCCATGTTTCCACGGATTCAGTAAAACATTAAACATTTTGCAAGAATTAATTTTTTGTATATCAGACGAAATTTGTTATATCACTTACTCAATGTTTAATTAATTCACCTTTCATCGAGGACAATTTCACAGAACTGTTTGCCATTGTATGAGTTTAATAAATGGATTTTTTTCTACATGTTTCTCATCAGACTGAAGTTAGAAAGACTAAGAAAAAATAGCTTTTTTTATAGGCCTGGCCTCGTAGTCGTCCTATAATTCCCATATTTTTGGAATTAGTCCTCTTAAAAAAATCATATTTTTCTGAAAACGATTATGTTAAACTATATTCAAGAATTTGATTAACGCATGTAAAATATCTGTGGATGATAGTGCTACGTAACATGCACAGCCTGCCTATTTTTTTGCATTTGTTGTTTGAATGATTCATCTCTTGTATATGTAATCGTCTATTTCTTTTATTTCTTTTTGGCTAGTCAGAAATTCTTTATTAAAATAGAGCATTTTCTCGGAAAATATGTGAAATATAATCACATGAAATATCAACAATTATAATTAAATTTTAAATAATATTATTTAAGATAGTTTTAGACTATAAATGATCCAAGCCTACCAACTGTATCCGATTTTAGGATACAATATCTTATCTTGGGAATTTGTATTCCATAACGTTCTGTACTCTTGAGATACACATTTTGTACCCCATATGAGGTTCTGAGTCGATATTACGATATACTATGGGCTCGGACTATAAGTTTTTTGAAAATATAGAACTTCGTGTAGGATTCAGTCTCTGTGAAAAAAAAGGATTTCCTTTGAAAAGTGACGAAAATACAGGATTTTTCGTCTTCAAATGTTATTGAAACTTTTGATTAAAATAACTGTCACTTGAGCTTTTGTTCCCTTAAATTGTAGCTAGAATAAAGTGTAGTTTATAGACGCTAAAACAGGGTGATCATTGTACTGATTCATTCATGAAAGTCACTCTTCCAAATATACCATAAAATGTCTCTTATCAGACGTCAATAAAACAAAAGAGAAATGTTGATGACTCGCAATAAAAAGCAATAAAAATAAAAAGTTTTACTGTTCTCGAAATTATATCTAAACTGCATCGATAATGCACAAGTATCTGATAACTATAAACGTTTTCAAAGTGAGCTTATGAGAGTAATCGTTTAGAATTTATTGACTATTATGTTGATTATATTGTATTCCCTTCATAATGAGAGTTTCTATAATCTGTAGTCTTTTTAAAATGTTTGTCGTTTGGCTTTTTCACATCGAAGAAAATATGAAATACAGAATGAATCTGACTCCCGTGTATCGACCTTGTAACAAGACTAAGTTACGTTCTCTGATAGACTTCTGTCATTTTTATAGAGGCTTTTACACTGAAATGTGCTGCTAAAGAACTGGCTAGTAAACCACTCTACCTGGTGATTTGAGGTTGCTGAATTACAAAAATAAAATTGAACTGTAGGATCAGGTATAACGAATGGTTTTTTACGTTTTTAAGAGAGAGTCCACCAGCCCATCGAGAATTCGTGTCACATGAAAAATTTTAGATTTCAATCTAACTATGTCCATTCGATAGCCCATGTTGAGAAACCTCTATAGCCAGATTTTTAGGTCAAACAAAAAAATTTTCATCGAGATATATGATTTTCAAAAAAAGAGCTATTTTCAATTTTTTTCACTTTTCTAAAAAAATCAAGCAAGTGGTATTTCGTTTCTTTCTCTGCCATTTTACGATCAATTTTTTTGATCAACGTCTCATTCGAAAGAGAAAAGAAAACTGAAGAAGATGAAGTACTTTTTACGTCTCACATGTAATATCTAACAACCCAAAAATTTCAAAAACTCTGAAAATTCCAAAATAGAAAAACTCATTTTTGACCATTTTTTGAAAAAATTATAGGGTAAATATTTTTCCGGCACAAATTTTATAAGCCTATCTTGTAGAGAATTGTTTTCTCTACAAGGTGTATTATAGTCTGTCTTTTTAAAAGATCTGGAAAATACGAAAAAATGTGAAATACTGTGAGTGACTCAGGAAGGTCAAAAATGAAAAAATTCAATAAATTTCTTTTTCTGCTTTCTCTTCATAGATAAAGGTGAAACTAAGGTACGGGAGATTCATTGCCCGATGATGTGAGGGTTTTTAGTTGATTCTAACTCCATTTCTATTCATAAAAATCGCTCTGTGAGACATCATCGTAACACAAAGGCATGAAGATGTATATCTTCTCTCCTTCTATTCTTCTCCTTCAGCGAGATTTGATATGACCTTCTGCTTGCCGCTAATCTCTCCTCTGCAACTTTTGGACGACACGTATCCTGAACCGCTCGCCCCCCTTCCACACACACACACATACGTATAAATATTGCTGCATATGACACACAGGTATACACATTAGTTTTGAATCTACAGTACCTTTTGACTCGGCAAGCTTACGAGGGAAAATACCGAGGTGTTCACGCTGTTTAAACTTCATCTTTTGGCGCCAAGTAGACCGCGATGGACGTGAAAAACCCCCAAATTGTACGTGCGCTTACGACGTTCTTACAGAGATATGGCTATTTTGTTAGAATTATAGGATGTACTACACTTCGCATCACCTTTTCCGAACATCTTGTTTTCCATCATAATGTCCGTTCCAAACACCCTCACTATTCGGTGTTCCGAATGGAAAGATGATGCGACGTCTAACTTTCCCGAATTATAGCCTGTAGCTCGGTATGGATCAATAAATCGAATGATATTGCTTTGGGCTGAAGTATAGCCTAAAGATAGCTATACTTATCACTAGAATGTGCTGAAAATCTCAGCCCTCAAGCATGTTTCTTTCAAGAGATATTAAATTCCGAAAGAGTACGGCATTGGCGCATCTTTTGTGGCATACAGATCAAGTTTGGAAATTTTGTATCTCATGAAGAAAACATTCTTTTGGACTGAGATTTTCAGCACATTCTAGTGATAAGTATAGCTATCTTTGAGCTACATTTCAACGCGAAGTAATATCATTCAATTTATTGGTCCATACCGAGCTACAGGATATATAACTCTGCAAGAAAGGTCTAAGAGCACGTACAATTTTGGGAATTTTCAAATATCATCGAGGTCTACCTGGCGCTCAAAGGTCGAGTCTAAATAGCTTGAACACCCCAGTGTGTTCCATCGTTAGTATTCACGAATGGTGAGCGATGACCAATACAAGACAAAGAACAAGAACAGAGAAAAACGAGACAATGGTATAAAGAACGACATACGATGGAAACCGGAAGCAACAATCGCCGAAATGGAGTGTCTCAAAAACAAGGGTGTCTTCGTATTTACGGACAATGAACTGTTGAAAGACAGTTATTTATCGTGGGTTAATTCAAATCGGCAAAAGAATCTGAGAGTCGAAGACTGTCGACGAACACGTCGAATCATTCAAAGAAGAACAATGCGTCGACAAAGCAGTTTAACGAAGCAAACTTCGTCATATGACCCACATTATAGATAAACTCGAACGCGCAACACCTCCCAAACGACCAACTTTATCGCGGTAAATAACAGCAAAAAAACTGTCAACGTGTATCTAGAAAATCTCTCGATTTTTATGAATAGAAATGGAGTTAGAATCAACTAAAAACCCTCACATCATCGGGCAATGAATCTCCCGTACCTTAGTTTCACCTTTATCTATGAAGAGAAAGCAGAAAAAGAAATTTATTGAATTTTTTCATTTTTGACCTTCCTGAGTCACTCACAGTATTTCACATTTTTTCGTATTTTCCAGATCTTTTAAAAAGACAGACTATAATACACCTTGTAGAGAAAACAATTCTCTACAAGATAGGCTTATAAAATTTGTGCCGGAAAAATATTTACCCTATAATTTTTTCAAAAAATGGTCAAAAATGAGTTTTTCTATTTTGGAATTTTCAGAGTTTTTGAAATTTTTGGGTTGTTAGATATTACATGTGAGACGTAAAAAGTACTTCATCTTCTTCAGTTTTCTTTTCTCTTTCGAATGAGACGTTGATCAAAAAAATTGATCGTAAAATGGCAGAGAAAGAAACGAAATACCACTTGCTTGATTTTTTTAGAAAAGTGAAAAAAATTGAAAATAGCTCTTTTTTTGAAAATCATATATCTCGATGAAAATTTTTTTGTTTGACCTAAAAATCTGGCTATAGAGGTTTCTCAACATGGGCTATCGAATGGACTTAGTTAGATTGAAATCTAAAATTTTTCATGTGACACCTCTATGGCAAGATGCTCGATTCTCTCATGGACCCTCTCTTAAGAATGAATTTGAATTAAGCCGTTGTGCTCGACATTTAGAGAAGTATAGCGAAATTAAAAAACCTTGTGTTAACTGATCCAATATTTAACATGACTTAGTCCTTTACGGCCGAATATTCGGAAAATGCCACTTTTAGGGTACATCCGGCTGTAAAGGAGTAATATAAAATTTTCTATTTTTGTTTATTGGTTAGATTGTTTTCAAAATTATAATTTACTTGTAAAAGTGCGTTTTTCGTAAGAAGATGGACAATAAAATTATCCTATTAGATTGTCAAATAGAATATTGTTTTTTTTATAAAGGTGTTCTTCCATAAGGTTTTCCAATAAAAACCTTCTATTTCAGAAAGTGAGTAATGTACCCTAGCGATGTACCCGATCATAAAAAGATTGTACCCAATTCCAGTCCTGGTAAACCCCTCTTCAAAATTAATAGTTGATAGCCCTGAGATGATCAGTTCTATTTTTCGAATGATATTGTATCTCTTATAGGAAATTCAATTATTTATGTATTATACAAAACTTAGATGCGCGCCAAAACTCTTATTATAAAATTTTTGTTCGTTTGAAATAGTTTTTGTTCAAATTCACATTGTCAGTATCCGCCATAAGTGAGTACGAATGTAAAAACAAGCAAGACAAAGGTGTTATTTTATCATATTTTATTTACAAAATCTGCATTATATGTACATCTTCCTTATAATTAATATAATCGCCTTTTCTTTCAATTAACAATGCTACTCTACTTTTCATAGAATTACCTAATTTTCAGCAAATTCATTAGTTAAGTTTCTCTATTCTTTTTTAAAATTCTTTCAATGAAATTATTGATCGATATATACAGTTCTTTGTTTATTCTGAGCTCCATTAATGCCCAAACACTTTCAGTTGTATCAAAGTCTTTGAGTTTTATATCCTGCTAGAGTCTTTTTTCAAATATCGTTACCTGTTAGCATCGGTTTCGAAGTCAGTTTCATTGAATGTACACAAGCCTCTTTATATTTTCTTCTTAATGTGGTTTTACTAATCTTTATATCTTTCTGTGATAATCTAAACGCAATTGTATAGATATTGTGAAATATCACCATTTGACATATGTGAAGAATAGATCTGCCTTTATAGAAAGATAATTTCTCATCTTTTCTTTAAAAAAGGTTCATTTTTTGTTGAGTTTTACCTCGATAATAGAATGAATATAAATGCTCCTATTTATACCGGATGATGAGCCCGATTAGCCCGTTCAAACAAAGCAAAAAAATAAAATAAAAGTCATTGTTGAACAAGAAAAACAGTTCGTAATCACTTATGGCGAGTACTGTAGTTGATATACTTTATGTTTTAGGTAACAATGTCTCGAGATTCAATACTTAATCAAAGCTGGTTAAGTCGAACAGATGCCAGTATAATTGAATTGAATAAATGGTTACAATAGGAAAAAACAACAAAAATATTTCGATGTCTTCTTTGTAAAACGAATGATCTTGATTGCTCCAATAGAGGATGGAGAGCAATCGAACAACACTTTTGTTTTATTAATTTTATCGGTCTAATACTATGTTTTTACTAAAGTTATCAGATTAGGTGTTGGATAAAGAGTACACCTTTCAGTTCTACCACTGCCTCAGTTAAAGTTTCTACTAAAAAGACTCGAAACTACTACAAAATGGATATCCTATAGACGTCCTATATAGGAATAGGTGATCCTATAAAAATAAAGCTTTAGAATCCTATATAATCCTATATTTTTATAAAGTGTCGCTACGAGGCCAATTATAGGCAGTAAGTAAAATTTATTTTTACTCTACTTGTGTCTCACTTGAGATTGTTCATGACATAGATGGAACTTGTCAGGACTTTTGATAAACGATACCAATTTGAATAGCTCAGATTATCGTATCAGACATGCCGGAAACCCGCATTCTTATCGGTATCATCTCTATAGTCATTCAATTAGTCAAAGGATATGCATTCTATCGAAAAAATTGTTGCATTCTTTTTGTTGAAGAAATGACGGTTTTAAGTTCGGCAAGCATTTCCAATAGGATCAAAAACATGGATAGGTTATGTAGGCAATCGATTAATCTATCGACACACCAACTGATCTAATATTTGCAAGGGAATCATTTCCATTTCAGACTGATGAATCAAATTTATCAATCTCATCGAACATACTTTTACTGTTGGTTATGTCTACATGAATCATTCACTTTAGGACGTTTGACTTTATTACAATGAGTCTTATGACAAAACCAATCTTTATTGATATTACTTAGGGCAATCCAAAAGTAGTGAGGGAAGTACTTTTTTTCCTTAAGCGGTGGTATAAAAACATTTCTGTTTTTACCAATAGATAGAGTGTGTTTCGCTCTGTCTTCCTATGCTATTTGATCATTATTAAACTGTTATCGTAATGATAAAATTTCGATAAAACCTGTTTCTGTTGCATATGTGCTGGTAGCATGAATGCTTTTGTGTATTTATGGAATAACTTTTGATAGAAACAAGATAGAGAACTGCGGTTTTCGCCGTTAGAAAGAAGAGATGAAGACGCATCGAATCATATATTATTGATTTTTCTGACATGAGTTCTGACGGTTTTTATATTCAAGTTTTTAACCAGTGGAAAAACGCTCGTTTTAGGAAAAAAAGAAAAAGCAAAAAAGTTGATAGTATATTGTACTAGAGATTCGTCTAGGAGAGGTATTATCCATAAATAATCGAACTCAGATAGTGAGTCTCTCGCAGTCTATAGATCTTCAATAAGTGGTTTGAATGTGAACACGAATGTTGAAAATTCACTGTAAACAACTCATGGAATAGGTCTCCTCTGTAAAAGGTGAGCTGAAACCTTAACAAAAGCAGATTATAAAAATCAGTTATAAGTACTTCGATGCGTCTTCATCTCCTCTTTCTAACGGCGAAAACCGCAGTTTTCTATCGTGTTTCTATCAAAAGTTATTCCAAAAACACTCACAAGCTTTTATGTTCATGCTACCAGCGTATATGCGACAAAAACAGATTTCATCGAAATTTTATCATTACGATAATAGCTTAATAGTGATCAAATAGCATAGGAAGATAGAGCGAAACACGCTCTATCTATTGGTAAAAAAAGAAACTCTTTTAGACCTCTGCTTGAGGGAATAAGGGACCTCCCTCACTACTTTTGGATTGCCCTAAGTAGTTGTATCAAGCAACAGGAGAAGTGTTGCTAGAATAAAATACGATACAGCTCAGGAAAACTGATCAAATGATGCCGATTATAAGTTTTCTAACCGAGATGTTTATTTAAAACTGAGCAAACCATTACGCATACTCTACTTCGTTTATTCTACGCTATTTCATTCGCTTTATGAAAATTTTTATAGAACGAATGATCGTAGTTTTTATTTTCTGCTGCCCAATATTCGTTATTTTCAACAACAGAGATGTTTTATTTATATCAGAAGATGCAAAAATCAATGCTCTTTTTCAAAAAATTACAAGAAAGTTTTATAATATAGTATAGCAAGAATGTAAGTGAAGAAAAGCAGAAACATGGAAAATACATTCGATTTAAAGACATTCAGACTATACGTAAATTGGATGACCCTCGATAAAATACCAACAGAAATCTTTCATACACAAGCATCAGGGCTATGTTATTGAAAGTGCTAGTAACTGACAGGGAGCTTCATTTAAGGTTAAAATTTTGAGAAAGCCTTAATCATGAAAGAACTGTAGGTTTCGTAGATGAGCTTGAATCAAAAGCGGAATAGTGTTCCACGTAAATTGATGTTATTAAAATATTGCTGAGGGGATGAATGCTTCAGCCAATGATTTTCACACAACGGTGTACACTTATGGTTGGCAAAGAATGCTCTAATTCCATCTTCTCCCAGGTCAGTAATACCAAATACTTCTGTGAGTGAACATATAACAGGATCAGTCAAAATATATCTATTGTGTTTTTTCACACCTTGCAAGTCACAAAGAAGATATTGCCCCCCACTTATGTGATAACTAAAGTGAGAAAGGGTAGGCATCGAAAATCCTTGGGTTGTTGATTCTATAACCATACCATGATTAGTATTGAACTTTTCATACGAATCTCCAAGATAAGGCTCAATTAGAACTCTCTCACGTGGCTTAAATGGTTTTTCGATATTTTTGAAACAGTGGTGTACAATAGGTAGAACGAAATAAATTGGCTTCGAAGTATTCATGTATTCATTATATTGTTGGGCAAACTTTTGAGCAACGCGAGATGCTTCAACGTCCTCAGACCAATAGCGATCAAGTTTATGTAGATCGACACATTCCGCAATAAACTGTTTGATAACAATGGGTTGATTGGTTTGCGTGTCTTTGCCGAGATAAGCGGCTCTACAACTGCCGGATGCTAGATGTTCACAGTCAGTAACAAACCGTCCCGGGGAGAGTTCGCCCTCAGGTGGCCACGGAAATCGATCAAAATCGAAAAAAGAATTCTTAGTCACACCATCCATTTCATATATCGGCAAGAACTGATTCTTTTTGTGAAACCCTCAATCAAACTCATAAAAATAGGAAAAAGTCACCTTATTTACAACTTGATTTCTTCCAACATTAGAGTATGACGTCTTATCTGATCAATGCATGTGCAATTACACTTGAAAGATAGTAAAACAACTACAGAACAAGAAAGTTGTTTTGAGGATGAAACACTTACAAAAGATATTCAATGCTTGTTTTTTTCGAACAGAATCAAATATAAAGGGCGGGGTGCATAAGACCACAAATCGGTCCATTGGTATTTTTCCTTCTAAACTCTATTGCATTTTATGTCAATGGAAATAGAATATTCAGACAAGCATTTTGATGCTAAATTTATGGTGTTTCGAACGATTTTTGAAAGCTTACAACCATTAACAAAGTTGCTCATTTTAGTCATTTCTCCAGTAAATGATGTCTGGATAGTGAGTTCACTTTTGTAATAAATACATAAGATAAAATAGAACTTAAATAATGAATTTGATAGTTCTTGAATAGGGCTTCAATTCTATATATGTATCACCGATCGATTATTTGGTTCAGTATAATGCAGTACTAAATTTTTAGTATGCGCTACTGATATAATGTCTATATTTGTGATCTACAGTAGCAGAAGAAGAAGAAGAATACCCTTGCTTTCGGCTACCTTTCAGTATAGGGTGCTGTCTAAGGACAGTGTCATAAGTCCGATATTTTTCCTACAATTATAACTAGTTGTAGCTCTGGACAGAAGGCCAGCCTGGCGCAGAGTTCTTCTCACTCAATTACTTGAGCTTCCCATACACACTGACTGACCACATACCAGCTACAGGAACTATATGGTATGTCAACAATGTAATCAGTGTACTATCGGGTGGGAGATTCGAGACAAATAGCCGTTAGTGACTTGTCCAAGGTCATTCCATGTCCGGTGGCACCGATGTTTGAGCACGATACCTTGTGGGTACGTGTCGAACAACGTAACCATTCGGCCTGGCGGCTTTCAAATAAACAAAGATTTTTCCTAGACCACAATTTAATGTACTCTATTGATAGTAGTTTTAAAATAGCTTTAGTTTTTTAGTTCTTTAGTGAGTGTATTAACAAATGTCCAGTAACTTTTTGAGAGAAATTCAAACAAGATGCATTTATTGGATTCAAACCTAAACTAATATTGAAACGATTAGTTGTGAGTGGCCGACCGGAGGGAAGCCGACGAATGACTAGTCATTGATTTAAAAGGTTTATTATAAGCCCATTAAATGAGATTTGAGGTGTCTTAATATATTCTCAAATGACTCGATTCTTGAGAAAAAATAATTCTTTATTAGTCATTTAACGTAACAGAGCATATCCAGTAAAGGAATTGTGAATACTAAGATAGTATTATTTGCTTATTGTTGTATAAGCAGAAATAGATATGTAGTCATGTCGTCCTAAAACTTTAAGAAGCTGTCCAGAATTCTCTGGTTTGGAAAAAGATATTTTTTTTATGTGATTGTGGTTTGGAGTGATTGCCACGTGATCGTGCTACTAAACTTGATGAACAAACTGAAACATTAGAACTGTATCTAATTCCGTTTCCTTAAGAAAACAGTCGTATAGCGATAAATATTGCACTTAAAAAGACATGAATGTTTGTCTCTTCGTTTTGTTCAAACAAGCCAGAGTTTAGGATTAGAAAATATGACGTCTCAAACCAGTGAATATGGTCAGATATCTGTATTAGACATGATCAATCTCAATCAAAGACAAAGAATTCGAATTTGAGATTTACTTGTCATTTATATATGAATCTATATAGGAATATTTCTATAAAACAATGATTGCTAGAGTGGATGTTTTGTCTCATAGCTTTCATGCAATCAAGGGGATTGAGATATAAGATAATCTAAGCGAAAATTATTTTGAATGATAATCATACTAAATTTTCTTTCAGAAAAGGGTCAGCGAATCCGTAGCATGGGCGCTACTTGTGAAATAAAGTTCTTCAATATCCACTTAAACAATTCGGTGATCAAAAGTATCATTTTTTTCCACTTTTGATATTTTAAATTTTGAGGTTATCAAAAGTATCTTTTTCCGATGATCAAAACATTGTTGTCTTTTATTTATTTTTCTTTCATTTATTGTTTCACATATATGACATATGAATGCAAATTAGCGACAAACATGTCCGATAAAATCAGCTACTTGGCAATAAATGATCAATGTCATAATATCATATATAAGAGACTGAGATTTATCATTTATTTCAATAAGTTAAGCAAGTCTCTTAATGATAAGTTAGCTAGAGTCAAATAGGATTCTTAAAATTTGTTTTTTAGTTTTTCTTCAACTAAGTATTTTTTTTTCATACTTAAAGTTAATGATTATCAATCAAATGACTCTTTCTGTTCCAAATGTAACAGTCATTTAATTGATAATCAATAGCAAATTGAATATGAAAGAAAACTAATCAAGCGAATGAAAAACACCCAAAATTTAAGCATTTACGTATCTTTTTCGGAAATAAATATACTACTGTTACATTGGAACAGAGAGAGTGGTATATCTATTTTCTTTTAGCGTCGAATTATTGCATGTATTCCGCATTAATTTGATCCAGACAGATCCTCATATGTGGGACCCAGAGATCAAAAAGACCTCTATGACGTACATTGTCTTGTTGTTGTCGGCCTTTGCGCCTCCTACAACCATGATCTCCGTGGTCGCACGCGCGAATATAGATATACATCAATTTATTTCTTTTCAGTTAAAATCACATAACAATCTAAAAATTTAATCAATAGCTGAAAATAAAGAAAGTTTAGCAGTTCATCCCAATAAATTCATGGTATTTCAATGTTAAATCGTTGTACTCGATTATTATTCGCATCAACAACATAGAGATTACCTTGTCGATCAAACGACAATGCCGTGGGAAAATTGAGTTGATTTACTTGTGCTCCTGCACCATTTCCACTAACAATAACATTTCCTTGTTGTGCACCTTTAGGCCAACGTACGATTCGATGATTATTACTATCAGCTGCATAAACAGTACCCAATTGATCAACTACAACTCCATTAGGATAATACAATTGTGTCAAACTATTTCCTTCTCCTTGTCCACCAGCAACAACAATACCCTCTTTTGCACCGTCTATCCATTTCATGACACGGTTATTCAAATGATCAGATACAAATACTGAATGTTCTCGATCGACGAATATGTGAGTGGGGTAATAGAGCTGATCAAGACGATTTCCTTGTCCATTTCCACCTGCTACTACTATTCCTTGGGATTCACCCATTCTATATCTTCTTATTTCGTGTTTTCCCTGATCAGTGACATAGAGAAATCCATTGTCATCCATTGCCAAACCCCAACAAGTGATATTCGAAACAAGTATTTCTCCACTTGTTCCATTTTGTCGAGGCCATCTAACTACTCTGTTATTGGCTCGATCACAAATAATAAGACTATCTCTCTCTTTATCCACAATCACATCTGCTGGTCCATTCAATTGATGAGCACCATTTCCTTGTCCATGTCCACCTGCCACTATTTGTCCATTAGTTTCACCCGATTTCCATGCAACAATACGGTGATTCCTAAGATCAGCAACATAAATTGTTTGTTCATCATCTACATATAAACCTTGAGGGTCAGAGAGTGTTGGATTTTGTCCTCCTACTGTTTGACCATTCTTGTTCCATGTGGCATTTGCAGGAATATCTCTCAAACTGGTACGAAGTGGTACTAAAACAAAGAGAAAACATGATGATCATCAAAATGAACCTTTCATTTTCTTCGAATTGCAAGAAAAGAAAAACTTCTATAATATTGTTTTTCACTCCGTTTGATGTGATAGAGAATAGTAGAGAAAATTCTCAGTTGCCGTAAACAAAAGTATGATTATAATATGTTTTACTGATGTCTATGTCATTGATGTCTCAAATATAAAGAAAATATAAATTAGAGAGAAATTTTTTCCTGATAGAAGAAGTCCAAAGTCTTCGAAAGACATATAGAACATTGTTAAATATCATGTATTAAAATAGTGATAGAAAAAATATAGAGATGTATTAGTAATGAATATTTCTTGTTCTGTAGTGGTATTTTTTTCTTTTCATATTCGTTTTCTTGAAATCGAGATAAAAAATATTTGTATTCCACTCACAAAATAGTATATTTCTTTAAATTCTATTTTACATAATCTTCAATAGTCTTCCATCGAACGAGTACGCAAGTCTACTCTAAAAATGTTTTCTCTCTTACTTTCATTCTCATTATCAACAATATTCATTTTGTCTGTTTTAAGTAGTAGTGAAGAATGTGCAATAAGATAACATTTGAACTCTTTGCTCACCAATCATATTAGTTTTTCGTATCGGATTTCTCAAAATACTTCTTGACGGATGTTTTCATAGTCGAGACTTCCTCTTAGGGTCTCTGAGGACTTCTTAGGGAATCACCAAGCTAATTCTCTGAGAGTGCCTCCTTAGAGACTTCCTTGAGAGTTTTTCTTTTTGTAATTTGATTCTATAAAGTGCATAAATGTTCTAAATATATACGAATATACAGCTGTTTAGATATATTTACACAGCTGATTCTAGAAAAATATCTAGTCGGTATAAAGAACAAGAAAAGTCAAAGAAAGAATAGAAGTTTTGTTTTATTTTAAAATTGTTCAATATATTTTGCTATACCGTATTGGCACTTATTTCTGAATAGATAGTAGTTAAATTGTTAAATAGAGATAGAAACGTGATTCAGCAGTTACGCAAAGCTTACTGGAAATTTTGACAAACAGATCAGTGTTACTGAAATATGTCATGTATTAGTTGATAAAGACTTGTTCTTCACTTTTTAATCCACTCCCGAAAAATCCCTTGGGATTCTCCAGAAACTTCCTCTGTAATCCCTAGGAATTTAACAAGAGAGAATAGACTAGTAGACTTACTATCTACATTATTTAAACTAATTTTACTAGGACTGATCAAAAGTTCGTAGATTGATATATAAATTTTTGTAAAATACTTAATATCAAAATATTTATTGCAAGAATATATACGTGGTAAAAAATTTCGCCCATAATTCGAAGTCTTTTAGATAAAGTCTGTAATATAGTGAATATTTTTCGTCCAGAGTTCGAGTGTATTTCTAAGTTTCGCATGTTTTTTTTCTCTCTCATATAACATTTGTGATATCATACGTACTTAAATATTAAATGTAATCCCATATATAGAGTGCGAAATCATTCGATTCACTTTACTTTTTCCTGTGAATCAATCACCATTTTTGAAAGGAACTTTACATCAAATATCAAACTCATCTTAAACTAGTGTCAAAAACTTATTTGAAATTTTTAAGAACATTATACAAAATGACTGATGAATTTAATCGATATTCTATCAAAACTCGGACTATTCACGAAACAGATGTAAAAACAATTTGTGATGAGGTTACAGCAACATTGAGACCTGATCCTCCAGCATATCCAACTGTTACACAATGAGTAAAACAATTTTGCGAAGGAAGTAACTCAGATCGAACTCATCCCATCAAATTCTGTCGAATCTGATGAAACTAATGACATTACAACGTCTGATTTGGCTATTTCTAATTTGTAATATATATGTGAAAATTGAGTTTAAAAGAAGTTTTATTACTTTTGTATATTGATCATTTAGGTTCTCTATTCAATGTTTCGGTCGAAACAGTGAGTTCGAGAAAATGAATTTTTTTTGCTTTATTTAGATTGATAAACATTGAAATTAACAGGAAATATTTTGTTTAATTCTATAATATTTTTTCTCTATTTTAGATCGAATATCATACTAAAAACCAAGAGTGAGTATATTATTTAACAAAATAAACTTTTTCATTTTTTTAAGTTGCATTTTATGTTAAGATGGACAAAATTTCAAAAAGTTTTTAAAAATTTAAAGAAGAGAAAATTCAATGAAACAAATAATGTTTGTGAAAAAAAAGAGCTTTTATGATATATTCAGACTATTTCAACTACTTCTTTTATTAGTATAATTTGTTTGAACTTCGTGAAAAACCTCATCACAATTGAGATAAACTTATATAAGTTGACTAAATCCCTCCCAATAATAGAAACTCCTCCCATATTAAAAGTATCTCCGCTATTAGTAACCCACGCCGGAGACGTCGATCTGTCAGACATAGTAGAAGCCCCCTCATTTTAAAAACATTTTGAGAGTTTTTTGGAAATTTTCATTACTATTTTCATAATAAAACTTCAAAAACTGCAGAATTTTAAGGTAAAATGCACTAAATTCCGAGTGTTAGCTACAACTCGTGACGCAACCACAGAGGGTCGATACATCAGGACGCTATATTGGAATGTTATCTCGTTCCAAGGTAACGTCCAATGTAACGCTCCGTAGCGAGGTAAGGATGTATCAATTGTAACTAACAATAGTAAGTTTCTATGGTATTGACTCTCTGTGGTTGCGCCGTAACTTGTGGCTACTAGTGAAAAAACCTCTGAAGAAGTAGGCATGGATCAAATTCAAATTTCCCAGGTTTGGTCGTTAACATAGTTAAAGGAACTGGTCCATATACCCCCCCCCCCCCGCGAGATTTCTTTCCTTTCAGTTATTTTTTTGTAGAGGCTCATGTAGAGATACAAGATCAACAAACCAGAACGTAGACTTTTTTAGTCTTAGGAAAAAAATAAATATTTTAGGAGAAGGATCATCATCAATGGGTATTTATTCCCTTATTATGTCAAGACCTATATCTTATCCATAGTTGCATGAATAATAACCAAATTTTTACTATATATACAACTAAATGTTCTCTACACAATAAAATTAAAATCATCTTATTCAATGACTATCCTGACGACCACTGCCTATCATAAAAAATTCTCTTTTTAACACTTGTTTTTCAATGTACGACAGACATTGTTTAATCTATAACTTCAGAAAGACTTGCAGCTAAAAAGTGAAACTTTCACCAGAAATGCAACTTTATAAAATCTATCAAATAAAAAAAGAAAAGCAAAAAAACTATGGTAATCTTTATTAGTAGGATTCAAACTTCTGAAGAGGCAGAGTTTAAGAGGCAAAACATATCAGAAAACAGCTAGTTTTTTAAGATTTTCGTTATCAAAAGTTGCTTTTTATGAAAAATAAACATCATATTCAGAATCAGCATGTCAAAATATACCAAAAACTTTAATTTTTAACGCGAAATATTTTCCATCAAAATTTCGTCCCGTAGGGGAGTACAGGTAAAAATTATCAAGTAAAAACGCTGAGGGGGAGTAGGGGAAAAATTTTAATGGAAATGTTTCACGCTAAAAAATAAAGTGTATGGTGGATTTTAGCACGCTGATTCTGAATATCGTGTTTATCTCCCATCAAAAGCAATTTTCAATAACTAAAACCTCAAAATATTAACTGTTTTTGTGATATTTTATATGGAAATTCACTCTTTCTTAAAATATCAGTTTTTTTGCTAACAGTAAAAAAAGTCCACGTTCTGGTTTAATGATCTTGTATCTTCACATGAGTCTCTACAAAAAAATAACTGAAAGAAAAGAAATCTCGCGTGGGGGGGGGGGTATAACTCATGGGAAAAGCACCAGTTCCTTTTCGACGTTTTTTTTGGACAAAGAAGCAAAGGTCTGTTTAAGTAAAATAGAATTCCATAGAGTTGGAAACGCGACAAATCTAAAACAAAATATGTTACTGAGCGTCAGTCAATCGCAAACATAACAAAAGATTTCGACGGAGGAGAAGCTATGAAAGAAATAAACTTATTAATTCACTGCTAGTATTGATGACCTGGCGACTGGATTTATGGTATCTTAGAAATCAATATACTGTCTCTATAAAAACTTTGAGTATTTATCCCTTGAGTACGAGTATGTGCTCGTACTTGCAAACTGTGTTTTGAGATAGTGAATATTCAAGATGCTCAATTTTTCGATCTTCCGAATGGTGTATGATCGTCGTTTGGGCTGAATTTTTAGAAAATTTCAATATAAACAAAACATTTTTGACAAAGAACATCGGAACCACCTAGTCGGACCATGGTCCTCGTCCTATACACCTCTACCTGCAAAAGTCGTAACCAAGCCAAAAAAAGAGTTTCGTGATAGTCTTACCTTTATTGATAGAGGCAAATTTCTCGGCATAAAGTGGCCACCAGTGCCATGGCGGATCCAAACTTTGTTCCAGAAGTTCAAGAAGTTGATGTTTATTAGTTGGATCAAAGTCTTTTTTCTGAATTGTTAATGCTTCAGAGAAGTATTCTAATGCTTCATCTATTTTTTCTTGCTGAAGAAAGACATGTGCAATATTGATTAAACTTTGAGCAATATCATTGTGCTCGGATGGAAGTAATCTTCTTCTCATGTTCAATGATAATCGATAATACTGAAGAGCACTAGGTAATTCGTGCATTTGCCATTGAACAAGACCCATATTATTCAAACTTGCTGCTATATCAAGATGAATACGTGGTAATTGACTTTCACGAATTTTCAACGATTCTGTATAATACTTTAATGATTTATCAGGATCTTTCATTTTATAATAAACATTACCAATATTATTCAGCGTTGTGGCTGTCTCTAAATGATTATTGCCATAAAATTTTCTTCTGATTTCTAACGCTTGAAAGTAGAAATCTAATGCCTTGCGATACTCTTCTCTACGAAGAGAAATATTAGCCAAGTTGATCAATGGTCTTGCTGAATCTTTAACACGAGATGGTTCAGCTCGAATCATCATTTCATATGCACGTTCAAAATTTTTCTGTGCGTCATCGAGTTCACCTTTACACAAATATGCAGATCCAATTTCATTATAAATTCGTGCAGTATCGTGTTCTTCATTTGGATTCTTTAATAAATTATTGAAATATTTTAATGATTCATCATATTTACCCATTTCTATAAGCAATTTACCAAACATAATCACTAAACTCGTTTCTTCATTAGTTTTTCTATTTGATTCAATATATTCTTTGGCTAATTTTAATCCTTCATCAGTTGCTTGTAATTTTACTACATACAAATCTAATTCTGGATCTTTGTTAACATGTAAAATTTTAAATGTACTACCAAGATCAAATAAAACTTCTTGTTCCATAGCAAATTGACTATCATTTGTAATATCAGCAAAAATAACCGATTTTGTTTCATGTACACTACATTCTATTTCATAAAGAATAGAAACTATATTTGTTCGTTTTGTGGATTGCATAGCAAATTTAATCGCAACATTTTTCGAAAGACTTGTAGAGAGAAATCCATTTGTTGATATTAAACTACCTTGATTTTGTTTCAGACGTTCTAATTCTTCTAATTCTAATTTTAAACCTCGATAGAGTATTACAATATTTTTTTCATTATGTCTTGCAGCTAAATTTAATGATAAATCAGCAATGAAAAATCGAAACATATGTAATTGTTCTATATTCTCAGTACGTAAGGCTTTGTTAACAAGTTTGTACAAAAATGTTTCTCTCGTATACCAATAAATACTTTTATCTGATTGATAAGAATGATCAAATTCATTAATATGACCTTGTTCTTTCTCATTTCCACGATAATAATGACGACAAAACTGAATTAATTGTTGTTTAGCATTATCATCTCGTGGCATACGTAGAATAACATCTTTAAATAATTGAAACCATAAAAACTCTGCTGATTCTTTCGATAAATCACGGGTCGATTTTTCTTGATGTTTATCATAGAAACTAAATGCATCTAATTGTCTTTGTAATAACTTTGCATTTTGTCTGATCGAATCTTTCAAATCTGAACGTTCACAGTATATACCAACTATAGATTTGTATTCTTGTAACAAATTTTGATATTTTTCGACTTTTAAACAGAAAACAAAAATTGAATCAACTTGTTTCAACTTATTAATTGCTGGTAGAATGGTAGATGCAGTTTTTCCAGATATAATAAGAAATATTTTTTCATTAGTAATCGATTTTATATAATTAATACATTCCTGTTGATCTGAATAAAACATGACATAATTATTAATTTCACGTAATTCTGTTGCTGTCTGTTGTGTATCTTCAGTTTTACCAAAACGTGGATCGCACCAAATCAATGTGATGCCTTCAAAATTTTGTGTTTGTGGTGCTTCTGGATATGACATATTTGATGTGGTCGGAATAGCATTGAATGGAAGTGATGTAGCAACTAACCCAGAATGAGTAGAATCATTAATGGACGAATCAAAATCAGATTCTTGTTGCTTTTGAATAAACATTGATTTTACCGTCGCACCCACATATGTCATCATTTCTTTGAATGATTTGTTACCATCCATTTGATTATCTACAAAAGGTAGAACAACATGAATATTTTATGCTAGAAGAAACCTTCTGTTAGCGTTTAGGTGGCGTGTGTGTGTTCTATATACAATCCTTTTAATTGCTTTTTAAATGTACCAGAAACATATGTACATATAGAAAGAATGAAAATAAAGAAAAAGAGAACGGATAACAAGAACATATATGACGAGACAGAAATAGAAATCATATAAAAATAGAAGAATGTGTACGAAAGCGACATCACTTTGTAACGTACTCCCATTTGTTGAAAAGACGTGTCCTATCAGACATTTTACTATGTAGAGAAGAATGAAAGACGAAAGAAAAGGATAAGTAATGACCATATAAACACAAAAATAAATAAACAAGAACAAGAAATAATCAACTAGAGAGAAAGTTCATGTAGGCGAATATGTGATGTCAGATAAAGCGGCAGAGAAAAAAAGAGAAAAACGTTTGGTTTTTTTTCAGTTTTATAATAACAATATACTGAAATCAGAAAAACAAAAATAGGAGCAAAAAAAGACATAACATTACATATGACTAGAAATAGACTAGTTTTGTATCAGAACAAGAAATAAAGAAGAATAATGAGTTGATTCTGATCAGCTCATTTACATCTATTATCGATGCTAATGATAAAATTTAGAAATGAAATAATAATTTTTTTTTTGTATTGCATTAACATTAATGAGTCATATGACGATGTTTACGGTGGTTATGCTGATGATTATGAGACGATAGTGGATGATGAGTTCCATTATTTTTCATTTTAAATAAATTTTTGGTTTGTTCTTCACAGGTTTTAAACAAACCTGCATCTCGAATAGCAACATATAAAGTTATTTCACCACCTTCTTTTGATTTTACAGGATTAGCTACTCAAAAATCAATATTGTTTTTCTTCAAAATTGCTTTGATATGTCTCGTACTAAGTCGAGAATTGATGTTGTGGAAGACGAGTTTGCGTTTATAGTATCGGTCTCGTTGTTTTAATGTACATGTGCGATTATGGATCTTTTTCTTTTCTTCTGCTGTTATTTCTAGTCGATATTGAGTTGAATTATTTGTTAACTGATGGATACTTGTTGATGTTGACGATTCATTTCATAAATTAATAATGATTGGATGATCAGCATTGGTTGATTGTAAATTTCAATCATGTGTTTGTGAATGAGTAGATGGTGGAAGTATTTGTTGTTGAGTTGATGAAAATTTAATATTTTCTTCAAGAATTTCGATAGGTGGAGCTGTTGTTTGAATCAAAAACTTTTCGACTATTAGAAATTTTTCTTTCTTTTGTATCATCTTTTTCATCAGATATTGTTTCATAATTATTTGATTTTGATTGTGTTGTTCATCTAAAAAATTTTATTCTTCATTTCCTAAAATATCAAATAGAGAAGATGGTTGAATCTGTAATACAAGATAGTGCTCATCCTACGGATTCGCTGACCCTTTTCTGAAAGAAAATTTAGTATGATTATCATTCAAAATAATTTCCATTTCAATTATCTTATATCTCAATCCCTTTGATTGCATGAAAGCTATGAAACAAAACATCCACTCTAGCAATCATTGTTTTATAGAAATATTCCTATATAGATTCATATATAAATGACAAGTAAATCTCAAATTCGAATTCTTTGTCTTTGATTGAGATTGATCATGTCTAGCACAGATATCTGACCATATTCACTGGTTTGAGACGTCATATTTTCTAACCCTAAACTCTTACTTATTTGAACAAAACGGAGAGACAAATATTCATGTCTTTCTAAGCGCAATATTTATCGCTATACGACTGTTTCTTTAAGAAAATGGAATTAGATACGGTTCAGATGTTACAGTTTGTTCATCAAGTTCAGTAGCACGATCACGTGGCAATCACTTCAAACCACAATCCCATAAAAAATATCTTTTTCCAAATTAGAGAATTTGTGACAGCTTCTTAAAGTTTTAGGACGATACAACTGCATATCTATTCCTGCTTACGTTGCACTAAGCAAATAATACTACGTTAGTATTCACAATTCCTTTACTGGATATGCTCTGTTACATAAAGTGTCCAATAAAAAACTATTCTTCCTCCAGAATCGAGTTATTTGAGAATCTATTAAAGTACTCCAAATCTCACTTATTGCACTTATGATAAACTTTTTCAATCAACGACTAGTCGTTTGTCGGCCTCTCTTCTGTCGGCTACTCACGATTAGCCGTTTCCATGTATGCTTTGCTTTTCTGTCTGTCATCTGTCACATTAGGATTCTCATGCGCACAAAACTAGCTAACTCATAAAATATCGATACGCAATCCGAAACGGCCAACACCCAGATAACATCGTGTAGTTTTCATCAGTTTTCAATTTCTTTTATATTTTCACAAGATGATATTTTGCCGGATTCGTTATCAGATAAGGTTAATTAGGTTCTTTGGAAAATCCACTTATATTAATGGACTCTTGTCTCAAAACTATGCTCTGAAATGATGTTCTAAGTCAACGTCGCTACATCCTTCAATATTAGTTTAGGATTGAACCGAATAGATCATCTCGTTTGAATTTCTCTCAAAAAATGACTGGACATCTATTAATACACTCATTAAGGAGCTAAAAAAGGAAAACTATTCAAAAACTGCTACCAATAGAGTACATTACATTGTCATCTAGGAAAATCTTTGTTTATTTTGAATGTTATTTTAAGATTAAGATCTACGAAGACTCAACAACACGACATCAAACACCCACTTCGTTTTCTTACATACTTCTGTATAAATCTTATCCAAAACTCTGATGTATAGTAATGTACAAAGAGAAATATTTCTATTAGAATCAACGCCAAACATGGATTCACGACCCTCAACTATTCCTAACTAAAGCTTAAAATAATAAGGAGTTTATTAAAAAAGGTAAGAAATAGATTAAAACAGCTGTTATTTACTGCGAATTTGGATTTTCTGTACTTGACAACAGTCAGTCAAGTTTTATCAAAAACTATGATTTATTCATTTACCACTAATTAATAACTAAAAATATTGAAAAACTAACATCAGACTTGGCTTCCCCATAGTAAATTATCTTTGGTAACTTTTTACTGGAGACAGTTCATGTTATTCATTATTATGTATCTGGTACAACCCATTCAGCCTTGATTCATCGATCTTCTGTTATCTTGAATCAAAATTTTTAAGAAAAATAAAAAAATGAACTATGAATTATTTTGTTTACTTATTATTGACCGCAAATTTGACTCGATATTCGAATTCTATATCTTCGACAAGCTTTTCTAGGGTTTTCCTATAGCACATTACAAGTTTTAAAAATTGATATAGATGACACTACTTTCTAATTGGGATAAATACACAAACATATAGACAAACTTTAGAAACAAGCATACTTGTAAAACTACAAACTTATTTTATACTTTGTGAACCCTTCTTCAGTCCGGGAAATAAATCGTTATTTCTTTAGAAAAGAACATTGTATAATCAAAAACTCCTTTCAAATTTTTACAAAAACTAATGCTATCGATAGATTTCTTGATCTAGATAATCTTTGATCAAACTTTATAAAAAAAACTCGTTTTTTCGTAGTCTTTTTTTAAAATAAAGTAATACTTGTCAGAGGTGACTCGCTTAACCATCGACTGAATTCATTCTATCTATTTCGATAATTATTGATAGATAAATGGTCGACAAATGTGACGCTGTAGCCAACTCAGTCTGAACGAATTTCCCACATTTCATGATTTCTAAAACCGAAACTATCAAACTTAAATATGAAAAATATCAAGCATTCATGATTTCCTCATCATAGATAACATTTTTTGACTTTTCTGATGCATCGATAAAGTATGGACATGAGTCGCCTGGACTTAAGTTTAACTGGAGTTCGTAATGAAAAACTGAGTCAAAACGTGACATTCCCATCGATTTCAGCAAAGTTACTTTAGCCTGACTTTGTATCCTGAGCAAGCATACACACACTGAATTATGTTTTTCATATGACTCTCCTCTCCAATCAAGAAAACAGGAATACAACATTTCGCCCCAACTTTTCATTGGGATTTCCCGTAGCATTTATTCATTACGATCTCCTGATATAAGAACAAATACATAATGTTCGAAACTAAGTGAACAGAAATTCGGAATGACAACGAGCAAATAGTAGCATATTAGGATTCAGAAGCCCTTTAATGAATAGATCCTTTTGACGTCAAATGTCTAACAAAGATTTATTTTACCTGATGAATCGAATCATTCACCATTTTATCAAAGTTCCTCAACTTTCATGTATTATACTTACGATAAAGCTTTTAAATCAACGTCTAGTCGTTCGTCGGCCTGCCTCCGGTCGGCCACTCACGCCTAGTTGTTTGCATATTTAACGCCATTATATCGATCGATATTAGGTCAGCTTCGAAGTTAATGGATGCATCTCGTTTAAATTCTTCTCAATAAGCTTGGCATTTGTGAATATGCTAGTTAACAAAAAACTAAAAAAAGAACTGTTTGAGAATTGCTACAATAGAGTACAACATATTGTAGTCTACGTAAGAGCTTCCTCCATTTTCGAATATAACTTTACGATTGATATTTGTGAAGATTCAACAACAGAACTTCAAACAGTCGCTTTGTTTTTATGTTTTTCTGCAAATCTCACTCAAAGATCCGACATATAATAATCAATAAAAGAAAACTGTTTATATTAGAATCAATATCGAACATAGATTTACAACCCTTGAATATCCGTGAGTTAAGCCTGAAACAACAAACAGTTCATCAGAGAAAACTAAGGAATACATTGCAAACATTTTTATTGACTTCGAATTCGTAATTTCCGTGCTCGATAACGATAAGTCAAGTTTTATTAGAAACGATGATTTATTAATTTATCATTATTTAATATCTACCACTATTGAAAAACTAACTCAAAATTTCCATTCCTCATAGTCAATTGCATTACGTGGAATTTTACTGAAGACAGTATATATTATTTTCTATCAATTATTTGGCAAACCAACTCAGTTTTCATTTATTGATCTTTGACTATCTTGAGTCAAATTTCTTAGGAGAAAACGTAAAACTAATTACTGGTTGTTTAGTAACTGATTACTAACGACAAATTCGACTCCAGATGCGAATTCTTTACTCTTCATTACTCTTCATATTGTTTTCAACTAGAATATTACAACCTTTTCATATTAATCTAGCTGATAACGTTTTCATATCGGCTTGGATACAGAAAGATACAGCGAAACTTTAGGAAAGAGCATACCTGTATCACTACAAACTTATTTTATGTTAAATGATCTCTCGTCTGATCCATGAGAAATCGTTATTTCGTGAAAAAGCCTTCCTTTAATAAAAAAATTATTTTAGAAATAATTCAAAAATCAATGGAACTATTCGATTCTTCGACCCAAAAACCTTTGCTGAAGCGTAAAGATTCGATTTTTTCAAAATTCAGATTTCTTGTTGATTTCTCTCAGAACATATCTTTTTTACGCTTGACCTGGTACAAACAAAATAAACGCATTTCACTATTTTCCGTATCACTCTCCCTTCAATCGACGAAATAGTAAATTTATAAACTTTTGAAACCGAATTACACTCATCCATTCGTCGCCCATAAAACTGCTTTGGTCAAATTTTATTAAAAAATCATTTTTTAGAGTAAAAAAAATTCTTGCACAATCATAGAAAAACTATTGGCACTATTCAATTCTTTCACCTCAGAAACCCTTTGGAAACATTTTTAGGAATTATTACTTTCTATTATTATCGATATAATCGCTGTTGTTTTCTGATTGGTTAGGACACAGACAAACTTTAAAGGAATTTACAGTAGTACACTCCTTTCTGTCAGAAAAGGAAATAACACTGTTCAAATAATTATATCGTCTCCGTCAATGAAGCTGAAAAGGAAGAAAAATAACCTAATGTTTAAAATTTTCGCGTGCTATCCACGTTTAATTCTCAATATAGGAATCAATTACTCAGGACAGTAGCAGAAACCTCTAAAAGCAAAATAATCTTGTTGGGCCATGCTACAGCTAAAATAAATCTAATTGGCTGAAATATATCCCCCAATTGTCAACATTCTATTAGCTGAAATCGCAATGTCAAAAAACGCCTTACAGGTCGAAATCAGAACCCAAAATAACTTTACTGAGCCAAGTTACGGCTGCAAGAAATCTGATTGGCTGAAATTTGCTCCCCTCAGTCCAAGTCGAGATACTATTGATTGAGATCGCAATGTCGAATAGTCTTCAATGGTCGAAACCCGGACACAAATTAACCCAGCTGAGCCGAGCCACAGCTTGAAGAAATCTGATTGGCTTACAACTTGCTCCCCCCCCCCCACCCCGAATATTAAAATTTTATTGGTTGATATTGTTGAAATCCTATTGGCTGGGGCCGCAATGTCAAAAAACCTTTTTGGCCGAAATCTCGACCAAAAACCATTTTACTGGGCCAAATTACAGGCTGACGAAATCTGAATGGTTGATTCCCGCCCTCCCTCTCTCAAAATTCTATTGGCTGAAATCGCAATGTCGAAAAACCTTATTGATCGAGATTTCGATCAAAAATTACCCTACTGAATCAAATTGCGAGCCAAAGAAATCTTGTTGGCTGATTTCCTCCCCTCCCCCTCAAAATTCTATTGTTTGAAGTCACAATGTCAGAAAACCTTATTGGTCGAAATCTCGACCAAAAAGCTACCGTACTGGACCAAATTACAGTCTGAAGAAATCTGATTGGCTTAAATCTACCTCCCCTTCTTTTGTTGAAATCCTATTTGTTGAAACCGCAATGTCAAATAACCCTTAATGGTCGAAACCCCGACCCAAAATAACACTCCTGTGCTAAATTATAGCATGATGAAATCTGATTGGCGAGCACAAACAAACTTTAACGATTTTTAACGAGCCTATAACCCTTTCTTTCAGAAAAGGAAATAACAACATATAAAAATAAGTTATTTACATTAAAAGAAAAATCTTTTGATATATACCCTGGAAAGCAAAAGCTGGACACGGTATTTTGGCTCTTGTGACACTCTAAGAGCACATTTTGGGAAAAATAACTATACTATTGGATAGCGCTTCGAGTTCTCGATGACTTTGTATATTTTTGTTTTAGTTTGCTTTTATGCAATACTAAGATAAATTGAGTGCAACGAAAGCACCCTCAGGTCCAGTTACTCAAAGACGTGATTTTATTATTATCATGAAAATTAGTTTTTTAAATGTTATCTCACTCTAGAATTGCCTTCTTAAGAAAGCAATTATATATTCTGACAGCGTGTGAAATTTTCTATCGTCCCATATATTTATCTATTATCTTGCATGTATTGTTTGAAAAATAATTTGAACTCGACGAAGATACTCTCACTTGACAAGGTTTAAAAAATCTGTATTTTTTTATTAATTAAACAAAAGACAAAATATTTATATGTAGGATGATAGAGAATTTTAAGCGCTACCATAATATATAATTTTTTTGTAAAAATTTATTTTTAGTAAAATGATAATATGGAAAAAACGTTAAAAAATGAGAAAAAATATTGAAATATTTAAAATCTTGCCAATTGACGGTATGTTTATTGTGTTAAAATTATTTTTCTAACAATACATGCAAGGCAATAGATAAATATATAGAACGATAGAGAATTTCACGTACTATCAGAATATATAATTGCTTTTTAAAAAGGTAATTCTATAGTGATAAAGACTTTAAAAAATTCGTTATGGAAACAAAATCATTTCTATAGGAATGTAGACTTGAGAGTGCTTTCGTTGCACTCAATTTATCTTAGTATTGCTTAAAAACAAGCTAAAACAAAAATATACAAAGTCATCGAGAACTCGAAGCGCTATCCAATGGTATAGTTATTTTTTCCAAAATGTGCTCTTAAAGTGTCAAAAGAGCTAAAATACCGTGTCCAGTTTTTGCTTTCCAGGGGTATATAAGAATAATAACGTTCCATAGACTTCTGGCCCGTTGGGACCGGCCACGATTATTATTACTAATTTTTCTACATACAGCCGGGTTCTATTTGTCTTTTCTTTTTACAGACGGCGATATCTGCACCCTCTTCCGTCCAACATACTAACTAAAGATATA
>JAJEKB010020192.1:0-20501 GCA_022393335.1 Macrotrachela quadricornifera
AAGGAAGAAAAAATTTCAGTGTACCATAATAATAATTCTAAACGTTTTAAGGACATTTTTGCCAAGAGTATATCCGGTTTTAACTTTATCCACGAGGGTAATGAGTAATAGATCAGAAGAAAAAGAAAAATGGTAAAGAGAGACAATAGAAAGAAAAAAAAGAAACTGTAAGAAGAAAAATCAAAAATTTATAGTGAAGCTGCAGCGAATACCGAAGAACGAAATTGAGAAGAGAACGCTAGAATAAGAAAGGAGAAATGCTTATTTGCGTGAGAGCAAACAAATGTATCATGAATGAGAATTCAGAATCTTTTTCAATATTTTTACTTTTTTACATCAATAAACTGTATCCATTTCAAGAATAGTGATTCATGCTTTTCAGTTAATAATTTAACACACTTTCTACGAAAAAACTAGCCTATGTGGTCTTTCTTTCTTTTATAAAAGTTATCCTAGGTGAAAATATCATTGTACAAAACTGATCATCCCAGATCTGTTGTGTGCATAGTCCTTAAACTTTTTTGAATGTATTATTTAACATACATCTCCAATGGTTGTTCAGTAGTGAAGGTATATAGATTATGAGCTGATAAAAAAGGACATCGATGTACAAGTTTAAGACGTACCTGAAATTTCTGTTGTAATAGTTTTCGATACGTCTCTGGGAGTAAGAGGAAAAAGAGAATAACCATGTAAAATGGGGAAGTGTATATGCAAAAAAGTATTGTCTAAGTATTTTAGTAGAGATAAATGGTTTTGATCTTAACCACCTAAATTTTCCGAAAGATTTGTGGATGTTACCTATGCATCTATCAAGTGTATGTATCAACGACAATTTACTTATCCAGATAAAACCTAAATATTTAAAATCATTAACTGTTTCAAGTGTTTGGCCATTCATAGTTATAGTAACTCTTGGTTTTTTAAACTGTGTATAGAACACTTGCGTTACGGCTTTCGAAATGTTTATAGGTTGTTTCCACTTCCCTGAGTGCTTATATATTTGATTACACACTCGCGTACCTTCGTATTCTAAGTAGTCGATCATAGGTTTTAGTTTAGTTTCAAATGATGGTTTTATAATTAAACCTAAATCGTCTGCAAAAACGTGTCCAAAATACGCTCCAAGATATTAAACTAGATTGCTATGAAAGACGATAAATAAATATGGGCTGAGACTACTTCTTTGAGTAAATCCTACGTTTACATCAAAGGTATCAGAGATTTTTTCACTATATAAAACATACGCCTTCCTATCTGTTAACTACGATACTATCATTTTCAATAACCCATGAGGTATCTCTGGTCTCGGCAGTTTCGTGTAGAGAGCGGTGTATAGCAATTAAACGATTGGAAATCAATAGGTCGATAAATTGTACTATATGTAGCCAGCTGACTTAATACTAATAATTAGTAAATATAATTTTTTTTCATTGGATTTTTTTATCATTGTCAGTATGGATTTTATTTTCTAAAAACTTCATGTCTATTCTTGTATAAATATAGATATTTATTTAAATGATAATCGAAAATTACTAATAATTATAAACAAAGATTTTATTATTTTTAGTATTGATGATAATAGAATTTATGTATATAATTCTCTTTCAAAAAAAACGTTTCATATAAGTATCTGTTTTTGTATTATGTCTGAAAACGTTTGATTATACAATGTTTATTATTATTTGAATGATTCATTATTTATTAACTTGAAAGAGAACAACTGACATCTTTTAGATGTTGAAATATTAGTTGGAAAATCTCTACTGACGATATGACATAAATACGTCAATAAGTACTTTTTTTAAAATTCTCTTATCATACTTCCATCGATTGCTCATAGATTCTGAATAACGTCATTCCAAATATATGTAATGTATAATTTGTTGTTCGAAACAAATTATTACAATGGTTTTTGTTTTGTCATACAGTAATAATATACACCTCTGTATATGTAATATTTGATAGAGATGTAGGAGGATGTAATGACGTTGAAGAATTGCATATTTTCTTTTACTTATCTAAAAAAGTGATTAATCAATTGGGAAAAAATATTTCTATCCATATAAATACTCATGATTTTCGTTATAAATCATTAGAAAATTTTTACTTATTTCACCCAAACGGCAGAAGATATTATAATGACTAAATGTAAACGAATAGCACTTGTGGCACATAATAATAAGAAGAGTGAACTTATTGAATGTCTTAAACAACATCGTGATGTTCTCTTTCAACATAAATTATTTGGAACAGGCACTACAGGTTCTCTTGTAGAACAAGAACTCAACTTACCAGTAACTAAATTTCTAAGTGGTCCATTAGGAGGTGATCAACAACTAGGAGCAATGATTGCTAATCAAGAACTTGATATTTTATTTTTTCTAATTGATCCTTTGGATTGTCATCCGCATAATACTGATGTTCATGCTCTTTTAAGAATAGCACAAGTATGGAATATAGTCTGTGCTACAACAACTACTTCTATTGAATTTATTCTTACTTCACCGATGATGAACGAATCACATAAACGACATGTTCATTTAACTCCTGCAATAACAACTACTGTAAAAAGTCAAGAAAAACTAACATTACCACCTGTTCCAACACGACGTACTCCTGTTATAAATTCAAAATCAAAATTCAAATCACCGTATTTATTATTAGCACGACAACATCAATTACCTCAATAGACTATTTTTAAGAAATGTTAATTTATTGCTTTTATTTTTCTACAATACAAGAAATTAAAATAATAAAAATTGTTCAAAAAATTTAGAAATTGAAACTTATTACTATGTAATTCAGAGTTATAAGATCAGAAACTGTTGGATAAACCATAGAATTATTCTAAGATAAAAATAAAAATACTTTCTCAACAACAAATAATTTCAAAATATTTTTGTTCGAAATAATAGATTTCAATAGTGCAACTAAAGTACATCTATTTTCTTTGTGTATTGACAGAAAGAAATGTAAAAATTTTATGACATGGTTATTAAGTTACAAGTTAAACAATTGTGTATGAAAGTCATTCCTTCATCATATTTTATTAAGCATAATTCATATTTAAACTTCATAATTGAATTTATCATCTTGATGATAAGTTTACTTTTATAAAAAGAAATTGAAATTTTTATATAACTATGATATATATTTATTTATAACGACATATAAAAAAAACTGTGTTTAGTAATTGAAAGAATTTTAAGTATAATGTTCGACATTATAATCAATATATTGATATCTAAAGTTAATTCTTTTCTCAGCACTGTTATATTCTAAAAAAATCACATATTGTCTTCGAAAACCTTTGATTGTGAGTATCAATAAGATTAACCCTTTCGGGACAGGAAACACATGTATACATTGAAGAGTAAAAATAACTGCGTGTAGTCAGAGTGTAATTCACTATTGTACTCTGCTTATCTGGTTTCTTTTTGTTCTTTACATTCTACAAGGCAATATATCATACTGATTTTTTTCTCTTTTACTGTCACATGTATATGATGTTTCATTGATACATGCTTATATAAGCCAGTTAATAAAAAAAGACATATGTAGCATGCATAGCTGATATCAACGCTCGTGTAGTATCACTTATACATACTTCTAAATTACATCTGTTTCGCCCGTGAAATTATGATTTTCTCCCGAGTTAACGAAAGCATAGAAGTTGATGAAATTCTCGACAATCTGTATATCGAAAGTGACAAGAATTCTGACAATGGTTTTGTTAGTGAATATTGAATTGACTGATTTTCGTCTACAGGTAATACATCAAATTTTCGCCAAATATGAAAGTCAACGAAGCATAAGAGATGTCCGATCTTATGTGAAGGTTTAACCCTAATTGGTCTCCTTTTTAATTGTTCAGAATTGGGTCCTAAAAAATGAATGCCGAATTGGTTCCCCTTGTACAAATGTGCACGTTTAACTTGTTCCTAATTTGTCCCCACCTTATGTGACGGTTGAATACACATGTTTATTTCTGTTTATATTAATAACTACTGATGTCCATAGTCGGATTCATTTAACAGATACACTCCGTAGCTTATGAGAAGCATACTTCTTATAAATGAATAAAAACAGGTATGTTATAGTTTGATTCACTTATAGTTGTCATTTCTTTCTTTCCTCTATAATACAGATGATATACATATATATTGCTTTTTTTCTTTTCTTTTTGTCATTTGAATATTTTCCACGCATATCGCTCACTTGGCTTTTTCCCTCGTTTCTCGATCTTTCCCAACTTCGCTTCATTATTTTTGGATTTTTTCCTCAATGTATTCATATATGTATTTTTCCCACAGCTTTAGTTCTTTCCCGATGGAGAAATTAGTCAGATGGATTTGGCAGTTAAGTGCGGTCTAATGGTCAAGACTGCTTACGTTAAAAAATGATTTGTTTTTTTGTATTACCTAAAATTTTTCTCTTATGGTTGCAAAAGAAAAAATGCTGACATTTATTTATTGATGTTATGATAAACAAGTGTCTTTCTTATTCAATAAAACTACATAAGTAATGCATACATGTATATATATGTATATGTACTTAGGACTGACCAAAAGTTCTGGCCACAGCATTTAAGAATCTAAAGATGAAGACAAGGTTTTTCTTCACTATTATACGGATGAAACGTAATGTTATTCGGATCATTTAAAAGAGGATCGCTGCTAATCCTAGACCGGCCTGAACAATACCATGTTTCATCCCTATAATAGTGAAGAAAAGCCTTGTCTTTATCTTTAAATCTTCAAATATCATGGCCAGAGGTTTTGCTCAGCCCTAAGTATTAAACAATATTTAATTTGGGGACGAATCTGGATGGAGACGAAATCGAAACCAATTAACCCTTTGAGTTCTAAATTATTTTTCACTGAAACGAATTCAAGTAGATGGTGAAACTAGCTTTTTCTAGACATAGAGTGTATGATATGAAGAACTCCGACGAGTACGCTCGTATTTTACTGCGTTTAGCTTTATTGAATTTTATCAAATGTAAGTAGATATTTTAACTGTTGTTTTTATTGACTACAAAACTTATGCAAACTTTTCATGAAATAACAAAACACAATTCTTTTTTCCTTTTACACAAAGAGAAACGTCGCAAAACTTGCATTTTACGCTGCTCAATACTGGAGAAGCCCTCGTACTGCAGTATTTTCACCTTCCTCTGGATCCAACAACAGGTATATGTGTTGATAACTGAGCTGCTGAAGGTTTATTTCCAAGTGTATGTTGAATTTCGCTTTGCTTCCTGGCAGAAATACCAACAGGTCTACCTCTTCTTTTCCGTGAACTTTGATCATCAATTAGTAGTAATGATACAGAAGAGAGAAATTCCACGTAAGCCATTTTTTTCTCACTCAAGTCGTTATAACAGATGAATGCATTCGAAAGGCTTGTTTGAAAAAAATAAACAAATATCTGCATCCAGTTTCGCTTAGATTTTCTATCAATTGACTACCAGGAGATTCGTTGCTCGAACAAATCGACACCACGCCTGAATTTGTCATATTCAGATACCACTTTAGCACAATTAACGATTTATTTTGATCCATCCTTTTCTCTTCTAGTGAACGTTTCTGTTTTTCTTGAAGCATAAAAATTGCTGACAACGAATATCGGCTTTTAATCTTGCCATTTGATCTTTTTCCTATTAGTTCTTATTGTCCCGGTTACTGCTACTTTCTTCTTGTTTTGCTGTAACAGCAAAGAGACAGATGTAAAGAAATTATGAAGAAAATATGATGTTCCACTAAGTTGATTCCACTAATAAGCTGCAAAACTACATGTTCACCTAGTGCTCCTTGTTTTTCTCTTTCTCCTTGTTTACCAGTATAGATATCGGTCACGTGAAGTGAACCAAACACGCTAGCCAAAGAAATGAGGTTCACTTCACATAGAAAAAAAAATTATAATAAAATATGATTCCGATATTTATAATGTTTGCCAAAAAAAAATTTCTTCAAATTTGAAAGCTACGGCATATTGTCTAGCTTTTCACGATCTCCCTAAGCATCTCAAACACCAAATTATCAAAAACTATATATGTTGAAAGAAGTTTTAAAGTTTTCTACAAAATAGATTTTGAGCGGTTTTAAAGTTTATAAAGGGATGGTTTTTAGAGGTTTTCGAAATCATTTAATAAAACTTGTTTAAGATTTTTTTCGATTTTGCAAAGAACGACTTTTAAGAGAATTTAAAGTTTATCTGAAATGGTTTTCAAAGTTTCTTTTCGATTTATCTACGCATAGCTTTTAGAGGTTTTCAGGATGCATTTACAAATGATTCTTTGGACTTCATGAGATTTATCTGTGAATATTTTTGAAGATTTTCAAGTTTTTTTTAGAAAGAACTTATTAATGTTTTAGTTGAACAACATATATTTTCTAACAGTTTTGCATTCTCGAAAGGTAAATATATGTACACTCTGATTTAGTTAGGACTACTTTAGTACATGGCAGATAATCTTTGAAATGAAGAATAAAGTGAAACTAGAGGCCCCTGTGAAAAGTTAGACTCAAGGGGAAAAAGTGAGACACGTGGAATGCGTGCTCCAGCTGTATCTCCTCATACCTTCACTATGCTCCCCTGTGTTCTCTCTGTATTTCCCTGTACTCTCATTGCACTTCTCTATACGTTTACTGTATTTTCCTATGTTCTCACTGTATTTGTCTGTACCTTCACTGTCCTTTCCTGTATTTCTCTATAACTTCACTGTACTTCTTTGTATCGCCGCTGTGTTTGTCTATACGTTCGCTGTACTTTCCTAGGTTTTCACTGTATTTTCCTGTACCTACACTTTACTTTCCTATACCTCCACTGCACTTCCCTATATTTCCACTGTACTTCTCTATATCTCTACTGTACTTTCCGGTACCTCCTTGCACTCCGGGAGTCTCTCGTTTTCACTGTTGGTTGAACTTTAATATCATAGGAAAAATTAATTTAACCCCTTCGCGGACGAATTTTACCCAGGATAAGTTCTTTTGGAAATGAAAACTAATGATCACATTCTTCAAAATTCCCTCTTCGAGATACAGATAAAGTGTGTTACTTAATCTGGGATAACTGTGAATTCATTTCATCTATACAGTATCATTCTTCTTTCTACCAGATTCATTGATCTTAGTTTATCATAATTCTGCAACTGAAAACAAAAAAGTAGTACATATTTACATCAGCATCTTCGAAAGGGTTAATGCACATAAGAAAAACGTTCGTGAGTGTAATATATAATATAGATGACTGACATATGCGTATGTATAATAAATGGACATATACGAAATTTATACATAATACATGTATACTTTGTTTTGATTCTCAGACCAATCATATAAGGTTTTCGTACTGAAAAGTTTGTCTATTACAATATAGATAGATATATATTACAGAATAACTCTAATAACATAGATCGCAGGAGAATGTACATAGATGGTCATTTCATATATATATATATACGTATATGTATATTTCTTTTTCGCGTTCTGTGACCAATCAGATAAAAGTTCCCGAACTGAAAGTTTGTCTATTATAATATAGATGAGTATAACAATTTAATTTTGAAATCACTGTAGTGGTTATTTCAGACATTTAATTCGAATATTTCGACCTTTTATTGATTAACACGGTCATTATCAATGATATAAATGAACTTTTTATCTACTGTGTAATATGAAGAATAAAGTGAAATGAGTATAACAATCTGATTTTGAGTAGATAAAAAGTTCATTTATATCGTTGATAATGACCGTGTTAATCAATAAAAGGTCGAAATATTCGAATAAAATGTCTGAAATAACCACTACAGTGACTTCAAAATTAAATCTTTGAAATATTCGTTAATCATAGTAATTCTAGATTCCTAATTACGTCTTAGCACTATATGTATAAATTGTACAGAATTATCAATATTTAATTGTGTGCATATTCACTCTTTCATCCTGATTTTTGATGAAATACTCCACATATCTGTTTATTGGGACTTAAGAGAATAATGTATGACTCTGAGTTTGGCAATAATAAACGTACAATACTTTATAATAAAGCAGCAATAGTTTATCCGAATGTCTATTTTATATTCAAATGCTAACTTTTATAGCATATGCTATTGGAAAAATTTCTTCTAAATGTTTCATACATTCACAAGAATTTATATAAATATAATGTTTTAAATATTTGACTTTTTATATTTTTCAATTTCTCACTTTTAATTTACTTAAACTACGAAAACAAAATTCAAAATTTTTCGTTTTGTAATTGATCGTTAGAAAAAATGATACCATCAAGATAGAAGAAAAGTACTGATACCAGATACTTTTCATTTATCCCACTGAAAATAATGAAATACAACCACTTTTTTCAAAGGCAAGGAGAGGAAGCACCAGAAATACTTTCGAACTAGTTGATCCTTACTTAAAATTAATTTATTTCTATAGTTCTGTAATTGTATTGATTAGTTTATACTTTGTTTTTATATAATAAAGAATTAATAAAATAAAGTTATTCAAAAAAATAAGGTATAGAATCTATATTAGTAAGCAAATGTATATAAGACTATAATGAATTCATATTTACTAGGTTGATTATATCTACCTATTTGTATATAGTCACTTCCTCTCTTAAAATAAAACACCACTTGCTATTAATATCACTTCTACAATAAAATTGTTCTTCTATATTATTCATAGAATTGTTTCGTTAATGTTTATAACAAATCAACATTTAATGTTTCTCAGTCTATTGAGGAATGAATAGAACTGAATTTGATTAACTGGAAACACGTCTCCCACAAAAATGCTGTATATTTAGTCATATATATGATGATTTGTTTTATACGATACTTCGATCTCTTAATCATTGATATAGAAACTAAATATGGTCCGATCATGTTGTCTAGCTGAGCGTAGCTTATGCTCTATTCAGTTAAAAATCGGTTCAGTTCGTGAGTTATAATCTATAGAAAAAAAAATAAATTAACAACTGAGAATTTTTTTCAATACGTACACGTTACTGTTTGGTTTACATATCACTAAAGTCAACAATGGATCTATGATTTATATATAACTAGTAGGAATTCAGTTGAAAGGAGTGACTCTCCTTAGAAAACCTAGTTTGAATGTCATTTGAAGGTGTCTTGACTCAGTTTCAGGCAGTTTCTCCTAAAAAAAAAGAGCCTTCATCTGAATAAGGGAAGCAATCTTTTCCTGTCGATCCTCCTTCAACTTCACCAACAAGTGCTAACTTAAATGCTATACACGTAGAGACTTAAATTATCATACTATATCAATTATATGCGTCCATGAAAATATCCTAAGCTGCTTAGAGTTTTTCTCATAACTTACGTTGAATGAATAAAGATGCAGTCATGCTGTGACATTAACCGCTGCGGCGATCATGCAGTCTGTCACTTTTTCTACTTGAGCTTGGTTCCAGTGGAAGTCTAGACACATCAATACTTTTGTATTAAAAAAAACAAAGTATTGGAAACGTATGAAATTTTCTAGATATCCACGAGATACTATAGGATATAGTTTGGTGAAAATCAGGGATTTCCAATTTTTCTTATTTTGGGAATATAAAGCATATATTAAAGTCTTCTCAAGTGATTGAATAGTTCTGACAGCCATTGCGGATCTGTATGCGCTAACAGAAATATCTTTCAGATAATTTCGAAAATCTAGATAAGTATTTCACTCAAATCTTCCAAACACCATTTATTACTACTTCTGAAAATCTTTCCCAAAACTATTTTTGTATAATTCTGAAAATATTCTCAAAACTATCTTTCAATAATCCAGAAAATATTCCCAAAACTATTTTCCTGGAATCCTGAAAAACTATCAAACATCGATTTTTAAATTGCTCAGAAAAATCTGGAGGTGAATAATCTAGGCATTCTTGAAGTTTCCACAGCGTACTTTGAAGTTTTTAAAATATAGAAAAGAAAACTGTGAACAAAAATTTATTATACAAAAAACTGGTAAAACATGGATTTTGGACTCTATTTTGGTTCACTTCACGTGACCATAGATATCGAAGTTTTACAGATATCCGGTCAAAGAATCTGCTAAACACCACATTTAGTATCCTCTTTTTATGGATTTTTCAGGTAAAAATTGCTTCAAAGAGCGTTTTCCTTTAAATTTGATCATACTTTCATCAATACAAATTTTGGTTCGCAAATTATAATTCTTTTGAAAATTCTTTTTCAATAAACTGATAAAATCCAAAACTTTGAATAATTTATATTCCTTTGAACTTTTCAGAACTTGATCTTGTTTAGCATTATCTGGTAAATGTAACGCAGACGGTATTCGATAGAATTCGTCTCTAGACACTGTATTTGCTGTAACTTCTATATAGAATATTTTATTTCTACTCCAGTAATCTCTAATACGTGGTATTCGATGTAGACTCATAATAATTAGTAAACCAAGAAAACAACGGATAGCATTCTCTGTAACATCTAGTCAATTACTTGCGGAATCTTTTGCTAGATTCATTTGTTCTATGTAGACATTGATTTGTGCTACAATCAAATCAACGATGTCTTTTGTACAAGAAACTGATTGAATACGTCGATTGGATAGTTGCTTTTGGTAAAAGTTAAAGTTGTGTGTCCTCTAATTTCGTTTGTAAAAATGGCTGTGTTCTGTATAATATTTTGACTCCAATTTAATGCATGATTTTCATCATCTTCATCTTCAAAAGCTACATTCTCTTCTTCTTCATCTAATTGAATATCACTTTCGTTCTCATTATGAGAATCATCTTGATCATCAGACGAAAACCCATTTGTAGCACTTTCTTGATCAGAATCCATGTATTCCATTTTCGAAACTATTTGTAATATAAAAATTATCTAGAAAAAAATACAATTTTTCAATCGGACAGTAAGTTTATTTTCGTAGATAAGAAATGATAGCAAATGCCCTGTCATATACATATTCAAGCAGAATTTAAATACATTCTGGATCTTTCGTAATAAGAAGCTACTCTTTATTCATACATAGTTCGAGAAGGTTCTAGAACGTTCTTTGCGACTTCATTCAAAGAAATGCGTGCAAATTTTCATAAGGTATGCGATAAAATTCAGTAATAGAACATATGTAGCAAAAATGCTACTATAGGACTCAAAGGGTTAAGGAGGGACTCATCGAGAGGGGACGTTATTGGGTCCTAATTAGGGTGTGCCCGTATGGAAAAAGAGAAAAGAATTAATGAGTTTGACTGAAAGAAAAGAGATAAATGTGAAAGTAATGATCAGTAACTAGAAATTTTGGAATATTATTATCATACATGTATACGAGTTAATAATAACTTTGTTCAAATTAGACATAAATAAACATTTCACATTCTCAAAAGATTACTAAAAACATTTGAAAATTATCGAATAATTTTACATTCAAAAAACTAATTAATCGATCAAATATTTCAAAAAATATGAGAAATCTTAACTTTGTTTTTTTCATCAAAAAGTATTTGATATTCTAATATATCTATATATATATCAAACTGTAAAAACCTATGTCACAACTTTTTTAGCAACTGCGTCGCAGTTCCAGGCAGTGCCCATTCTGCGTCGCAACTGCGACGCAGTGACTACAGTTGTGGTGATATAACCAGACTACGTCCGCTGCGCTCGCATCTACGACGCAGTCATTGTAGTTCGCACTGCCGCATGGGAATAAAAAAGGAGATGTCGCAAGCATTCTAGCTCATTTTAACTTTTTGCAGCGAGAAAGATACTTCATTTTCTTTCTAAAAAATAAAAGGCAATGTCAGGGTATACTGAATGATCAATACAAACATTTTATTAATTTATTACTTTGTTATTTATTTATTTAGAAAATGCTGAGATTGACTGAGTGTCTTCTCTTACAAGTGCGTTTTTTTTCGCAGTGGCGCGTAACTGTGCCGCAGTTTTTCGCAATTACACGTCGTAGTGCGATCGTAGTTGAACACATGGATAGTGAATTTTATTTACATATTTTTCATATGAGACTACTTCTGCTATGAAATAATAGAAAAAAAATCTGAATGTTATAGATATCACTAGATCTCTTAGATAGATAATGATTAACTTTTATTTTCTATAAGAATCAAAACCTTCGTTATTTCTTCAAATTTTCAAAAGTTTTCTTTTAAAACTGGAAACTGCTTTTCTCAGCAATATAGAACGAATATTTTATTTTCACACATAGATGAATGTCTATTTTTCGTTCAATACATTACATATTGATGGAAAATACTTAAAAGACTAATATTTCACCACAAGAATCATAGAATACAGTAAATGTAAGAGCGAATTTTTTAAATGACATTTTCTCTTTCAAAGGCTGGACCATATCTCCTTCTCAAAAGAAAATTGTTTTACTTCAAGCAGAAATGTTTAAACCACATAAAATCAGAGAGAAACGTTGTCTTTCCTACAACCAACCTTCATCAAAGCAAACTATAGCGATTATTTTTTAAGAAGAAACCCTTCACCTATATCTCCATTTGTAAGGAGAAATAGATAATTTTTTTTGTGAGAAACGTACTTTTTTGTATTAGAAATGATTATTTAGTTTTTAATGTTGAAAGGAAAACTATTTCTTTCTATACTCAAGTATATGTGAAACATCATATAAGATATATATGTCGCAGGATAGAATAGAATTCAGTTCAGTTTAAAATCGTCCTAGTTCATATTAAAATTTTGATCTAAACTAATATAGATTGAAATATAGAGAAAATATGACTGTTGTACATATGTGGACAACACAATCATTTGGAGATGATCATATAATGTGGAAGTCAATAAATAAGTAACAAATAGGTTTGGAAAAAAGTGCTGTCACGCTAACCGTGCACAGGCATATTCTGGGTATGATCTTTTTTTTAAACTTACGTGAAACTCATTTCATCGAAATTTATAGAAATCTCAATCGAAGAACTTACTTAATAGGTTCCTATCGGATTTTCCGAACGTTTCGCAGTTGGATCTGACTAATGAAAGTCTTCAATCAGAAAATTCAATGACTTTCGTCAGAATCGTATCAAATTCGACAGTCAGAATAATCGTGCCGCAAAGAATAATATGTCTATAGAAAGTATGGAGAAACATTGTTTGTTATAGTGAATCACTCTTTAAAAAAAAATTCCTGAATATTTGTTGGTCTTCATACTATCTGCATAGATAGCGTAAGCCAGCTGTGACATGATGCCAGTGTCCGATTTCACGTTAAATGCGAAAAAGTAGGAAAAGTAATTTATCAAGAGCAGAATATAGCTAAATATTACTGTAGTGATGATCCAAAATGTAAAACTTGTTTATTTCTATATATGTTCCTTTTCCTTACCAACTTTTTTAACGTGTAGAATAAATTTCATTTTTAAAACAAATTTGACATTGTTTTTCATACAAAATAAAAATATTTCGAAAATTTTAATTCATTATCTCCATATTTCCATCTATACTAACTTAATGTTTTAAGTTTTAAACTAAATTCTATTCTATCCTGCAACACATATATATATATATGTAGATTTTTTTTATTCGTTCTTTCCATTTCTTTTTGATATATATGAGTTTATGTGAGGTGAAGGATTTCTTCATAAAGTAGAACAATTTTTCAATGTTGTCTCTTTCATAATGAGTATTGATAGTATTCATAGCGAAATATTTTGATTATCTATTTACAATCATATGATAATTATCCATTGTCTTTATTACTTAGATATAACTTCGAAATCACACTAAATAAATGACATATATTTAGTACCATTGAAACATAAATCTATGTGTGAAAAATATTTCCTTAAAGTATTTTTCAGTGTAATCTTAGTAGGTAAAATCATGAAAAAATGAGCGAATTTTCTAGTAAATTGTTTTCGCTAGTTTTGTAACTTGAAATGTCTTCTTGAAAATGATATCTATGCAATTTTGAGATTTACAGTTTTTATAAATGAACTTCAATTCATTTTATTTCGAAGTAATTTAATTGTAGCAGCCATTGCAATAGATTTAAAATATGATATTCGGTTATTTAATATGATTTATTGAATAATCCTATGTTTCTTTATCAATTTTAGAGTATTGTAGAAATATAGTTGATAAATAAAAATATTTTGTTATTGTTTGTCAATATATATGGACATGATGGTTCTGATCTCAGTCCCGCCAAAACCAGAATCGGTACCAAAAAAGGGTGGTCTCGGTCATGTCTATTTGTAAATTAACAGTATATATCTAACGTATCTCAATAGTTAATTCATATTTGATTATATTTATAGTTGGTTATAATATGAATCAAAATACTTCTTTACATAATTAAAAATTTCGAAATTTAAAATATATTGCTATTATAGAAATTGAAATAAAGTAAAAATATTTTATTGAATAAAAAATAAAATCGAGAAAATGTTTATAATTAAAATATTAATTATTTAAAATAAATCATTGAAATAATGGTATATCAGCTTCATCAATTTCTATTAAAGTTTCTATATTATTATTATCAGGATGAAGTATTGCAACATATAATTGATCAGGTCGTGGTGCTTGCAAATCAATTGTTGGTAATGATGTTCCACTAATATTTGATATTTGTTCATCATTTAATTTTTCTTGATAATGAAATTCATATATAGTTGATATTGAACCTTTTAATGCTCGTAATTCATTTTCAAATTTAAGTGTATAATGTTTTACAGGAGGTGTTGAACATATTGATAGACTTGGAGTGATACTTGTTAAACGACCAATAAAAGCAACTTCAGCATTATTTAGTTTATTTAAAGCTGTTTGACAACCACTTAAAATAACCATATGAAATATTTGATTAATCGATTCGAATGCAATATATGAATGAATATAACGTTATTCGTTTTATTATATAAGAACGTAGTGATAATATATAATCGACCTTGATAATGACGAAATTAATCTATAAGCATGTATCGCGTCATTGATCCTATGAATAAATCGTCCTTCATTAAACACGCTTTTTACGTTGAATTTTATCTTATATAAATGAACATCGGTTCAATATTTGATACTATGTGTTTAACCCTTTTGAGTCGATGGGATCTACTGATGGACTTCATGATATCTTGACAAAGATCTTTATAGAAAAATACATTCTTTTCCTTTATTTTTCGAGCTGAAGGTTACACATAATGTGTGATCAGCTTTGTCTTTGATATTTTCAAAATGATTTATTACATATAGCATAATGCTTCTCATTAAAACAATCAAGACAAAAAAAAATTATTACAATGAACCAGAAATTTTCATTCTCTTTGTTATTGCATGACACGCTTTTCTTGATTGTTATTCGCTGTTTTCCTCGTAACAGCAAGTACAGCACTTTTGAACATTGCATACAGATTCGTCATTTCTTTTCGAGCTTGTGATCAACTAGTTTACACTGCAAATTTCATTCTAGTAAAATCATCATCCAAAGTTTCCTGCTACTTTCCGTATTAGATTCTTCAAAATTCAGATGTTTTGATACGAATGCTTCGAAAAGAATGTAAGAGAAAAAATGGACATTTCGTTTTGTTATTTCGTTCCTACTGCGTAATATATATAAGAAAGAGAAAAACCAAACGTGAATAATTATTCAGCTATTCGTGTGAAAGAGGACAGTCTATGTAACGATACGTCTAAGAAAAAGAAAAAGAAATAGTTGGCTACAGTGGAAAGATTAATGAGTGCATTTATCGAAACATAAATAAACATAAAAATGAATGTATTAAAAGGATTTTTTAGGAAAATTGAATCGATTTAAAAGAATTAATATTTTCTTTTTCATATTTATATAAGAATCGTTCAAAGAATACGTATAGTTGCACATTCTTTCATTTCTGATGATGAACAGTAAATAATAGATAATATACGTTGAAATTTTTTATTTTCTAATCGAAATTTCGTCAATAATAATTGATTTAAATACTATATTATATTATTCAATATTTATTATGAAGAATTATCTTCAAATTTGATGAAAAAGTTTTTTCTGGAAATGACTGATATATGTTGTAGTTGTATATTTACACGGATAGCCACTATATGATTTTCTGTCAATTATCTATGTAATAATAATAATCTTTTTAATTGTTTAACCGTAATTGTCCTGACTTTTATATATTTTGCAATAGTAAATCGTGAATATAAAATGTGCTTTTAGGCTGTATAAACCAGTTCATTGATTTTTATTGATTTTCAATGCAAATTGTGTCCATTATTTTACAAGTGCATTTCCAACTAGAAATTATCTCGACATGTATTTATATTTTAAGTCTTGTTGTTTCTCATGTTATTCTAATAAGATATATATCTCAAATACCAATAACAAAACAATAAATATATAATCAATATTTGAATTTACATAAAAAAAATGGCAAGGTGTCTATACAAAAGAGATTTAGTGTACTTTAATCAAAACATCATCATCATCGATAATAGAACAACTTTTCGTTTATTCCAAATATTAACTTCATTTTACATCTCAATCAATTCAATAATGAATGATGGTCTTATCGATTTTTATACAGCACCATTTACTTCAGTGTGCAATTATGTCTTATTTCAAAAACAAAGTAATGCATTAATTAAATAAAATTCGTAATACAACACGAGACAACGGACTTATGTTAGGATTACTAGCTAACTTTGATTTTTTTTTTCGTTGTATTATATACAACTTTTCACAATACAACAATATATAGAACTGTATTCAAAGATGATACATCAATTGGTACAACATCGAATTATTCATGTTTAGAAACTTTACTTTGTACAGTTCCTATTTACGTTAATAATGAAAGTTTATTTCAATGAAATCCTATTGATTTTTATAATCAAACTTGTAATGATAATCTTCGATATGTTTTCAATTCATCAATTAATCCTATTACAACTACATTTGATTTCACATTACTTGGCTGACATGAAAATACATCAATTATTGGTGATATTCTTTCAAAAATGATGGTTGAAATATGGATTAATATAACACTATATGAAGCTTGTTACTATGAATGTCATCCAATTCGATGTGTTTATACGTATATTGACAAAAATGATATAATTACAGTAACAACAACTATTATTGGTTTAGTTGATCGTATATAAATGATTTTGAAAATTCTTGCGTCATATGTTTGTTAAAATATTTTTTAAATATAGAAAACAACATGTTGAACTGATGATAAATCAATGAAAATTCTAAATTTATATATACATATCATTTTCAGTATCTGTTTGTACTAGATTAAAGGTCAAAAGTTAATGATCAAATTAGGCTATAGGGAAAGACACCAAGGATTATTATATGAGGATATCTATAGTAGCTCGATAGTCCTCCTATAAGGCACTCATAGACTCTGATAGATATAAGACGATAAAGGGATAAGGCTACATGGACTATAAAAATGTGAAGTCGTAAGTCTTCGTTCTATATACATAATATTGAATATCTGTATGTCTGTTATTGGATAAAAAGTTAAACACCTGAATTCATATGTTAAAGGAGAAGCCAGTCTTAGTATATACATATTTTCTAACTTGTGCATTTTATGTCAATATATTTTATTTTATGTTTTATTACTCTTTACAGAAATAAATAATAATATTATTTTCTTGTTGAAATATTCGTTTATTACCGTGTATGTTATATATTAATAATATAAACGAACAATTTGAATTATTTTAATTAATGATATTTTCCTTTGTAAAAGTTTAGCTAATACAAAATTTTATAAGACTAAAATTGAATGTATTAACAATCTTTCATGTTATTCAGTTATACTTTGTTAAAAATTTCCCTTTTACCTTCGAATGTAAATAGAACTTATGTATTACAATGAACAACAGACTACGATTTTCACTGTATAATCATACCAAATTAGTAAAAAATATCACAATATGAAAATTAAAACACTAATATAAAGATTTTTTATGAACAACAAAAAAATTCTACTAATTTATTAAAAACTTTCGATCAAAATCTTAAAATATTTCTATATAAACAATATTATTATATTATTTCATTTGATTTTTATTGAATATTTATTCTTTCATTAATTAAATTTATATCAAGAGACACATACTTTTGATAAGATATTTTAGATTTCTTAGTTAATACATACTGTATAAATTAAAATACAATAACACAATGACTTAATATTTGTATTGAAGAATTTTCAAATGAATGATTATTATGAGATTTTAGTTTATGTATAATTCTTTTCTTCTAGAAGATATCAAAAAAAAACCGTTTTATACAACAGATTCAAATATGTGAGTTTTTACAATACTAATATGATTAATAATGATCTTGAATCATTCTCATTATTCGTATTGTCTTTTTTTTCCTAATTCTCCAATAATTATTTTGATTATCAATAGGTAAATATTTTCTTTTCGTTTTTTCTTTCATAAAATTCATTGCATTTTTTGTATTCTTTCATTATAATTTTGTCTTCTATTATATTTCATTTCTTTTTCTATCCAATGTGAACAAATAAATGTGGCAATTATACAGAAACTAAGCAATAGATTTATTCTTTTTTTCATTAAATAATAATTTCAATATCTATATGATTAATATTTGATAAGAATAATTATTAAAAAAAAAACATGTTTTTTTTTTCTTCATTGAAATGAAATCTTTAATCAAGGTGAGAGAAGAGAAGGAAAGTATTTCTTATTGACAGAAGGATATTAATGTATTCAAAAAAAAAATGTAATACAAACGAACGAAAAAAAGAAAGAAAAAAAATTGAGTTGCTGCTAACAGAGCCAAGGTTATGTGACAAGCAAATAACAACAACAACAACAACAAGAGAGCACAACTTCATTATACAATGAAAAGATCTAAACATAAATATTAACTAATATCGATTTTCTTAAATATTAAATATCCTTTTCTTTTTTAATCGATTATATTTCTTAAAAATAAATAATTATGTTCAAATCAATATATATTTTTATTGGTAAGATATTATGTTTGATTACATAAATGAAAACGGTATGTTTTTACTTTTCTTTTTGAGTCATTTATTTAATTAAAACGACATATACTCAATTAACTATAAAACCAAATGATTCAATTATTTCACGTGAACAATTTAAACCATTTATTGCTTTATGTACTGGAGAGGAAAATACTCAAATTCGTTTGTATTATTATTTATTCATTATTTAATTATTTATCATTTTAAATATTTAGTTTCTTGGCAATCTCCATTAGGTATTAATATCGAACAAAATAGTAATAATAGGTGATATTGATAATTACATATATATATATATATTTAATTAAGATAACTTTATTTGTTTAGAATAACAACAGAACGTAAAACTTATGGTTTACGATTACGTATAAGAAATTTAACAGAAAATGATCAAGGTATATGGAAATGTATAGGTATTGATAGAAATGGTAAATCATTATCAAATATTTTACAACTTAATATTAAAAGTAAATTTTAATTTAATTTTTCCTAAAAAGAAACAGTCAGTTGAATTATTTTAGTACCAATAAAATTTCTTAGTGAATCAATTCAATATGCTGAATTAAATTCTAATATATTAATAAAATGTGAAGTTATTGCAAATCCATCTGCTGAAATATCCTGGTTTAAAGGATATAATAAAAGTGAAATAAATTCATTAAATTATGAACAAAAATTCAATGGATTAATAATTAAACAAGTTTCATTAATTGAAAATGATACATTTTGGTGTCAAGCTGATGTTATTGAAACAGGAGAATCAAAAGAATATTCAATTAAACTTATTATTTCTCGTATGAAGTTTTTTTTCTTCTTCTTTGTCTGTTTATTATAGATAAAAAAAAATTTCTTTTTAGAAAGTATAAAAAATACTAAAATAACATGTTTATCACCATGTGCAGTGGAAAAACGTACAGCAATTTTAGTTTGTGAAGCTAATGGAATTCCAATACCAGAATATAAATGGTTTTATGATCAGGTTTTATTCATCTACAGAGTGACACAAACTTATGTGTCACTCTGTATAAAGAAGAAAAAAAATAAATTTGTTTTGTTTTTTTCTTATAGAATCATCCACTTATTGTAAATGGAATATCAAAATTTGTTATTCGAGGAAATCGATTAATTATTAATAATGTTGATGAAACAGATAATGGTCGATATATATGTCATGCATTTAATGATTATGATAAAAAAGGACAAAGAATAGAATATATACTTAATATAATTAGTATGAAAATATTTTAATTATTAAAAAAAATAATTTTTTATTTTATTAAAATTAAAATTAGTTCCACCTTATCTTTTACCAATACCTAAAATCGAAATAAATATTGATGAAAATATTTCATCACAACGAGTGGCATTTTCTTGTTATCTTCAACGTGGTTCAATGGCAAATCTTTCTTTACAATGGTTTTATTCTAATAATACACTTATAGAAGTAATATAATAAAATATTTATTTAGAATATTTACTTTTTT
>JAJEKB010020193.1:0-17500 GCA_022393335.1 Macrotrachela quadricornifera
CGAGACATTAATCAAGTCAATATTTTCTCATTATAATTCAAGAACCTTTTTTTTTTTGTTTAATAAAATAATAATCGAAAAGAGAAATTTTAAATAAACTTCTTATTTTTCGACTAAAATTTGATTTGATTTATTTTCTATATAATATTCAAATAATTTACTTGTAATTCATTTGACCATATCAAAACGAGTTCAAGATTTTGTGGAACTTCTTTTCTTTTATTTTTTGAAGTAGATACTTGGTTACTATTTGTGCTTGATCTTGATTTATGACTATGGTGACTTTTATGTGAGTCTTGAGACATTTGAGAAGATGTTGAATACATTTGTCTTCGTTTAGGCGCGTCATGTAATAATTGTGCAGCTGTAATAATATTATTTGAATTTGATAAATCTTCAGTTGATCGACTTTTTCTTGGACGAAGTTTGGATTTGGGAATATTTTGTCCAGATTGGTTTGATTTCCTTGCTGAATGAGTCAGTGTAGATGATAGTATTGATTGTTCCTCAATAAATTTTGGAGAATCTGATGATGGTGTAAATTGATTATGTCGTTGAAAATTTTTTATTTGTTCAGTAGCACAGTGTTGAATATTATTACTAACAAGAGCACTTGCATGATTCCATTTTGCATAAGATCGAACATGATTTGGATAATGTTCTTGTCTATTTGTTGGTGTTGTTTGATATTCCAATTGCTGTCTTGCTTGTTTTCCACCCATCGATGATTTGTTTTATCTGTATCGAAATGATTTAATGTTAGGAAAAAGGAACAAGACAAAGAAAAATATTTTATCATTATCAACAAATCAATCAAGCGTGACCAATACATTATTAATATAGATTGTCACATGTAATATGTATTTTTTCCTTTCTTTCTTTCTTTTTCTTAATGTGATAATGAAAATGAGACAATCACATTTATTGTATCAATATACATTTACCGTTATCTACTATTCTTTGTGTAATTTTGTTTTATACATAGAATTTTTTGTAGAAAAATAAACATGTATAATTACCAAAGAATATTGATATGTATATTCACATAAGAAATTATTATAGTAGAATTCAAAGTTTTATATTAATACTTTAAACTAAGAAAATATTTACCTTTTAGAAAATAATTTTACCTTGAACTTTTATTACTAATACAACGATAAAGGAAGTAATATGATTGATAACATCTTTCATAATATATTATGTATAGACAACCAGCACTACATTAGCTTACATGTTCTGTTAAAAACTTTGTTGATTTGCTTGAATGAATAAAGTAAAATACTTGAATATTTTTTTTATTGAATTGAATTAGTCTTGATAAACTAAATATAAACAGCTTTGGCATTTTTATATTTTTTCCTATTATTATTTATTCGAAAAATTGTTTTATGAGTTACTATAAATGATTGAAATTTTGATTTAAAAGCTTGTCAATACAGCTCATTTTGGAGCTAAAATGTGGAGCTGACATGTTTTCTTCAGCTTAATTATTTTAATATATATATAAAATATGTAAAGTGAATAATATCTAATAGGCGATAGTTACTATCAGAACAATCGATCCTCAGATAAACGATCTCTTCTAATTATATTCGAATTTTGAACAAAAATTTTATTTCTAATGGGTTTTACTGACGTTCTAGTTGTTATTTGCTTGTTAACATTCACTGAAAGAATCTAAATCAATCTGATCACGTAATTACAATAACTTTTCATTTAATCGATGCACTTGTCGATTTTTTGCGTTTTTGTTCTCGAACATGACGCATATTTTCGTTTTTATTATTTTTATTGCGTTCGTTCGCAACATCGACGCACACGTTCTTTATTTAGTTTTCTAAGGCGCTATTGATGCATCATCACAAATTTCGTAATGATATCAGTTAATAATAAAAATAATAAAAATAAATGATTTGATAAGTGTATAATGAACAATATCACTCAGGCAAATAAACTTGACAATCATTTATCATGTTGCACCTACCTGTAATGAGTGCGAGAGCTGTAAAATCTCGACTTAAAACTTGCACTCATTATTTTCTTTGAAAATATAGGTGAATTTCACAAAAATGGAAGAGTCACAAGTATAAGTGTCGATGAGAGAATCTAGAAAGTGTTTTAAGTATCCTTTGATCTCTGTCTGATTTGACAGACAAAAATGAACATATCTCTATCTATAATAAATTTTACTACCTATAATGGCAAGCACATTTTTTTTTCCTAAAACTAAAACATAATCAACTTTAACATTTAGAATCGTTGACGACAGAAATATTGAGAAACATCTATGAATTGAATATGAAAAGAAATTTTTTTTAAAGATGGTCAAACTAAAGGATAACTATGAGCGAGATTTGTCTAGTATTTTATTTTTTGACTATGAAATCTAAAGACTTCACTTTTTTCATATTTAGAAATTCTAATCTATTTTAAAATATATTTTGAATAATCATATTTTATTTTTTATATAATCGTATGAAAAATCAATCTAAGTATTTGTCATTTGTCTGAAACAATTTATACACAAAATTTCATGTAGTTTCGAAAATGGAACATAAGATTTAATGAGTATCATACTGATATATTCCTTCGACTGAAGAGAGACTCAAATGAAAATAACACGTTTGTTGGTGTCAAGGTCAAAAGAATATTTTTTAAAAACTACCGATTTTGTTACTAGATTCGATTAGAAAAGAATGTTTTCGAGATCGGAGAATCGAATGGTGTTATTTTTTTTCGAAAATTTTCAAATGAATGTTTTTAGTTTAATATAGGCTTTTTCAAGGAACTAACGATATTCTCTTGACTGTAGAGAGGATCATATGAAAAAAACTGAGTCAATCGAAAGGTTTCGATGTCGAGCATTTGACCAATCGGGTTCCTTAACGTTGAAATTGAAACCAATTAGGTGTTTCGTCACTTACAACTTTGCTCAATCAGATTCTTTCAGTCCCCATGTCCACCCAATCGGATGTTTTTGATATTGCGCTTTCCATCAATTAGATTATTTCAGTTAAAAAATCCAGCCAATTAAGGGTTTGTGATGTACCACTTTAAAGCAATCGGGTTGTCTTCAATGTACAGAAAAGTGGTCAGTCGTGAGTAGCGCCCTGGGGAGGACGCTGATGAACGACTGGCCGGTCATTTCTGTTATTGAGAATAATTAGAGACGTTCAAGGATGATTAAGCTGAGTATATCTGACTATCGTAATCTGCTGTGTGGCTGTCGTTCATCGAGCTGATTTAGTGCTAAGAGTTGAGGCAGTTAGATGTTTTCGGTACTCAAACTTCAGTTGGTCAGATCTTGTGATTTTCTTTACTAAAAGAAGGCTTTTTCTTGAGAAAAATGATTTTTTTTTATAAAGTTTGGTCAAAGATTGTCAGAGTCGGAAAATCGAATGCTGTCATTAGTTAACAATATTTCCGAATAATTTTTTTGGTAAAAAAAAGAGTTTTTTACGAAATAATGATTTGTCTCGTGGATCGGGGGAGAGATCATATAACATAAAATAAGTTTGTAGTTATATAGGTATGTTACCTTCAAGAGTTTGTCTGTATCCAAATCAATCTGAAAACGTTGCCAGCTAGATTAATATCAAAAGCTTTGTAATATTCTACTTGAAAACTATATGAAGGGTAATAGAGGGTAAAGAATTCGCATCTGAAGTTAAATTTGTAGTTAATAATAATTTACCAAACAATTAGTAATTATTTTTACTTTTTTTCCTAAGAAGTTTGATCCAAAATTGTCGAAGATCAATAAATGAAAACTGAGTTGGCTTGTCAAGTAATTAATAGGAAATAATATAAACTATCGCCAGTAAAACTCCACGAAGGACAATTGACTATGAGCAATCGAAATCTGAAGTTAGTTTTTCAATATTGGTTAGTATTAAAGAATGATAAATTAGTAAATCATCGTTTCTAATAAAACTTAACGGATCGTTATCGAGCACGGAAAATATGAATTCGAAGTCAGTAAAAATGTTTGCAATCTATTTCTCAGCTTTCTTTGTCGAACTGCTTGTTGTTTAAAGCTTGACTCACAGTTATTCGAAGGTCGTGAATCTATATTCGATGTTGATTACTATATGTCGGATCCTTGAGTGAGATTTGTACAAAAATGTGTAAAAAGCGAAGCCCTTTCCTAGACTACAATGTGTTATATTCTATTTGTAGGAATTCTTAAGTAGTTCTCCTTTTTTAGTTTCTTCTTAACGAGCGTATGAACAAATACTCAATAGTTTTTTGAGAATAATTTAAACGAGATACATACATTAACTTCGAAGCTGAACTAGTATCGGTCGATATAGTGGCGTTAAATATGTAAACGACTAAATGTCGATTTAAAAGCTTTAACATAAGTACAATAAGTGAAAGTCAAGGCATATTAAGAAATTCGTGAATGATTCGATTCTTTAGATAAAATAATTCTTTATTAGATATTTGACCTAAAAAGAACCTATTCATTAAAGGACTTCTGAATCCTAATATGATGTTATTTATTTGTAATCATTCCGAATTCCTGTTCACTGAATTTCGAACATCATGCGTTTTTTCTTATATCAGGAGATCGTAAAGAACTTCTACTACCGGAAATTCCAGTGAAACGTTAGGGCGAAATGTTTTATTCTTGTTTTCGTGACTGTGAGAGAGAAAGAGGGAGTCATATGAAAAACATAACTCTGTATGCGTTTGCTCAGAGTACAAGCTCAAGCCTTCCTTTATAGAATCCTGCTTTTCAACCACAACCTTATTCGCGAATTTCGGACATGACACTTTACCCACATAAAGACTTCAGCTAAACTAGCTTGTAGTAGAAAGTTCAGAACTTTCCGAAGGAGTCTCTTCGAGATATGAAGATGACAAGGTAAGGCCTTTTTTTCTATAGATAGTATATGTACCATGTATTTTTTGAACTCTTCATATCTCGAAGAGGCTTCGTCGAAAAATTCTGAATTTTTTTCTGCCAGCTGGTTTAGTTGAAGTCTTTACGTGGGTAAAGTTTCATATCAGAAATTCGAAAATAAGGTTGTGCTAGAAAAGCAGTCTGTAGGAGAAATTCACTAAAATCTCGATATCTTGCCAGGAACACGCCATGGATCTGAACTCTTTTAACCATAAACATAATTCACCGAGATCTGTAAGATGCACTAAACCCTGACTCAAAAGTGCTCTGGCACCAGCGAAGATTCTCTTGTTAGTTGAAATCAATGGAATTGTTAGGTTTTATGCCAGCTTTTCGGTATGAACTTCGATTGAACTATAGTCCAGGCGATTCATGTCAGTACTTTGTCAATGCGCCATAAAAGTCAAAAAATGTTATCTATGATGAGAAAATCGTGGGTGCTTGATATTTTTCAAATTTAAGATTGATAGTTTTGGTTTTAGAAATCATAAAATGTGGGAGATTCGTTCCAACTATGCTAGCTATAGTGTCACATTTATCGACCATTTATCCATCAATAATTCTCGAAATAGATAGAATGAATTCACTCGAGGATTGAGCGAGTCACTCTTGACCAGTGTTACTTGTTTTTTTTTAAAATATGAAATATAATTCTAACCCAACATAAAGATCAACAAATATAATAATGACAATGTTACTTTTGATGTATGTGTGAAATAAGATAAGAAGAATGAAGCATTGTCATTGTGTTCTACATTATTCTTATCATCTAGATGATATAAAAATTATTTTCTTTTCTTTTATTTTATTTTTCTAAATGAAGTCGATTATTATATTAATTACAATTATTTTTATTTTAATTAAAAATATTCAAAATACTGATTTATGTCCATCAAATAATCGTTGTTTAGATGAAAATCGATTAAATTGTAATAATTCATTATTATCTCCAACAGATTTTCAATGTTGTGATGGTCTTCAATGTGTTTCTGCAATAATTCCATCAACTGATACACAAGAACAATATAATACAACAATATGTATTCCTTCTTCATCAAAACAATATGAAAATAAAATAAATGTATCCCCATTAAAAACTCCTCCTATAATGGCATCATCATGGTCAGCAGCAACAACATATTATAATATGTCAAATGGTGATACTGGTTGGGGTTATTTTTGGTATGATGCATCACATAAAGCAATACGAACAGATTTTTATCCAATGTGTCCATTTTTACAATTATATGAAGCTGGTGTTGATTCAAATTATATTCCATGTAGTGTACTTTTTTATGAAGGACAAAATTATTATGTTTATCCATCAATGAAAATATGTTGTAATTATACATTTCCTGCATGGCAACCAGAATGGTTATGTCAAAGTAATGCAACATTTAATGGAACAGTTGTAATTAATGGACAAATGGCAGATTTTTGGATGGTTGAATGGGTTTGTTAAATATAATTTAAAATTACATTGAGCACTACAAAAGGTTTTTTTCGACCGGCTCTTCGAAAAGTTTCAGTTTGACGTGAAGTATTCTAGTTCTTTGACATTAGTATGATGCCTTTTTCTATACGCTACATAACGAGTGAGTTTTAATACATGACAGAACTTTGCATTTCATATTTTAATCCGTAAAATGATTTTATTAAAAAGAAACGAAATATATGTCAGAAGATGCAGCATGAAAAGCTCTACAGTCTACACCGTTAAGCTTATGTTAATCATATAGGTCTCCTTTTAAAATGCACAACATTCCGATCAATCAATTGTCGGCATTGCGAAAAGTAGTTCAGAGATTTTAGCTTCTATTTTCAAAATAATAATAAATGACATAATTAAAATGAAACCAATTGTTATAGTGCCATTCATACACATCTTTTTTTAATCCTTTTTCTTTTCTTTTCTCCTATCGTATGGATGAATGCACATATGACATACATATATAGGATTTTTTTCATCTTATTATTTTCCAAAAGTTCTCTTTTGATAGTGTTCAGATGTTCTCCCTTTTTATTTATATCTCTTTGGATTTTCTCTGATTCCACACTATATATGCTTCAATCATTTGGAAAATAAACGGACATGTTTAGTTTCGATCAGTTTGATCGATTCACACGTTAATACTATTATTTATAAATTGTAGACCTTTTTACGCTGCATTCTATGGTATGTTTTGTTTATTTTTAAATAAAACGTGTTAGGTGATAAGTTAGAAAAAACGAATTCGTCTTCTATCAAAAAATATTCTTGTCGCACCATTGAAATTTGATTGGTCAGAACTTTGTTGAATTTTGATCAGGTAAAATGCAACTGTAAAATTAGTTGTACTGTGTAAATTCTGAAACTTTTCATGCTGTATCTTCTGATATATTTTGTTTTTTGAAAAAACTTATTTAGGAAACAAAAAATGAAATGCAAAGTTCCTTTATTTATGATGGATCACAGCAAAGTACAACAGTTAAAAGTCAGAAAATTGACGCATAATCCGAAATATGTCTAAGCATTGTAACAGAATAAGTCAACTCAAACTACTGAACCTTTTAGAAGAGTCAAGTGAAAAAACTTTTGTAGTGCCTCATGCAAAATGAATTAATTATTTTATTGTATTTTTAGTTTACTAATTTTACTGGTCCGGGACCTGTACGAAATATTCGTAATATGTATACTCAAGCTGATTCACATGTTCCAATACGTTTTCGAGAAGATCTTGATACCGGTTATATTGATTTTCATAATTATGTGGAAGGTCCTATTGATTCAAGTGTATTTACATCAGTTTTCGATGCATTTAGTCCTTGTCATCAAGGTCATGGACATGAAGGAACAGTAGATAAAACATGTACTCGATATAATTCTCAAACATTACGTCGCTCGTGGCCATGTGATAATCCAACATGTTCATAATTATTAAATTTTTATGTTATTTTGTCGCAATTATTTTGATTAAATTGTGAAAATTTGTTTTTTTTTAATTTAAATATACGTTTAATTATTTTAATAGATTGAAAATTATTTTTTTCAAAGAGATAACATAGTCATTTGAAATGTTATATATCATAATGCACCTGTTTTCAAAACAACTTGGACAAAATTAAATTTTTTTCTGAAGGCTTTTTGTCATTGAAAACAATTACAAAGCTAATATTTTTAGGAATGAATCATCAATAGTTATACTATACGTTTTTACAATATTATCAAATCAAAGCAAACGAACTCGCTAAAACATCGAAGTAGAAATGGGCAAGCATGTTTCCTCAATGGAATCGAAAAAAAAACTATTGGTCAGTATATTCGATAAATTATCCACAATCTATCTTTCATCAGTATCTTCACCAACAATACATTGTTATTGTCATGGATATAGGAGTGTTTTATCAAAGAATACTTACATGTAAAACCTGAAAAAAACAATGACGTGTACAATGAGCTACACAACATAAAAATGATGATTTTACACACACAGTTTTTACAGATCAATCTTCCCTTCAATTTTTTTGTAACACCGTTCCTCGTTGGTTAAAACATCCAAAGATGAATTTGAGCTATTTTTTAGTTGAAATTAATGTTATAAAAAGCTGTGTGTTGTCCATGAAAAAAGGGTGTTTCTCATTATTTTTTCTAAATGTGAGCAAACAAAATATTGAAGTATAATGTTTAATACTACTCACCGTAGTCTATAAATCTATATATGAAAAATTTTGAGAATGACATATATATAGGAAAATACTCATGTAGCACGATCTGCAAGTTTTTTGAAAACAGAATTAAACTATATAAATTATAAAGATTTTTTTGTTGTTGAATTTTGCAAATTTTATTAAAAATTTGTGGATTATAAATATGTTAAAATATTCTTTCATAGATGTGAGATTAAAGTACGGAACATAATAAAGTTATATGTATTTTTACAACCGATTCAGCCATAAAAAGTAAGTATAAATTTTCTACTCGTATCATCAAAATCGTGATACTTTTGATGAGTAATCGTCTTTAATCAATGATATTGTCAATAATGTCAATAGTAAATACCATTTTATGAAAGAAAAATTTTTTTTTTATTATTTACAATCGATAAGAAAAAGAAAGTTATTTCTCTCATTCACAACATAGTAGTAAACTATAACCATACATATATATCATAACATTGTTTATATTCATTTTAATTTGTTCTTGCTGTAATATTTTAACATTTATTATTCAAATATTATTATCAGGCACGAAGGAAAAAAGCATACAATAAAATTTATTAATTATCAAATTAAATAAATTTTTTTGAATGAGACGAAACATTCTTGAAAATACTTATCTATGTATATAAATTAATATCAGTGTTGAATTATCCCTTTGAGGATAGATGGTCTATTTCTGGATTACCTATTTTTCAATAAAGAAAAAAGTGTTTATTTCACATTAAACTAATCAATATGTGAGGTCATTAAGGTCATAATTAACTGCATTTATCACCTTATACTTTTCTTTTCTTTCTCTCTGTTTTGTACAAATTCTTTTTAAATATTCCTTGTTCTTGCTGATGAGGTACAATGACATTCTACTTTTTCTCTTCTCCTCTGATCTTTTGTTTTCGAGAATATTCTCGTTCCCATTGTCCTTGGATTTGAGAAATATATCATTTTTCCCTCAAAATCGTACTCTATTTCTTTATACCGTTTATACCGTTAAAACTAAATAAATGAAATTCTATGAAAATGGTAGAGGTGACGACGAGTCGTATAATTCATATTCAAGTGATGATACTAGCGAAAGTGACTTCGATTTCAATTGTGATGAGCAAGTTGATAACTTGGATGAACTTGAACTTTCTGATGAAGATATGGACGCATATGTCAAAATGCTGAATTCAAAGAATGAAAGCTATGTCACAGATGGTGGCTTTATCTCAATCTCTCTCAAAGAACCAATTCCAATTGCAGTCTTTAGAACCTTTTTTTAATGAAAAAATTTAAAATATGATCACTGATCAAACAAATATTTATGGAAAAGGAAAAAAACAAAGTGATAGTCAGAGAAAAACCATTAAATAGAACGATATGAGCAAAAAAAGAGATTGAATCGTTTCCGTGAATTTGGTTAATAACTCCTTGTAACCAAAAAGAGAATCTAAAGACAACAGTAAAATTTACAGAATTAAGAACTTTACTGAAATTTTACGGAGGAATTTTCAAAAAAGTTGTAACTTTGGTCGCTATGGTACAATCGACTATTGTAGCAGCAAGGAAGGAAATTTTCGATTCACTATCGAATGCTTTACCTGCAAATTAGCATTTTATTTAAAAGATGAAAAAAATTGTTTTTTTTGGATTATCATAAGTTTTTTATGTAGCCTCTATGAGTAAAAATAAAACAAAAGTGTTGAAAAATGCTTTTTTTCTATTATAAAAAAATTTCGTCCTCAAAGGTTTATAATCATGCCGTTATAGCTATTGATAAGAAAAAGAATGAATATAAAATAACTTAGTGTACGATTATTTTCCATCTTATTCGATAATAATGTTTGAACAATATAAATTTTAAAAATATGAAAATATTTTATCCTAAAATATAAACATTGACAAAAAGAATGTTCTTCATTCATTTGATTTAATAATAGTTTTGTTCTATAGAAATCTATGTTAATGCATAAAGAGAAGAAGAAAAAAAAAATAGCTGTAGAAAAGTTATTTTTAATTGATAGAATTGTGGGTGACAGATTTACACCGCTGTTGTTCAATCTATTTAAATATTCATTAACATTGCAACAATTCAATGTATTTTCTTTTTTTTTTTTCTTTTCATAAGATGAACAAACATTAATCGGATCATTAATTTCAACCTACTTCTAGTTTTTATTCAATTGAATCAAAACTCAAGATTATGTCACTTGTCTCATATAAATTTATGTTCATTTATATATAATGAAAAGAAAAACATGGATATATTTAAACGTGTCTTATCATCTTGATCATGTTAATCATTGTTATTCTTTTGAAAATGAAAAAGAAAATACAATCTTGAATATTTTCAAAGAGATCGACCGACAAAATAAAGAAGAAGAAACAAAAAGAAAACGAAAGATATTCTGGACAGAAAGATTAATGATTTTTTCAATTTATTTGTTCGATGTTCGACATATCATCTTTTTCTTTTTCATGTTGTTCTCAAAACAAAAAGACACAAAAAAGAAAAATTTTCTATTATAAAAATCAAAATCAATCTAGAAGATTAATTGTTCTTCCTTTAAATTCCAATAGAATATTCCATTTATTAAAACTAATATCCTTAATGAAAAGAATTGAATCATTGACTATTATATAATATGAATATATTATAGACTATATATATTGTCTATGACAAGCATTTACAATTTTATTCGTATGTAATCAACATGTAGATAACTTACAATGAAAAGATTTATTTCATAAAATCTGAATCTTAATAAAAATTTGTTTATAAACGTCAAATACTCAAATCAATGCTTGAAATGATATATTATTGCTCAGATAAAATAAGAACAACACTAGTAATGCTGCTATATCATCTAAAATTGCATCAAATAGGTCATATCCATTCAACCCTGAACGCCACATATATTCAAATGATGTGAATCAACAAAAGCTCAATTGGTTTCTTATCTTTTCCTATTTTTATCTCTCGAGTCTTGCCAAATTCTTTCGATAGTTTATGTGTGGACTTTGCTTATTGAAACCATAAAATTGTACTTATGATTGACGGTAAGGTGAGTATAACGACGCATATCAAAGGAACGGAAAAGACGAAACTCATATGATGAAAAAAATCATGGAAATGATAATAAGATAAATAAAAAAGGAAAAAATTGAAATATCTACATTAGTCATTATTCACGTAGCCATTTGATTTATATTCAAATAACCCAACAAATCTTAAATGATATATTTGAAATTTTCAGCATTATGCTCTAACATTTAAGGTAGATATTCATCAAACAATAGTCAAAAATCGCTCATTTGTCAACTAAAAATTCTCCAAGGACATGTATTCAATCTATTCAATTCACTTTTTTCAAACAAAATAAAAAAAATGATAAAATACATAAATATCCACTGAAAAGTCTTCAATATATGATAAAAAAAAGTACAAGCCTTTTTTTTTTAGAATATTTCTTCTTATAGCTATTTAAAGTCCATTAATTTTCTTTCGATTCTTTCCTTGCAAACATATCAAACCTTGCCTTTTTCTTTTTCTCTATTTCTTTACACCAATGAGAAAAAACAAGAAGAGGAAAATATGTTGATTGGCTCCATCGATAATATCTACGCAAAGAAAAGAAAAATCTTTCTCTTTCTGTTCTTCTCTCTTCGTTTTTCTTTTTATGGTATCCATTAAGCGATTTAATGGATCATTTTCTGTCACAAGACTTAACTTGCATTTCTTTCATCACTTTATCGTTCGATCTCGAAGACTATTTCTACAATCATTAATAATATTTTATTCTAACTTCTTCACTCAATTGAGTAGTATCATCATTAACAAAAAGAGAAAAAACGAGAGAGAGACAGAGGGAGAAAAAAAAAAAACGATTATCTTTTTATTTGATCATCCGATCAAAAATAAAAATAAAAAGAATAAAAAAAAAAACTATGAGTTCTCTTTATTCAATGAACCATAATTATGGAATTGATGATACAAATACAAATTATTCAAATAGACAACAGTTGTCTGATAATAATGTCAATGTAAATAATTCATCATGTATTCTTCAATCTCCTATTATTGATTATTATGGACAAGAATCTTTCCATCCAAATTCATCTAGACAAATTCCTTTATATAATAACCATCTTTATCAAGATAATACAAATCATTTTTATCGATACAATATACTTTCATCGAATCAATCAAGGTAATCAATTTAAATTTTCTTCAGTTACCTAAACATTACAATTAGTTCGAAGAGAATTAGAAAGAATCATAGTATTTCGTTTATGATTGTAAGAATAACTGATCATCTTTTTCTATTTTATAATAGTTTTTCGATGATTAATATTTATTTTAAATAGTTCTAGTGTATATACATGTCAAAATGGCTTACTTGAAAATTATTCCGAAGAAAATAATATACCAATAGCTCCAAATGGACTTACTCAAACTGATATGATATCTTCCATTCATCCAATGTCTCTTGATCTATATGGTCTATCAATAACTCCTCCTCCGCCTGCTCCTCCTCCTCCATCTTCAACACAACCACCGAGTGATTTAACTTCATCAATCGATACAAATTCATCATCATTAACTAAACAAGAAGAAAGTTCTCCTGTGATTTATCCATGGATGCGTAAAGTACATATTAATAATCCAGGTTAGAATCATTTAAATTCTTCTCATCTATTTTTTGTTTATATGTCACCTATGAATAAATGAATATTTTAAATGTCAAAAAATTCTTTTTTTTTTTCTTCTTCTTTATTTCTCTATATCACAGTTTGACTTCATAAAATATCGAATTTCCTTTCGAATAAAAAATCTAACCTTTGCTTTTCAAAGAGAACAAAAAAAAAACTAACATGAAACTTCATTTATTATAAATGAACATGATGGTCTTATCATTCGATGACTACGTGACCTAAATATACTAAAAGATAAATGTTATTTCAATGTCGACAGTTATTATTCTTACATGCAATGTTCTGTAACATATAACTAAAAAAAAAATAAAGCTTTTTGACCATCTGCTTTACCAGACAGTTGAACTCAAATACAGATACAAACAAAAGAATAAAAAACGATTAACGACATTTGTATTAATCAATGATCCTTTATTTTTTGTTTTTGTTTTTTTACAGTTATTAATTATACAAGTGGAGAAACAAAACGAGCTCGTACTGCTTATACACGATATCAAGTATTAGGTAAAATAGAAAATCCTTTTTTTTTTTTGTTATGAAATAAATTTATTTAAATTTAATTTAATAGAATTAGAAAAAGAATTTCATTTTTCAAAATATTTAAATCGTCGAAGACGTATTGAAATTGCTCATTCACTTGTTTTAACTGAACGGTTAAATTTTTATAATTAAATTAAATATAATTTTATAAGTTTGTTATTTTTTTTTTCTAGACAAATTAAAATATGGTTTCAAAATAGGTTTGTTTTATTTTTTTATTTTTATATATATACAAAAAAAAAATTGAACATTTATTATTAATAGAAGAATGAAATGGAAAAAAGATCATAAATTACCAAATACAAAATCTAAATTACCCGATACATTACCAGCTGCAACAACATCATCACCTAATCGTATAAAAAAAGAAGAACAAGAACATCAATTAGATCCAATGATTATGAATGATTATATAAAAGAAGAATCATTTTCATCAGAATCATCGAATTAAATATATATATTTCTTTTTATATAAAAAAAAAAAACACGAGCCAAAATAACGAATCTCATTCAAAATAAAAATAAAAAGACATGTTTTAATATTAATGACAAATTGATTTCATTCTTGTTTTTGTTAGATAGATATTGTATTTGTGAATAAAACATACGGTGTGACATTTAAACATATATATATATTCTTTTTTTCGTCCAACTGTATCGTTTGATCATCGATAGAAAAAGCGAATCATTAATAATCTTTTTTTTTCTCCTCTCTCTCTCTTTTCTTGTTGTTGACGAACGAACAGAGATCGATTGTAACAACGTATGTTTATAGCGGCAAAAGATCATTTGTCTTCTTTGCTCGAACGGAGATTGTAATGAGTTTTTCTTTTACTTGTTCGAGACATGCAAACTTATACGAACTCATTTATCTAAATAGTTCTTGTCGTGCCTATCTGACTAATATAATCATCAGTCATTCAGACAACACTAAATTCATAATAAAACAAAAAAAAAAGTTTCTATGACATCTTTCTTTATGATGAACACGCATACATAGAAATTATTGATTAATTTAATTTTAATATTATACGAACTATTTATGATATATAATTATTCATTTTTAAAAAGATTATGTAATAAAAGATATAGTTATAGTAATTAATGATTATTTAGACGAAAAAAATCAACATGTACTGTAATAAGAGATTAGAATGTAAAGGTATCTATGATGAACAATCCGGCAGATGTAGTAAAATCTTCGTTTAACACTACGGTATAAACATGTTGTATACAGATTAATTACGTTATTTTGAACAGTTTTATGTGGATTGCTGTATTTCGGTAAAACATCGAAGGTTTATTATTTTGATAAGTATCCAAGTAGAAGATGCAGTGTGAAAACCTGTATAATTTATAAAGAAGGGCTTGTTTTATAGCCACCGAATTCATTATTTTTTTCTGTCTAATCTTTTTAAAATTGTGCTTTGAAAATTGTAGAACTTTTCACGCTCTGTCTTTAGATATATTTTGCTTTTTTTTGGACTAAAACTAAAGCAAATAAAATGTAAACGATATTATTTTATAGAATAATCGATGTTTTAGCAATGCTGTACCAAAATAGGTTACCTTCGATATCTTACGCACATTCAGCAAATTACAAAAAAAACTATTAAAAATAACTTAATCTGTACGGTAGCCGTTTTCACGTTGATAACTATTCTATACTCTACATTAATGAACATTGCTTATCCTTAATTAAAATTTCAGTTCATCATTGTCTTAATGTATCGATTACATTGTTTCTCGATTTTTGAGGCATAAAAAAAAACAAGAACATTCTTTTGCAATGGATATAATTGTAATAAGTTCATTACTAAGATCTGAACGTTTTTTTTAGGTCAATAATCATGCAGATAATAGAAAATTTTTTCTGATCAATTCAATATTGTACTTACTCAAAGAATTTATTATTAAAGCAAAGAAAGAATATTTAGTTTGTCAGTTATTATTTGAAAATCTTCGATCTTATATTTTCTATCACTCTGATTGATATTTTTAGTATTAAAATTATGAGACAGATAATACAATCAACTTTATTTTTCAATCAATTATTATCTTAGTGAAAGGAGTAAAACCACATAACATAGTATGGTAAAAGCGAAATAAACAAGAAAGAAAGGCATACTTCTGTAATGATGAAGTACGAGAAGTACAGAAATATGCTTTTCTTTCTTGATTTCATATTATACTTCTATCTATTCTGTTGTCTCTCAGCTGTTATGCAAACATGGATTCTTAATGTATAAATATCTGTGTATGTTAGTGTTATATCATGTATTTCATATAATTTTGATCATTTTCTCATCTTTTAAATAACTCAGAGTAAGATGATTACATTTTTTTTAATTGAAAATTTTGTTTTTATTTCATCAATTTCTTTTTATGTTGTTTGATTGAGATATTTGTATTTTCGATGAAAACGATAGGGAGAAAAGCTCTGTCTATAATAATAAAATCCATATTTGGCACGCTAATAATATGTCAAAGACATTCCTCTTTCTTTATCATATAAAAATTCAAAAACTGAATATTAGATCATTAGTTTAATAATTAAGTGGAACTTTCAGGTAAAACACAAGAAACTACTCTTGGATTCTATAGAATTTTTACACATATGATAATAGACATATAGAATACAAAATGAATGATTTAGTTATATTTTATTTGAGAACAATTAGTATTAACAGCGTGTGGTATTACTTTTAGATTAGTTGATACATTATGTTTGAGTGATGGACCTATACGATTAGTAAGTTGTATTTGATGTTGTTGTCTCATTTGTAGTTTTATAATCCAACGTTTCGGTGAGATCAATATCAACAATTCCTGACGAAAACTTGGTGCAGTCAATGTATATACATAAAAAGATAACTAAAATATTATAAACAATATAAATATATTTGTGATATAACCTTCTTACTCCGTTAAATATATAAATACCAAAGCTGCTTGTTAATGTTGAAGAAAAAGCTTCAGCAGCAATACGATATGCTGTTTTATTTGATGGAAGATCATATTGTGTCAGCGTCGAATATAGAGCATTACTTACAAAAGGTAACACGGTTAATATATATAAAAATACTTGTCCAATCAACATTGCTACAAGTTGTGTGTCTTTATTACGTACTTGAATCTATATTATAAGAGAAAAATTCAATAAATATTGATCATTTTTAGGTATTAAATATTATCTAATCCGCTTTTAAATTTTTTCAATTATCATTTCAGTTAAATTCCAATAATTATATTTACTTCAGATGATAAACTTACTTTATCTCGACCCATTCGTTTTGCATTTTGTTTCAATTTCCATATTACCATTCCACCTAATATACTCATCAATACTGTAGGTGCTCCAAACGTTAATAACCATAAATAAACCATTTCAACTATTCGTATCACTTCAGAAGTTGACATACATTGACGAAATTTAGGATGAGATTCATATGTTATTATCATATACATTGGTAGACATGCACAAATCAATATAGTTAGAAGTACAACTTTAATTGCTATACTTGCTCGACAAAACGTTCGTTTATTAACTGATCGTGAACAAAGTAAAAGACGATCAAGACATGCTAATACAACACATGCTCGACTTGACATTTGAGAAGCATTAATCATATAAGGACGAATTTTACAATATAAAGT
>JAJEKB010020193.1:17510-29187 GCA_022393335.1 Macrotrachela quadricornifera
GAATATATTCTAATGCGCTAAATTACCAATGTAAATGTGAAAGAAGGCAATAATTTTCAATGAATATTCGCTTATTAACCTGTACCTAAGCAATTCATCAGTACATCTTATACAACTCGACGAGCTCTATTCAATGGTGCAATCAGATTTTCCATATTCCAAAGTATGATTTTTGGACTGATAGAAAACCTTATAGAAAATCTATAAATCATACTTTGAGGCATCGAAGATTTGAGCATACCATTGGATAGAGCTCATCGATGAATTGCTTAGGCACAGGTTAATAAGCGAATGTTCGTTGAAAAAATTCAAATCTGACGCTAAATTCACTGACGTATGAAGAACAGACAGCCACAATCCTCACCAAAAATACACGTAGACAGACATGACAAACGAATATGACCAACCATGTAGAAAAAAAAAGATTTATATTATGTGAATAGTAACGTAGATTATAATAGAGTAGAAGGAAAAAAGTATATATGAAAACACAGCATGTGTTAGTCACAAGTTTATTTAATTAATTACATTTTATCTGAATAGATTGATCTTTCTTTATCATACATTATTTTTTTTCTATCTATAAATTATTAATATATTTTTGTTGAAGTTGACAGTAGTATCAGGAACAAAAAATATCAGTTCATTTGCTCGAACTGTAATAAAGATTTTTTTTTTTCAGTAAAATAAATTCCATTTGCGTTATAGTCAAGCTTATAAAATCTGAACCAATGGTAATCGTTGACGTATTATTTCTATCTCTGTTTTATTTATGATGACAGCAAGTAAAATTACTAGTGAAAATCATGATTATTCTTACGTTGTATATAATTATAGAAATGAAGAAAAAGATAGATGACATTTGACAGGATGTTCGCTTGTCTTTCATATATTATTTAAAAACTTGATAATTTTGTAAAGAACATGGATGAATTGATAATGATGTATACATTTTTATATATCATGAATTTTATTTTCATTGGTATTACGATCTATACCTTTGTACTTTCAGTTTAAATAGATTAATTCTCAAAGAAATCGAATTGATGATTTTGCTAAGTTTGTATTTGATGTTGTATATTTCTATCATAATATACGTAATTGTTACAACCTTAAAAATTTTTATTAATAGAAAAAGTTTAAAAGTACTTCTAACCTAATTTTTTTTTGTCAAATAAATCTATATATAATCAAAATGTATGATAACTAATGATATTTCCTCATCAGTTATTTGAAAACGTCACAGGAATTATGAAGAAGTTAGAAATTGAAATTACTCAACTATGAATGAAATGATAATTAATTAAGAAGATGAATCAAAATCTATTTTCATATTGAATTTAATTTATACAATAAAGAAAAGAAAATTCTTATTAAAAATATACAATAAACAAGATATACTGATGGATAAAGAACATTATTTTTATTACAAAGACTGTAATGACAACAATATATTCGTACATTTTGTGACGATTCTGGCATACAATTATATGAAAAACCTTTGCTTATAAGATAACGACCTGTTGTTGGTATATAAACGATTGTTTTCTAGATAAAATAATATTAATTAAAATTATTTTTTTATAGAAAATATAATACCATGCATTGACCAATATCTGGTGGTGTCATTATTATTTGGCCATAAGAATAAAAAAATGGTTCAGGACAATCACTACAAGAATAACATTGAATTTGTCTACGATCATAATTAGGTCTTTGACATTGTATTACTATTTTAAAATAATAAATAATAGAAGATTATTAATTAATATAACTAACTTGGTAGAAATAAAATGAATGGTATGAAAATAAGTACAGATATGAAAGATAAAAACATTTTTAATTATGATAGTTTGAAGAGACAAATATTTGTTATATATAATGATCTTTTCGTTTCTTGAATAAATAGTAAATGTTGGTGGAATATACAAAAGATTTTATTCCATCTTTTATATATACATTCTTCAAATAAACAATAGTTTAATTGAAGAAATATTTAACGATGTAAAATAGAGTATATGAAAACGATTAAATATAGTTATTTCTTTAGCTAATAAAAAACAAATTGTTATTTATTTTTATAAATAAGATTTTGATACCGAATAATTGTAACTGGAATCTAGACGTATAACTATGAAGTAGAGTTGCACGGGACGAGACTTTTTATTTTAGTCCCAATGTTGATGATTTCTTTACAAAAACACCGATTTTGGGCTTCAGTTAGCTATTTCAGAATTTATTTGCATTGAATATAAATACTGCAATATTGACTCTTTAATTAATTTAGTCACTGATCATCAACTGTACTAACTTTTGCTAAAAACTATAGAAAATTCCATAACAAGTTTTAGTGTCGATTTTGATATCTAGAACCTATGAAAATCTTCTTTACTATCTAACACGCAGAAATATGATTTTGAATGTGTCAGTATGTAGGGTGTCTATAGTAGTGTATACCCACAAAATTTCAACTCGAAAAACTCTGTTGTTGATGAATAACGAAATATACAATATCTCCACAAAGGAAAAGTTCCAAAAGCTGAAATTTCTAGCATTTTCATAACTCATTTTGGACTACATATTGGTAACACTTCATTGAAATCTGAGATATCCATTGACCACGTGTATCAATAAAAGTATAGTCACTTTCATGTATTGGACCCCTATATCTAAAACTGATCCCATACACCTCTACTGTGAAGTATGTTACAACCTTCAAAGATTACCACAGACTATGATCCACATTGTACACAATCGTGTACGGATCATATTGTTCTACGTGAGATTGCAATATTTAGATCAATACCTTAGAAATAAATACACTATTCAAATTTCTTTTTGTATGAGAGATAAAACGATCGGAAATGGCAAGTATATCAACTAGTAGCCCGTGAAACACTTTACAAAACTGTATATAAAAATATTTCCCTAGAAATACTTTTCAATGACATCAAGATCCGTTATGATCAATAACTGATGGTACTTTTGACTACATGACCGTCTAATAGTAAATTGACTATAGTTTCACTAAAGTCTTACGAAAATCAGATTTAATATATACCATTCGAGACGCCTCGACTTGTTCTACAAAATGGTATATTTGCTTTCTCAATTTCTAATAGTTCTTCTTATTCAACAGGATACTTTAAAAGTTGGGATTACGACTTTTGGTTAACTCTAAGTAAATATATCAAAATATGCAGTACATTATGGGCTTTCTTTCTATATATAGTAGATTAATAGATAAAAACAAAAAAGGACAAAGGATTTACTTCAATTTTCGTGGGTTGTATGATAATTATCAACAAATCAACTATTGTTTGCAATGCTTTTCTCATTCACATTTTATTTATCATCAGTACTTCTCAGATCTGAGTTAAAACAACTACGAATAATTAATTATTTTGAAATACTTTTGATTAATCTTTTTATAAAATAATTTTATTTTTAACTTTTATTGTTAATAATAACAATAAAAACAAAACAAATAATAAAGTAAATTTTATAACTGAATATTAACTGATTTCAATGAATTAATAATCCATTGTGGAATATCTTTATCTTGATAATAATTTGTAACAAATTCTTTTATAAAATCTGGAAAACGTTGTTCAATAATTGCTTGTCGAATTCTAGACATTAATCTCATCTAAATTATAAGAAAAGAAATTAAATTTAAAAAAAAAGTAAATAATAAATCTAACCTGATATGCAACATTATGAATAGTTAATAAATGACATGCTGTTGTTTCATTACTAACAATTGTATTAAGATATGATCTTGTATAACCAGATTGACAAACTGGACAAGTACATTTATCATCAATTAATCGATGATCTTTTTCATAAATTTGTTTATTTAAATTTAATTGACCATTATCAACTAATGCACATCCAAAACGCTTATTTAAATACAATATATTTCTATATTTAATATAATAAAAAAAAGAACAAATTCTTACAGCTGTTCGTGTTGGAAATACACAATCAAACATATCACAACCAAGTGCTGAACATATAACAAGATCAATTGCAAAACTATTTATTTAAAATAAAAAAAATATTATTTTATATTTATATTTATAATTAAAACAAACCCAACACCCATTAAATATCTTGGTTTATCTTTTGGTAAATATTCTGTTGAAAGAGTAACCATACGCCAAAAATGATCTTTATCTTCTCCTCCACTTAAACCACCAATTGCATAACCATTACAATTACGTTTTATTATTTCTATAATATAAGAATTTATTTTTATAATTAAAAACAAAAAAAAAAAGATATATTAAAATAACCTTTAACACTTTGTTCTCGTAATTTTTCATCTAAACCACCTTGAACAATAGGAAAAAGAGTTTGTTCATCTGGACGAGAATGTGCTGATATACATCGATCAAGCCATCTTAATGATCTTATTTAACAAATAATTTAAATATAAACTAAATTTTTGTTTTTGTTTTTTTTAATTTTAAATCAAACCTCCACATAGCTTCTTCAACTCTTGGACCACTTATTGTACTTGATACAACATCATCTAATTGCATTATTATATCAGCACCTATTAATAGAACGAAAAAAAAAAAAGAATGACTTTTGAACTTATATGCTTTATTTTGAATAGAAAATTTTTTGTTTTGCCTATTTATTGAAAAAACAGACAAATAGCAAAGCAGAAATGTCAAGAGAAAAAAAGAATTTGCATTGTAGATTTGTACATTGTGATAAACATATTTAATAAGAGAATTTTGACACATTACATGAATCTGTCAATCTAGTAGAATGAGAAACAAGTCTTGAAATTTTTAGATTATAAAGCTTGAATATATAGTGAAATAGTAATAGAGTATATCAAGGTTTGAGTAGCTTCTATTTTCCTGTTGATCTGAATTAAATTCTAACCTACCCAATACAATGCAGTCCTTCGAGTTTATCCTTAACTATAAACTGTGCGAGCTCTATCCAAATAAGAAAAACCATTTCACATCTTCGAAGAGATTAGAAAAATTTGATTGAAAATAAAATCTAGAATCCAAAATTTTGAATTGAACATATTTGACTATACAAGTTTCATCATCGATACGTACTATATTTAGATATTATTGAATATAAAACTAAATCAGTAAGGATTACATTCTATACAAGATTATGGAAATGATCAACTATATAGATATTCTTTTTTTCTTTCTTTAATAACAATCACGCAAGTCTCGATGGTAATCATTCTTATTAATCAGTTTTTATTTGATTTTATTCAGAGAAAGGATAAAGATCTATTTCAAACCAAAGACAAATTATTTAGAACTAATAATATTTTCTCTTTCATTCTACTCTCTAAGAAATTAGAAAGTCACAAGCATTTATTTTAAAAGTAGTCCTAGAAATAAGGACAGAACGTAAGAAAAAATTTCCTAACCCTCTTATCTAATTATATATATTATTATTAATGAGAATTTGATAAAGTCTACTTGTATAACAAAAAATTAATATTAATGTGATTTTTTTTTATTTTAAATTTTATTTGATATTATTCATTTAGGAGATTCCAACTATTAAATATTTTTTTGCCTTTATTTCAAATTGAATAGAAATATTAATAAGTGTAAATGGAAAAAAGAAATAAAATGAATAGATGTAATAAAACGTTTATGCTGGCAACATGTGTAACACATTAGAACGAATACAAAGAGAACGGATAGATGCATTCTCGTTTAAGAACAATACATCAAATTATTTTGTTTCTATTCATATCTATATTAATTATTATTTTATTACAAATCGAATCTACTAAATATTTAAAATATTCAAAATGTCCAACATTAATCAATTCATTAGTATCAATTGATTTCAATAATATGTCATCAAATATAGAAGATGATAAATATATTATAGATGATTTATCTATATTATGTTTAGATATGGGTTTACATATTGATAATGAAAAATATATTGGTAAATCTCCATTAATATATGCTCCATCATATAATAATTCTCAAATATTATTTCGTTTTCCTTATCGTTATTCTCAATGGAAATCATCATTGGAATTACCTCGTTTAATAACTCCATGTGAACATAATTTATACATGAATTTATTAAGAATTATAGATCGAATATGTCGTCAAAAGAATATAACATATTTTATGGCTGAAGGAACATTATTAGGTTCATTAAGACATCATGATTTAATTCCATGGGATGATGATACAGATATATTAATGTCATATCGACAACGAAAAATATTTTTAAATGAATTTAAACAAATTAATCAAACATTAATTGATATATATATATATCGAAGTGAAGTTAAAACACGTAGTTATTATAAATTATTTTATAAAAATACTCCATATGCTGGAGAATATACATGGCGTTATCCATTTGTTGATATTTTTTTTATGATAAAAATCAAACACATTTATGGGATTTAAAAGATGTAGAAACACCAATAAAATTAACATATATTTTTCCATTAATTTTGAGACCATTTGGACAATTATGGTTACCATCACCAAGAAAACCAAGAAAATTTTTTCAATTTAATCCTTTTGATAAATGTATAGGACATTATTGGGATCATAGAAATGAAATTGAAAAAGAAGAAATTATTATTAAATGTGATAAAATTAAAGATATTTATCCATTTGTTGAACAAAGTAATCGAACTAATTCTATTGAAATTTTAAAAATAAATAATTCTATTATTCATACTGTTATTTATAAATAAAGTTTTTTTTTTATTTTTCAATTAAAAATAAGTATACGATCATAGGAAAATAATATCAGAATACTTCAAAAATTTTCAGGTAATACGAATATAAGCCCGAGTATATACAAGCTTAATATTCATAAAAATATAAGATATGAAATTTTTGTGTTGCCCTACTCCTATCTATGATTTCTAGATATAAAGTTTGTACATACCTCTTAAACTGATAATATTATATTTTATTTAATAAAAATTCTTACCAATAATATTTTGAATTTCAATAGATTTTTCTGGTGTTAATAACATTTCAGTTTGATCATGTGGAGATTGAAATTTAACACCTTCTTCCGTTACTTCAGATAATTTAACAAGAGATACCATTTGAAAACCACCTGAATCCTATTTTATTTACTAATAAAATTTAATTAAACGAAAAAAAAAAAGAAAATTTTTACTGTTAAAAGTCCTCCATTCCAATGCATAAATGAATGAAGACCATCCATTTCTTTTAATAATTCAGGTCCCTTTAATTTTAAATATAAATGAAAAAATAAATCAATATTAATTTTTAACTTACAGGTCTATGTCCTAAATGATATGTATTTCCAAGTATAATTCGACAATTAAGTTTATGTAATTGTTCAGGTGTTAATCCTTTTAATGTTCCTTGTGTTCCAACTGGCATAAAAACTGGTGTTTCAATTGGACCACGAGATGTATGATTTCGACCAAGTCTTAAATTACCTACACGAGCTTTTGTTGTATTACATGTATGAGTTATTTCAAAATTAAGTGCTTTTGATGTCATCTTTAATGATAAATTATTTTTTAATATAACACGAAACATAAACTTTTTGAAAGAAGATTTCGTAAAAATCAATTTTTTCGAAGTAATTAATGGTTAAAATATTCTACTAATGAAAGAATATGATCAATAGAGGACACTATTCATCAGATAGATGAACAAATTTCTCCAAATTCTTTATTTTTTTGTGTTACTTAGATTTATCCAAAAGTTATAACTAGGGTGTTGATAGTATTAACTCATTTTTTAAAACAGTAACAAGATGAGCAAAGCATTGTCGTGAAAGACAAGCCAATGTTAAGTTTGTCTGATTTTTGAAGGTGTAGATATAAATATCGAATCGATACAACAGATTATCAATAATAATCTTCATTCAATTTATGATGATATTATTACTGAAATCTCTCTTTTATGGTTCAATAACACATATTGTTCATGACTTTTAGGTAATTATAAATATATATATTGTCATTCAAAATAAAAATAAACGAAGACATTCTTTTTTCTTTATTTTATCATATATTAACAATAAATATTAACTTGAATTATCAAGTTGATTAATTTCCACTTGATCTTGAAATAATTGTAAATATTTTTGTTTAAGTTCTTGATTTTGATCCCATTCAAATAATGATGTATTATATTTTGGTGCTTTATTTCTAATATAATCTAATTTTTGACAATAATCTTTTAATTTATTTAATAATTGTATTCTTGTTCTATATTTATATTGTTCATTTGTATAAAGTTCTGTGTAAACTAATCTATCAGGTACAATTGGTATACAACCAGCTCGACAAGCTTCTAACATAGCAACACCAAAAAATTCATGTTTAGCTGTTGATACAACAACATCACCTTCCATTAATAATTTTTCATATTCAATTTTTGATTGAGCATAACCACAATGATAAATATAATTTGATGGTAATTTTGATAAAATTTCAGAAAATATTAATGGATATTCATCATAAGATTGACCAAGAATAATTAATGAAAATTCTAATGAATATATTTCATAAAGTTCAAGAATAATTGAAAAAAATGTTTCGGGATCTTTATCATGTTCCCAACGATGTGGCCATACAATACGTAATGGACCTGTTTTATTAATATTAATCTTTAAATATAGTTTTCTTTGAATTTAATTTAAAGGAAAAACAAAAACTATCTTACCTGATTTGTTAATAATGGTTTATCTAATGGAAAATAAAAAACTTTTGATTTATTTTCAATTGTTTTTTTAATTTGTTCAATATTTGCTTTTGGTGATGGTATACGATTAAGAAATGAACCAAGATTATTTAAAAATGTATTTAAATTATAATATGAATTAAATAAACAAATATTAGCAACTAATGCTGTTAAAATTTGATTATAACCATATTGAAAATCTCTTTGTTCTTGATTTTCATTTTGTTTTGGATAAACTAAATCATTTTCATGAAAATAAATTATTGTTTTTAATTCACGAAGATCAATACGAAGTGATATTAATTCACTTAAATTAACAATTGATGAACTAAAGAAATATTTTAATGATTTTTCAGTTTTTGGTATTAAATCAGATAATATTAATGATGAACATCGAGCACGCCATGGCCATTTTTTACCAGGTAATGTTATTAATATTGAACGAGGAGATAATGTTCGATGAAGAAGATCTATTAATGAACGATGAGAACCATCATAAAATGCTTCAATTAATAATATATCACACATCTACAATTAATTATAGTATGTTTATGAATATTAAAATTTTCAAAGTAAGTTTTATTTTGTATCTTGTCTGAGAATAATTTTCCTGCGATAAAATATCAAATTTCATATATGTTATAATTCACTATTTTCATTATCTTGATACAAATTGGTTTAATAATTAATATTATTGAAGAAATTCGTTTTTATGCATTGTATTGTCCTTTTTTTGTGTTATTAGATTATAATTTTTGAAAATGTTCTATTTTAAAGTTATACAAGAAAGTAGAATTAGATCAATGTTATATCATTTAAAATTTAAATTATATATTTCGTAAATCTTAATGTTAATTTACTAGCATAAGAAATGTTTGAGTACTGTCTTTTTATTTATCAAAAATTTTATTTCAAGTATAGTATATTGTTTTCAAATCCTAATTGATTACAATTCTTAACAATATAAGTACATAAAAACTTGATCATTTCTAGAATTATTTCAAACACAAATAATTAAAGACTATTAATTATTTTATTTTACTCAATTTAAATCACCGTACAATTAGAAAAACAGATGATATTATTATAAATTGTATACAATAAAACAAAAAAAAAAAAAAATATTATTCCATATTATTATTATTATCATCTAAACTATTTGAGGGTAATCGTGTTCTTTGATAAACTTCATTATTTTGATTAATAATAAATGCTGGACTTGATGCAGTTCTTGAACGAGCTAAATTATATTTTGATGATGTAGCTGATAAACTTGTTCTTTGTCTTTCATATTTTGTATTAAATTTAATTTTTTCATTTAATGCACGTTCTTCATCCATTTCAAGTGATGATTCACTTTCACTTAATTGTCGATAAAGTTGTTCACGACGATCAATTTCAACTTGTAATCTTCTTTGTAAATGTAAATTTTCACTTTTAGCATTTTGTTCATCTAAAATAAGTTTTTCAAGTTTTTTTTTATGTGTTTCTTGTTGTAAAATTAATTCTTGACGAAGTTTTTCAACTTCTTGTTTTAATTGTTCAGCATAATCATTATTTAATAATAAATGACGATTATTTGAATTTGATTCAAATAATGATTGAGAACGATTATTTAATCGTTCATTTGTAGTTAAATTAGTTGAAGATGATGGATCACTATTCTAAAATAAAATAAAAAATCGGTAATAGAAATGTATTTAGTTTATTAATTCATTTTTGAACTGTATCGAATGAAATTTGATTTCGGTTATCGTTGAGTACATGAAACCAGCAAGAAGGGTCTACAATGACCCGATGTCGATCTCTGGTTTGTAGAAACTTGATCTCCCCCTTAATGCATTGTATAGAGCTGAAAACTCCAGGTGTTACTGTGGATGAGTCATGCTCGCATTACTAAAAATTTCAGTTCGATTTATTGTACTTTGGCTAGAGATTTTACTACATGTTCTTTTACTTGAGATGGCTTTCAATATCTATAGCGTCATACTACTACAGCACTATATCGCATCAAATATTTTTTGTTTGTTTGAAAACTCGTCTCCGCAGTTAGCTTGTCTTGTCGTCTTTTTATTATGATATAAGAAAATATCTCTATACAAAAAAAACGCCATTTTTTAAAGTTTTTTGAGTCATTGAACTGGCCTCGAGAGAGGTTATCTCTAAAGATAAGCTTTCAAACAAAACAAAATTGTATGTATGTAGAAAGAAGATCCACAGAGAATTTTTATGTCCTTGTTTGGTGCATATTTCTCTGAAACTATATAATATAGGGCTGAAAATGTCATGTAATTTCGATGCACTCAATTCTGAGATCAATGTTTGAAGGAGGAAAGCCTTGATGTTAAGTGATTTTAGTTAATTCAAACTAATGTTTTTTGATAGAAAAGAGATTACAAAGTATGAAGTTTATCAGTATTAATATTAAATTTGAAAATAAAATAATTTCTTACTGTATTATATGAATGAGGTTGTTGAATTTTTAATTGAAGTAATTTTTTATCTGTTTCTAATTTTTCCATTCGTTTCCATAAACCATTAACTAAAGATTCTTGTTCTTTTTCAAGTGTATTTTCTAATTCAATTTTTTCTCTTTTTAATTGTTCCTTTAGGAAAACAAAAAAATAAAATAAAATAAAGAAGAAAATAAAAATATGTTACAAGAGTATTTTGTTTATTAAGAGTTTCAGCTTCTAAACGATTAATTCTTTTCATTAATTGATTTATTTGTGAAGCTTGTTCTTGTTCTAATGATTGTTCTAATGAATGTTTTTCTTCTCGAATTTGTTGTAATTTTCTTGTTAAATCATTTGTTAAAAATTCTTCTTCACGTTCATAATTATTTGCTAATGTTTCTTTTTCTTTTTTTAATTCTTTTATTTTTTTAAAAAGTGTATTTGAAATAAATTCTTCTTCTTGTTCAGTTTTAACTTGCATATTAATACTTTCACTTTAAAGAAAAAATAAAT
>JAJEKB010020196.1:0-28758 GCA_022393335.1 Macrotrachela quadricornifera
AGAAAAAGAGTAAAAAGTGATGATAAACAAAAGAAAAAAAGAACAAAGTATAAATAAACCAAAGCCACATTAATGAAAAAAAGAAAAGAAACAGCACCAAAAACAAAACAAAGCTAAACAAGGAATAACAAAACGATTTTTCTTTCTCTTTTTATCATATATGAATATAAACTAGCAATAAATAAGAAAAACAAAAAAAAAAAGAAGGAAGATTGTTTTATTGTATAAGATCAAGATTGATGATCCGAAGACGTCACTGTTGTTTCATTAACATTTGATGTTGATGTCTAAAATTTATAAATTCTATTCGTTTTAATATATATTTTTATTTTTATAAAAGTAAAAAGAAATATTTCGAACATACTTCGCTATTTTCACCATGATGTATGTCGTGTAAATGCTTATTAAGTTGTTTAGCGGCTGAATCATGATGTTCAGATCCTTCTGGATGTGATCGAATTAAATCATTCAATTGATCAGGACGAATATCAATTACAATTGCAGATAGTGATGGTGATGGTTGTTTAATAAGTTCAAATGATTCATCCTAGATTAATTATTAATTTAAAATATTTATTTTATTAAGGGAGGAGGAGGAGGAGGAGCTCTCCTTCTTTAAAAAAAAGACAAATGAAAATTTTTCTTACTGTAACAACAGGTGAACTAGTAGAAGCAGCATACAATCTTTCATCAAGTTGAGTTTTTAATGCACGAGCTTCATTAATTGATGTATTGTAAGCTGATTGTAATTGTTGAGTTTCATTTCGAAGACGTTGAAGTTCACCATTTAATTGTTCATTTTCATGACGATTATTTTCAATTATAACATCTTTCTATAAAAAAATACAAAGAAAAAATTATTCAGATTAATAATAAAAAAATTTTTATACATTTTTTAATTCATTCAATAATTTTTCTTCTTTACTTTGTACAGTTCTTTCAATTTCTTTTAATTGATTTTCCTATTAATTAAATAATAAATAGTATTAATAATAACAAAAAAAAATGTTTTATTTACAATATCAGTCATATTTTTACGAAGTTCTTCATTTTCACGTTTAAGTCCATCACATTCTTCATGTAAATTTCGCTAAAATAATATTAAATAAATAAAAAAAATAAAAGAACAAACAATACATAATTTTCTTTCTTGTTCAGGTTTGCCGTATTTTATAAATCTTAACATAAATAATTGTCTATTACGAACCTTATTATGCGACTGGCCTAAACACATAACATATTATACTTTCTATACTGTAATCAAGAGAACCTTGATACTCGGAAAATAAATATGAATGTGTATATCGGGTTGGCACGGGCAAGGTATTGAATAAAACATATTATTTATACAATCAGATGGATTAAAACAATTCATCATTACATGAAAGATATTATGTGTAGAGATATAGATTCGAACTCGATATTATACATCTATAACCATTAAACTATTAATGTTTATTATACCTTATTTGATTCAAATAATTGTCGATATGATGAAAGCCATTGGTCAAAATCCTATAGAAAAAAAATAAAATTAATCAATTGGTTATAAGATTTATTAATTTAAATTTTAAACTAATATAAAAATTTTTTTTTCTATCTAGTTAAATTATTTCACGTATATTCTCACCCTCAAGATTATTTATTTGATTATATTCTAGATAAGATTTTCGAATTATATGTAATTTTTATGATAATAATTAATTTTATTTATATTTACTTGATGATCATGATGTAATTGATTTCGAAGATCGTATGGTAAAAGATCAATTAGGATATTTCGTTGTTTTTCATGTTGTTGACGAAGATGTTCTTCTGATTGAGACATTCTTGACTAAAATAAATTGAAGAAGAAAAAAAATAAATCGATAATAAAAATTATTTATTTAATTACTTTGATTTCATTAAGTTCAGTTCGTAAAGTATTTAATTCAGTATTACGAGATCTTAAAAATGAAAATATAATTTTTAAAAATAAAATATTTTATTTTCTTCTTACTCATCAGCTTGTTGTTGTTCATGATTTTTTTCCTAAAAAGAAAAGAAAAAATGAAAAATAAATTTTTTTATTAAATATTATATTATACTTGTTTAATTCGTTCAATTTCTTGTCGAAGTTCATTTTCTTTAGATTGATATTGAGTCTAAATATACAAAAAAAGGTAAAAAAAAAAAAATATAATTTTAATTTACATGTAAATTATCAATTTGTTTTTTATATTCTTCCATATTATCTGTTGATTTTTGTTTGAAATCATTTAATTCATTTTCTTTTTGTTGTTTTAATTCAATTGTTTGTCTTAATTGATAAATATCTTTTTCATATTGTTCACGTTCTTCATTATTTAATGTAACTGTTTGTATATCAGTTGTTGTTGTTGGTTCAACATGAACAATATCTTCACGTCGTAATTGTTCATTGTCATTTTCAAGTTGTTCAATACGACGTTTATAATCATTTATTTCATTTAAATGTGTTATTTGATTATCATTATATTGTTTATGATGTTTGTCTTCAATATGTTTTAATTCTTTTTGACTAGTTTCAAGTGATTGTGTTAATTGTTCATTATAACTAGAAGAAAAAATAAATGAAAGTTTCAATGAATAGCATTAGAAAAACTGCTCAATCAAGAATCTATGAATCGACTCTTTACATCGATGACTTTGACGTTTTAACAGATACGTTAACCGAGATTAAAATAGGTGGGCCCGTTAGTTCTCTAATTAATATATTCTATTCATTGCTGATGAAATTCTAACAGTGATCTTTGCAGTTTTAATTAAAACATATTGGCTTCAATAGTATTGAATACTGAGTCTAATCCTGCGAATTCTACTATAATTATGCATCTTGTCAAGTTATAACGATTTCCTACAAGGTATTTGGAGAGAAATTCGAATAATATACATAAAATATGATATTTTATTGAAATAAATTATTGTAAAACTATATTCTTACCGAATTAAATCTTCTTTTTCTTTATGTGCTTCTTTAGCTAATAATTCATTACTATGAGCTTTCTTTTCCCAATGTGCATTATCAACTGATAATTTTTTAATTTGTTCACTTAATACTTGTACTTGTACATTAGATGAATTTCCAGTATTAGTTAAATTTGATGATGATGATGTTATTTGTTGTGTTAATTGTTGATTTAAATGAATATTTTCTTCTGTAATACGTTTTAATTGTAATTCAAGATTTTGAATTTGTTGATTAGAATATGTTTGTGTTGGTTGTTGTTGTTGTTTATGTTGAACTGAATCTAATTGTGCATGAAGAATTTGAATTTCACGTTCTTTATCATGTTTTTCTTTTAATAAATCATTATTACGACGTTTTTCTTGATTAAGTTCATCAGTTAAATCTTTTATACGTTTCATTGAATTATTTTTCATATCTTTAAAAAAAAAATAAAAATATAGAAAATTTTTTATAATTATATAATACCATCTTCATAAGCTTTAGCTGATTCATCCATAACTTGACCAATATGTACTTGAGGATCGACTTTTTGACCATGTTGTAACTAATATTTAAAATATAATACATGTCTTTTGTTTTATTTTATTTTTGTTCTCTTACTTTAGTCCAATCTTGTTTTATTACAGATTGTTTATTTGCAATTTTATGCATAATAATATCTAATTCATCAGCTGATAAAGGAAATGCATCAAGTGCTGTCATTAATTCAGTAACAACAACTTGAGATGATGGAAGAACTAGATGAATATTTTGTGGAATATAGGAATAGATAAAAAAAAAAGAAAGAAATTTTACCTTTAATGAGATCGGCAACTTTTGGTCGAACTGTTGATACTGGTGGTTGTTGTTGTTGTTGTTGTGGTTGTTGTTTTACAGGTAATGGATTTGGAGCAGAACCATTTAATTGAGCTGGTGTTTCTTTTTGAAGAGGTTGTTGACGTTGAGCTAATTGAGTATGTTGTACTTGAACTGCAGCTGGTTGTGGTACAGGAGCAGTCGATTGTGTAGCATTTACTTGCTAGAAAATTAGCAAAAAGTGTATATTTTTCTTTAGGGAAATTTTTATAGAATTTGAATTTTTTCAACTTAAACTATCGATTTTACATCTTCATGAAATATGTTAATTATTGTTAATAAACTGATAAAATTATAATTGATTAGAAGTTTGAAATTCACAATTTTATTCTTATGGTAAATGGTGAAGGAAATAGATTAACTTTTTTTTTAGTTTAGTGGGAGTATTGTTATCATATGTGAGATAGATTAATAACACTACTATACTTGTGAATATGTTTTTTTCTTTGTATCATGGTATACTTTAAAGAAAAATTGAATACGAACGATGATTATTTCAAATAAATCTCAGTTGAAATACAATTTCAAAATAATTGTATTTATTCTTACTGTTTTTTGTTGTTGTTGTTGTTGTGATGATGGTGCGGCAGTTTTATGTCGATTGCTACCAACTATTGTAAATGGTTCTTCCTGTTGTTGTTGTTGTTGTTTTTCAATTGGTTGTGTTGGTTTTTTGGTTGTTGTTGAAGTAGCAGGTAATGTTTGCTTATTTGATCCTTGGGATGATTTAACTTGAACTTTAGTTTGTTGTTTTGTTGATTCAAGTTCATCTTTTTGTGTTAATTTTGGATGAGTTACTGGTGGTGCTCGATTTGTATTTGGATTTTTTTCATTTTTAACATTACCTTGAGTATGAGTTGATGTATTTGTTTGTGTTTTATTTTTATTACGTTTACGAGCATTTGATGATGTTTCAGTATTTGGTAATGATGCTGGTAATAATTCCTATAATTTAAAAAAAAAACAAAAGTAAATATATTTGAAAATAAATAAAATATTATTGTATAATTTACTTGTTCACTTTCTTCTCGTTCATCATCAGTTTCTTCACTTGTTTGTGTTATTGGTTCTTTTTGTTTATTTCGTTTTTGTTGTTCTTGTTCTTCTTCATTTTTAGTATCACGTTTAGATTTTTTTTGATCTTTACGTTTTTTCTTTCCTTGTTCAGTATTATTTTTATCTTTTTTTTTCTTATCATTTATTGAATCCAAATATTGATTATTATCATCTCCTATTAATGAATCTGACATATTCATTTTCCATGTTAAAAAACCAAAAAAACCAACTAATGTTGCAATTATAACCAAAGCAATAACAAAGATTAACCAATCCACCATGTTTAAAATTGTTTTTCTCTTTTTGTAAATTTATTCGGTGATTTGTTTTATTTTTACGTGCACACTCTCACTCACACAACACACACAGGTGAACGATCTAATAATAAAAAGAAAAAAAATAAACAAAAAAGTCAAAATAATATGCAAGTAATATTAAAAACAAAATAACGAATAATATTAGAAGACAACAGCTGGGGTTAAAAATTCGTACTACACGTAGACATTCTAGAACGAAAATGAAGAAGAACTAAAAGAGAATTAGCTCTCTATTCTATATAACTATAAGAAGAGGATATCATCATTTGATTTAACACATGTATGCATTTTGAAAAATAATATATTTTTAAATTTTATTATTTTTTTTAAAATAAGAAATTTATTTATTAAATTAATAAATATTGATTTAATGAGAAATAAGAAAAATAATGATATAAAGACATTTTAAATGGTAAAATTCAACCAATTAGAAACCTAGTTTAAAGATTAAGAAAATAATTCTTTTGCAAATTTTATGTATTTGAAAAAGTAAATGTTAAAATATTATTTTATTTAAATCTAATAAAATTAATTTTAAAAAATTTTCATTCTTTTTTTAAATTATTCATAACGATTTTTACAACTATCGGGTGCGCTAAACATAATAACCACAATTTCGTTCAATTTATATATATTGTTAGAAAAAACAAAATATCCCACAATTCACATAGGAATAGCTTGTCGTACAATTGCACTTTTTAATTTCAAAATCGACAAAATTTGAAGCGACAATGACAAACCAATCATTTATTGATTGCACAGAGTCATCCGATAAATAATGAACTGAATTATCTGCTGAAGTTAATTGTATAGGGAAATATTTAGATATTTTCTTCAATAAAATCTATATATGTTTAGTAAAAATTCAATGAGATTTAAGTTTTTTTTCTGAATATGCTTACCTAAACGTTTTGGTTTTTGAAATAATAACCTATATTTTTTTTTGTAAATTAATAGATTACATTGATGTTTCTCGTTTATATTTGCTAAAAAATATGTTGAATACTGATAAAATGATCATATGAGACAAGCATACACATTTACATAAGTGATAATGCAAAAAAAAACAGGTGTAAATTATGACCTTCCTTTTTTTCTGTTCGTCAACATTTGAGCCTATCGTTAAACGTGTTGTATTTTTAATTTATCATGGTGAGTCTATAAAACTTGAGGTTTTATATATTCGAGATAAGCTAACGACAAATTATTAAGTGAAACTAGAGATGATGAACGATTATTAATATATAGCATATCTCTTAACGAACAACATAATCAAAATATAGTAAATGGAATTGAAGATCCAATAGTTGAACTTAATACAATCGATGAAAAAGAAAGAGAAATAGAGTCTTTATCAGATAAATATCGAGTAGAAGCATGTTCACAGGTTGTTTTTCTATGTACAAATGTCTCTTTACACTACACTATCGTTAAATGAGCTTTTTCGAATTCTTTTGTTTATATCCAATGCGAATCAATTTATCTGTAGTAATTATGACTATAGTTAGTCAGTCAATATAACATGAAATAAAGATTAACTACCACCACAAAGTGCATTAAACCAATTGATTGTAGTATGTTCAATAGTAGAAAAAATTCGACAGAATCTCGACCAGTTAATATTATATTGATCTATCTAATAGAAATATGAATTTGATTGGAGTTTATCTAAAGAAAGAATGATTTTAGGAATATTTTTCTATGGTTATACTATCACCCAAGTATAAGTACATGTTGCATATTTTCTAGGATTGAAGGTAAATAAAAATTTCCTAATAATTTCTAAACAAAAGTATATTTCTAATTCGAAGTTTAGCAGAAAAATTTGATAGAAATATTTTCATAAGTAGCATTCTGGCACTTTTAACACTACTTAAAGTTCATATTGATTATGGATTACTTTTTGCTATTAGAGTAATACTTGGAATGGTTTTTGATCGAACATTTCATATTTTTAGTTGGATAAAATAAGGAAAGAAAATAATTATTTCTTGATCATTAGACGTCGTTATATCAGGTCTTAATGCTCGCAATGAATATCCACATATATTACAAAACGAACAAATTTTTCTTAGTAAACATATAACAACACATTCTTAAAGTATATAAAGATGATATTTATTATACCATGTTATATATTTCATTTTATCTTAAAGAAATGAACAGTACCATGAACTAAAACTGCACTTTGTCCATCTGTTATATTTTTCTATTACGACACTTTGAAAAAACACAAACTATCATTGGTAAAAATAACCTTACTGATAGTGCACTAGATTCCTCAATATACCATAGGAATAGGCATATATACAGAGAAATTTTTATTTCGAAAAATTCACTTTGTTGATGGTTCTTTTAAAATTATGGATTGTATATGGTTCATATTTTGTTAATGAAGCGATGCGAAGAAATATTTTTTTCACCAATTAATAGCTCGTATGGTCTACTACAAAAAAGTTTTTAAATCCTATGCTTAAAACTTGATTAAATTATTATTTTTTATATTTTTGCTACTATTGATACATGTGCATTTTTAATAGCTATTGGTTATATGAAATATAATCATATTGGTACAGTTATTTGTTGTATTATTGCTGTTGGTTTTCTTGATTTACAAACATGTGGTACAATTATTTCACATCTTGATATTTCATCTAATTATGTGGGTAAGAATATATATATGTATATAATTAATTAGATATAGACAAGATTGTATGATTAGGAACACTTGTTGAATCAAGTATTGTAGGAACCATTGAAAATAATAATACAAGATCTTTTTTATGATAAATATTAATTGAATATTTATTTTTTATAGCAAACAATTGATGCTTGGGGTCGTATACTTAATATTTCAGCAGGTATTGGTACTTTTGGTAGTCTTGCTTATTGTATATTATTTAATGATGAAGAACAATAATAGAATCGAATAAATCTTAAAAATGATTCAGATGAATCAAATAGTAATAGACAGATAGAATTTTAAAAAATCTATTTTAATCACTTATATTTAAATCGATAATTAATTTGTTTAATATCCATGTTAGAAAAGAAAAAGAGTGTAATTAACTATCGAACTGGAAAAGTCCTATTATAACAGATGGACCAGAATAAATTAGACTGTTAGAATTTCGAATAGTTTTCACTCAATCGAAACTTTCTTTTTTATCAAAAACTAGCGCTTGAAATTCGCTACAAAAATTATATATGACTAGATTCTAAAACTACTTCAGATATATTTGAAAAAAGTTGTAAAATATAAAGGGTTGAACATAATAACTGACTGTACTTTCTATGCCATTTTTTTCATCAATTACTTCGTCCTATTTAAAAACAAAATATACCAAAAGATGCAGCATGAAAAGTTCTACAATTTACATGCGACCGCTTATTTTATAACTTTAGCGTTGCATCTTTTGGTATGCTTTGTTCTAAATAAGGCGAAGTAATAGAAGCATTAGATACAAGCATGCCCATTCATTATATTTAACTAGTTACATTTTACAACTTTTTTCAAATATGTTTGAAACAGTTTTAGGATCTAATTATATATGGTTTTGTAGAAAATTTCAAGCGTTATCGTTTGATAAAAAAGAAAGTTTCGATTGAGTGAGAAATAAGGGAGAAAAATACAAATTTATATATAAACGTCAATGATTTTTCTAGAAAGATTATGAAGAAATTAATATTAAATTTCTTCGTCTGAAAATAAGATCACTAATTAAATCTTTGTCTATAGAAAAGCCATCTTTTGAAATTGATGTGTGTGATGAATTAATAACGTTTGCATTTTATAATGAATAACTCGAGTCAATATCTTCCAGATTTCTAGTCTAAATTATAACTACCTCTCGCCCATTCTCGGTTAAATAAACTTCTGGAAATCATTATATCTAATTTTTTTATTTTGTTATGACAGTACATCGTCTACAAACAAATTTGATAGCTGTTTTCTTGATATTACATTTAGTGGATTATCAACAGGATTTATACAATTTAGTAACATCTTTATATTTTATTTCCAAAGTTTTTTTTAGCTCCTACGTAAACATCGAAATTTACATTTAAAAAACATGGACTTTTCTTTTTAATTTATATTTATGTAATACTTCTTGTAATTTGTTGATAAATGCTTTATCAATAACATATAATTCACATACATAATTTATTCAACAATTGTTGCCTTGTTTAATCATACATACAATTGATAATTTAATACTTTTATCAAATTTTAATATAATAATCATCTTTAACTGATAATTCCTATGCTTACTTTTAATAGAATATAATTATCAAGCATACAATGACAATTAAAAATCCAGTCTTCGTCTAAATTCTGTGTAAAACATCAAATCTCGCTAACATTACTACGACATACCTATAAAAATAAAGATACAGAAGAAGAATACAAAGAGGATATCGATGAGACTAAAAATTCCATTTTCAGAAGAAAAAAAATCTGTTTTTGTTTAATATTTCTCTTCATTTTAATGTATATCATGCATTAGCAATATCTTGAATATAAGAATACAATAATGTATTAATGGGTATAATTCTTATCATTTTCCTATTTGAATAGATCATTAGTTATTGTTGACATAGTAAATGATTTTTTATTTCAATTAATTGTAGTATTTTTCTTAGATATTGATTGACATAAGTAGACCTTATGTCAAATTTTTTTAGACAAATCGATTCAACAATCATCCTTGTATCATATATAATTTGTAGTATTATCTCTTTCAGTCTTAGATTACCTCCGAGAGGTATAGATAACTCTGGAGTTAGTTTATATAATAAAGTTTTTGAAAAAAAAGTCTTTAATAAGAATAACCATTAAGATTTTCTCTTTATAGTACGATAGATAAATAGGTTAAAAAAACAGACATTAGTCTTAATCCAATGACAAAATCTTTAATAATAAAGATTTCATTCGATTCATTGATGTCTTATTAATGATCTATAATCCATGTATCATTAGATAATAACATATATCATAATTTTAACATTTTAATAGAATAATATATTAGTTATATTGTTGCTCTCAATATAGATATATGTTAAACAAAATAAATATGACCTTTCAATATACAGAAAAAAAAATTAGTAAATGCAAAAATAAAAAGAATATAAATTACATTGTTTCTAAATATAACTTTAGAAAAGTTACAATTCGTTATTCTTATCAGTAGTTAATATTAATCGTTTTTTTTTGTCTTCCTACGACAACATACTAATTGTTATTGAAAGAAAATACTGATTACTTAGAAATATTCTATGGTAAACTGATGGAAAAAAAACTATGTTGTATGTATTTGACAATAACATGTCATAACAATCTCGAGTGATGAAAAAAATTTTTTTTAAAGAGAAAGTAATGATTTTATCTAATGAAAATAAATATTAATAGATAAAAGACCAAAAAGAATAATTTTATACGTAAAAAGAATACAAATAGAAATTATAAAAAAAGACATAAAAAAGAAAGAAACCAATTAATTTTCTCTTGTTTTCCTTTTTTTTTTTTCTATTTATGCAACAATTATTCCATAAGTTTGTCACAATAATGATATCAGTTGTCTTCTGTTATTTGTTTCTCCCTTTCATGTCGTTTTCAACATAGAACTTCTTATTATAGCGAGCTATCTTGATAGTTTTTTTTTTTTTGCTTTACTTTACGTCTACTATCAACACTACAAGTTCTTTTACTCGCTATTTACTAGCCTAATCGACGAAACACTGACGCATATAGAAACAAGAGAACTAAGAATACATTGAAATAACTACTACTGTAATTTATTCTACTATACATTTATGAGAAATATTTGATAAATATAAAAGATGGAAAGCGATTTAACTAAACGTCGACCTTCATTAATTCCTGGTTGTTTACCTGGTTTACCTGCTGGATGGACACCATCAATAGATACTGTTGAAGAAGATGTAAGTGATGATGAAAAAGATTCATCATCTAATATACTTCATTATATACCACCAATAAAAACTTATGAAACAAAAGCATATTTAAAAATAAAAAAATTTCAATTAAATAATCAATCAACAATGTCAATGGCACATACATATGGTGTATGTGTATTAAATACTGAAGCTGAAGAAATTATAGCTTGTGATCATTATAATAATCGTTTACTTATGTTTGATTCAAATACTGATGGACATTTGTTAGAAATATTTCGTGGTGATATAGCAACACCAGAATATGTTACACCACGACCACATTATCGACAACAGATTTATTTAACTAAAGCACATTCAATATCTTTATATGATTTAGAAAAAAAAAAATTTATACAAAAATTAGGTAGTGAAGAAAGTGGTCATGCTAATAATCGATTTAAATCTCCTGGTGGTGTTGCTGTTGATTCAAATACTGGGTAAAATAAATATTATAATAAAAGAAAAAATATGAAACAAATATATATATATTTTTTTTTTTTCTAGAGAAATTTATATGTGCGATACATGGAATCATCGAATATGTGTTTTTTCGCCAGATTTTCGTTATGTTAATCGTCGTTGGTATTTAACACGATGGGAACAAGCACATCATAAAATTAAACCTAATTTTGTTGCTATTAATAATAATAACCAATGTGTTGTTACATGTGATGATGCACCAAATTATCGTGGTGCTGTTTATGTTTTTGATAAAATGGGTTATATACAAAAAATTTATGATCAAGAATCACGTAATAAACCTCCTAATGTTGAAGTTAAATTAAATGTTCCACATGGTATATTACTTGATGATGAAGGTAATTGGTTAACATTATGTTATTCTGATCCTGAATCATGTTGGGTTGAACGAAGATGTCAATCAAATGAAAATGAAAATAATGAAATAATAACATATTGGAAAAATAAAGATTTAAAAGGACCAAGTGCATTAGCAATAAAACGTGATCAAACATTAATTGTTGGTGATCGAGATGATAATTCAATTTGTTTTTTTAAACCAATTAAAACAGAATAAATAAAATGTATTTAAAAAAAAAAAGATTTTTTTATTTCTTAATATATACGTGTGTATTGTGAAGGCTTCTTTTTTTGAGTGAATTAGTATACTTTTTCTTTTTATTTCTTTTGCTTAATTTTTTTGTTTATATATTTACTAATGAAGTAGTTCAAAAAGGTAATCAGAAAAATTTAATTAAATAAATATGTTTATGTACCAATGTGACTTATTTTTTAAACTAAAAGAGAGATAAAAACAAATACTATATAATTTATTATATTGTTTTGTCTCGACATTTAAAGATTAATATATAGTTTCTGTTTGCATTATCAATTACTTTCTTAATACTCATCTATATAAGTGTACGATGTATATCTTATGCTATTATTTCGGTAAATATAATATATATAGATTATCGATTATTGAAGTTAATGATTTTTGTGTAATGAATAATTATTGGATATATAATTTGAAAGAAACTAGGAGATAGTGATTACACTGTCTCGAATATTTGTAATGTATTATTTCATTAGAAATATATTATGGATTAGAGATAATTGATTAATCCATAGTTTTATTGTCTAGAATATGTTTATGAAATCAATGAAAAATTTTCCAATTAATCAAATAAAAAGAATTATATTATATTCACCTTTTTATAATGATTTTCAACGTTCCATGCATTTGATATTACGGAGTAATCCAAAAAAAATTACCTCTTTTCGCAATATTCTTTATACTATTTCGTTTTTAATTCAAGAATTTTTGTAATAGATAGAACTAAAAAAAGCCATTGGATGAAGATAATCTTATTTTCGAAACGTTTTGCTGTAAGTGTAGAATTTGGGATAAATATTATTTTTGACTTTAAGGTTTATATAACTATAGAATTTTTAGTTGTACATTCATCATGAAAATACTTTTGGTTCAAAATAAATTTATTTTTTAATCGATTCTTTTGTCTTTATAAAATTATTCGTATTCGATGCTGATTGTTACTAATCAAAAAGTCTTCTCGGCAGCAAAGAACTGATTATAACTGAAACTGAACCAAGTAACGAAATAAAAAAAATCATAGTAGCATAGGCCATCACTCTATTCAAACAATATAGACAACGGCTATTACATGAATACTTCGATAGTATTCGAAAACTATCATTACTCCAAAAACTGATGTATATGTTGTAGTCAAAATTAAAATTATGCTCTAATCGATAGAAGAAGATGAATATGGTATGTGCGATGAGTGTATGAGTAAGAGTTAGAGCTTTTCGTATCATTCGAACTGGATCTTATGATTCTTTCGATTCAGGTAGGATCTAGGTCTGAAAAGTTTTCAAGTTTATCGGGCTCGTGTTCGAGTCTAGGTCTAAAAATTCTTGGACTCGATAAAGTATAATACAGGGTATTTTAAAAGTCGTGATTACTTTGGAAAATTAAGTATCTTTACGTCAATGCAATCTGAAGACTTCACTTTCCTCTAACAATAGAAGAATGTTTAATGTCCTTATGACCATCAATGAAAGTTTCTAAAAAACTCAAAACAACTGAGTTTTCGTTCAAGTTCCATGAAGCTTTAATCAACCAAATTCAGATCCAAACTGTTTTGGACGCAATGAGGTCTAATGAGATGAGAATGAGAGCATGGAGAATAGGCTAATAAAAGAAGTATCACTCACATCATCATCCAAACGCTTTCTTGCTCGACCAAATATCTTCAAAGAAAAATAGTTCTTCTTATAAATTAAACAAAACAAAGACATATAATAGATTTATCGGAAATATTGTCAAGTTAACGCTGTTATATTTAATTTTTCATCCTTTATCGTCTGCTTCTATCGACTAGAGAACAATTTTAATTTTGCACATCTTGTAGACCGTAGTGAGGTATGTCTACCATAAACAAAGTTCATATCCTTAGGGTGTTTCTGACGAGATATAGAATCTTTAGTGAATTTTCTCTATCGCACCCGACTTTTGCAGCGAAGCTATATTTTGGAATTTTGATCTGAACCTTTGCTCATATAAAGGTCTTAGCTAGCCTAGCCTCCATAAAATTTTCAAAACTTTTGTATAAAGTCTCTTCAAGATACAAAGGTTTCAAAAAATGCATACTATATATACTATCTATGAAAAAGGATTGCACCTTGATAGTTTTCATGTCTTGAAGAAACTTTGTCAAAAATTTCTGAAATTTTTTATGAAAGCTAAGCTCGCTGAGACTCTTATATTGGCGAAGTTTCAGATCAAAATTCAAAAATATAGCTTTATTACAAAAGTTGGGTACTATGGAGAAAATTCACTAAAAAACTCTATATCTCATCAGGAACATTCTAGGGATACGAACTCTTTTTATGGTAGACATAGCTCACTCTACACCAGCCCATAGTTATCGATTATGCAGAGTCCATGTTTTACAACTTATGGCAAATAGGGGTTTTTATCAACAGTGCTTGTAGAAGATAAGCATTACGTATTTATAAGCTCTTCAATTAATTATTAGTCCAGTAATAAATACTCACGTTATCAATAATCAGCTAATTAGCGCTTATTTAACCCTTTGACTCCCCGCAACACATATGTGTGCACATCGCTTTTATCGAAAATAGATCTATGTAGTATATGTTTAAACCGTTGAAAATAGCTTCTTAACGTTTGTTGGATGGTACCATAGTAAAATATTTTTCCTCTCTTATCTTTCTCTTAATACTTTTACTCATACACATTCCATCCATATTTTCTGTCATTCTAATATATTCTAGTATAATCACTTTTTTCGTTCTTTTCTTAATACTTAGTATATTTTCTTATCCGTAATACTGCCTAATGAGTTTCTACTTTCTGTAGTATTCTAGATGTTTCTATTTGTTCTATAAGATCTGATAAATTCCTTTTATTTTTATCCAACAGTATATATATATATATGTCGCAGTAATAATTAAAATCCAGTTCAGTTTAAAATCGAACTAGTACAGATTGAAACTTTGATGAAAACTAGAATGGATTAAAATTTTAATCTGTATTATTCATAGCGGACTAGTTGACATTGAAATATTGATCTAAACTAGTTCAAATTAAAATCTTTTGATTAGAACTAAGATAACTCGAAATAGAGTCATAGATATCATAAGGATTACTCCTCTTTGTTCATTTATCATGAGTCATGTGTCATCGATTCTTTTGCCATCACATATGTGTACGATGGTTTTTTTCCTTTCCTGTTATACATATATGTGATGGAATTTTCCCGTTTCTGCCATATGTTTGTGTTGGATTTTTCTTTTCTGTCTTGCACCTGAATATGTTGGATATTTCTCTTCTTCTTTCAGATTGTTGCGCTGACTTTCTTTGTGATCATCTCTGGATTTTTCCAGGATATGGATTTCATTTGCATGCTATATATAGACTGCGACTCTTACAATATTTAAATCTATTCTAATACTAGCGGTAGTACCCGGCGTTGCTCGGGAAATCTCCATACTGGAAACTTACTATGTTAGAAAACGACAGAAGGTCTATAGAAGACTCGCTTAAGACCTTCTCATCTATTATTACTACATGTCCCGCCGTGCATACACTTATATTCATTTTTAAATCATGTAATTCAGCAAATAGTGTGGGAGTGTGACTATCTTTATCTTAACTCATGCCTATTACCGTACTTTATACCATCAACGAGTGCAAAAAAAAGTGATATTGAGAGGCGAATATTCTAATAATGGCAGCAAATGCTCCTAAACAATCATAAGCACAAACTCTCTGGAAAAGACGTTTACTGTAGTAAATCCAACAATAGGCGGGAAAAACGTCCCCTCAGGTCAAAATTTTGAGTCTAAAACGATTCTATGACCTTCCTCTGGACCCAGGGAAGTATTGTAGAAAATTTGGTGACGCTAACGTTTACCGGGATTGAGTTATAAGCGAACAGACAAACAAACAGACAAACTTTCTTCTTTATATATATAGATAATGGAGCAAGTATTTTACACAAGAGTTGATAAATATGTGCAATCTATGGATGTGAAGAAACACAGCAAGTACTTGATGAAAGCAGAAATGTACAACGCAATTGTTGAAATTCTGCGAGCAAGTCAAGCAAAACACCAACCACAATTTAAGTTTTGGGCCAAGAAACATTTCAGTTTAGTTAAAACTGGTGGTTAGGATATTTTGCACGCAGCAAAAGAAAAGTTTGCTCCTATTAGACAAAAAGCAAAGAATAAATTCTACCTCAGTTATCTATGACTCTATTTTAATTCATCCTAGTTCTAATCAAAAGATTTTAATTTGAACTAGTTCAGATCAATATTTCAATGTCAACTAGTCCATTATGAATAGTACAGATTAAAATTTTAATCCATTCTAGTTTTTTATTAAAATTTCAATCTGTATTAGTTTGATTTTAAATTGAACTGGGTTTTTATTATTACTGCGACATATATATATGTCGCTGAAACATATAGAAGATAAGAGCAAGAACATATAAAAACATTTCCCATTGTATTATAAACATCAAATTCAATAACGGCACTTATACGTTAAAACTGAAATTTTTTTGTGAAAAAATTAAAAATCATACTTAAACATAACTTTTAAAAACTTCAATTTTTGCAAAAAAAAATTCGGGAGCCAAAAGGTTAATAAAACTGTCTACAGGCACCTTGGTAGCTTTTTAAAGACTATCTTAAATTGTCCTTTATACTTTTTTCAGGGATATTAGACAGTAACCTAAGTACCTTTTTAAGGGCTGAATTGGAACATCTTCAATAATTGTTTGAGCACTATTTGGGGATATTCTTAGTACTTTTAAGACCTATGTTGGAGTACCCTTAGTAATTCTTTAAGGACTATTCGGATATCATATCTGTGATTTTTTAAGAGCTAACCATACAAGATACCTGTAACTTTTGAAGGGCCAACTACTCGTCATATCTGTTGCCTTTCAAGATCTATACAACTCACAGTTTTTAAGTACTAGCTAGACACCGTACCTGCAACTATTTGTAGGAATGAGAAAGTTATTGTTATTTTTTTTTGTTATTATGGCAATAACATTCAGTTTTTGATTCAAAAACATTAATAAAATAAGTATAAACATAGTTTGTGCGTACGTCAAAAGTTCACTTTATTCATACAGTATTTTTATTACCATTTGATATAAGAACTAGTCGTAAATGATTTGAGAAATCGTAAAATAACTTTCTTTGTTATTGTTATACAATAATAACAATCACAATAACGATCACAATAACAATCGCAGGAACATCACAAGAGCAATCACAAGAACATCGTAATAATAATCACAAGAACATCACAATCGCAATCACAAGAACATCGTAATAATAATCACAAGAACATCACAATCGCAATCACAATAACAATAACAAAAAAGTCATTTTACGATTTCTCAAATCATTTACGACTAATTTTTATATCAAATGACAATAAAAATACCGTATCAATAAAGTGAATTTTTGATGTACGCACAAACTATGCTTACACTTACTTCATTAATGTTTTTGAATCAAAAAGTGAATATTATTGCTATAATAACAAAAAAAAAATAACAATAACTTTCTCACCGTTAACTATTTGGGTATAACTTAGACACCGTACCTACAACTTGTTTTCGCTTGCATGCGGAATCTGTTGGATTAAACTTCGAATCTAAAAGATTTGGGCACACGAATTTTGATACAAGTATTAAAATATCTGGCTGTCTTCGAACAGAAAGGATGTATAGAAAGTATCGTATGATTTTGGTTAGACCTGAGAGCTAAACGGGAATTTTATGAGTTTACTGCCCGCTGATGACTGCGTCTGACTACCAAAATGTTAACAAATCGAACTCGGCACCGTGTTTAGTTTTAAAATAGGTAAGATGAACGAATCAGAGCGGCTCCAAAAGTTTCGAAAACAATGAACTGTGTGTAAGGTGTGGTTATATCTATAACTTTTTGAGTCTTTCCAGAGGATCATAACTGTAATCATTAATCTCAATCTATGCATATTCAACTGATTTCGATATTCTTATAAATATGACAGAAGTACGATTTCATTTCTGTTTCCGATATTATACTTAGAACATTTTGAACTGTTTTCCAGTGGCTTATAGAGGTTCATGTTGTCTTTAGCTTTGAAAAATTTGATGGAATATGTTGCGGACAATCTGTTTTTCTAGATTGGACATATACCACTGGCCAAAAACACTCCCTCATACCTTAATCTCTATAAGAGCTCACCGTCTAAAATTGGTGTATGGTTAGTATTTGAAGAAGATAGGTCAACAATACCATCAGTACCAAAAATACCCAACTTAGAACTGATTTATTTTCTAGCAGTACAATATAGCTATCTCTGATATAAATTTTATCGGAATCTGTAGATTTGCTGACGAACTAAACCAATTTTTAGATGCTTAACTCTTGTTGGAATTAAGATTCAAGGTGGATACTTTTGGCTAATACTGAATCATGAAGGTAATATCAAACAACTTTGTATATGCTTCCGCAATAGTGAGTAATAATTATAAAATGTATTGTTTGTTAACTGTTGAAGAAAAAGCTCAATGCTATCTAGTGTCAGATAATATAGATGGAAATGCACATTAATTCATATCAACTCAAGTCAGAGACATTTCGAATATTCTCTTATTGAATTCAACTTGATTCATATTTTCTGAAAATCATCTCGAATTTGAGTCAATTAAATTTATCAGTTGAGTGCAGCACAAGGAGGAAAAAGCGATACTTCATGTACTTTACAAAAAATATTGAAGTACAGCGAAACATCGCTTTTTTCCTCTTGGGAAGCTCACCTTTTGAATAGTTATGAAGCTTAGAATACCTGAAATATTTAATTAAGAAGCATGCCTTCTGTGAAGCTACATATCTAGATGACCCTAAAAAAAATTGTGAGTATCATGCTTAGGTATCTCTCAAAAAGTTATAGATAGCACATCTAGGAAACTCTTAAAAAGCTGCTGAGATTGTATGCATAAGAGGCTTGAAAACTTATGGCTAATTTCTAGCATTAAATATGGATTGAAGTTTTATGGGTAAAACACGGATGCGTAGGTGAGCTCGAAATTTCGAGTTTACATGTCAAGTTCATTTTTCTGACCGAATGTTCCCTTGTCAGTCAAAATTCAAATTTCAATTCTAGCTCACCATTCATTGGATAAACTTTTAATCTCAATTTTGCCTAGATAGAATTGAAATTTTAATTTTGACCACAACATATATATAAATATGTTTGTACTTCTCTTCTACTTTTCCTATTGTATTTGTTTCTTTCTACATCGTGTCAAGTTCTGCACAAACAAATTGAACTCACTTACATAGTTACAGAATCTTATAGAATTAATGAAAGAATTGATTTAAAATACAAAAGTGTTATTCGTTTCTATATAAAGATGATAAAAGTATCATTTATCGACTTTTTAGTCTTCAACAACAGAAAAGCTTCGTCATTTTCATATTTATTTTTTATTTCTAACGAAGGTAATCATCCCATAAATTTGTTTGATATTCTTTCGTACACGATTATAGTTTACTGATTTCCATGAACTAGTCTTACAAATTTTTATTTATTCGCGCATTATCTTATAGCTTTTATAGGGTCAAAACTATACATGATTGGAATATTAAACTATATTTTAAATTAAGGACTCTTCAGCTACAAAGAATATTATTCTAATACAACATTGAAATGATAAAATGACGAAAGAAAGTTTATATTTAATGGAATCTGAAGATTCACCAGTGTTCGTAATAAATTAATTAACAATGTTTCCAACAGTATTCTTCGGCAACAATAGCTCATAAAAAACAAAGTATATTTGTGAAGAATTATTGATGTCTTTCAATAGTTTTCAATATTATACCAACAATTTTCGATGTAAAAAGTATGTCATTTTAATATTTACGTTACTGCATAAAATTATAAGTATTTAATTTGAGACTATGCAAATTCTACAATTGTCTGTATTATTAAAATCATACTCAGTGACTTCGTTACACACTTATTTTCTTGATAACATGTTTCTTTATTTTATGTATCGTACGATCATCTTCCGAAATATACTATTATTATTTGCATGGCGTGATTCTCTCTCGAGTACACAAATCAACATCGCTCTATATATACAGGATGGGCCATGAATAACACGGTGATAAGGAATTTAAATATCTCTATTGCAGTTCGAGCAAAAGAGCTGATTTTTTTTTATTAAGAATGGAGACATGTTTAAAGTTCATATCTATAAAGACATGACTATAGAGATCCTTTGTTAAGTATTATTATTGATTTTAACAAAAAAAAATCTATTTTTTCACAGGTAAGAAAAAATATACTTGACAAAGGATCTATCTAGACGTGTCTTTATGGATATAAAGTCTGAATATGGCTCTACCATCGATAAAAATATCAGCTCATTTACTCGATCCAAAATGAAGATATTCAATTCTTTGTCGTCAAAATGGCTTATAAGGATGGTACAAAAATCATACAACCGAGAAAAAAATTTGAATGTCTCCATTTTGAATCGAGTAAATGAGCTGATTCTTTTATCAATGATAGAGGTATGTTCAAACATCAGGTTCATATAGACATGCGTACAAAGATTCTTTGTTAAGCATATTGTTTTCTTTTCCTATGTGTAAAAAAATTAATTTTTTTTGTTGAGAACACTAGTGATAGTTAACGAAAAGTGTCTCTCTAGGCACGTCTTTAAGGATACAAACTTTAAACATGTCTATCATTAACAAAAAAATCAGCTCGTTTGCTTGAATTCCAGTAGGCATATTTAAATTTCGTATCGCCCTATTATTTATGATCCACCATGTTTATATGAATGAATTACAATTCTCTTTCATAATATATAAATTAATTGGATTTTATTTTCGTCCAACGTTCACATTGTTTTATAGACACTTGTATATTTTGTGTACAGTTCTACAAACTTGATTCTAACTCTCGTCGTGAAAGAACTAGTGACTCTCAGACAATATAGAAAGAGAGAGAGAATTTTTGTAGTAATAAATTGACGAGAAAAAGTTATTTCTTATCAACTTTATTTCAGAGAAAGAATAGCAGAAGTTTCGAAAAAAGCCTTCATATACTCACTTTCTTGAGTTAAATTTTTAGCATCGCTTGCTTTATAACTTTTCAATAATTCATTCGATCTTGCTCAAAATTTTACAATAAATGTGAGACGTAAAATTCTGTAAGTGATAAAAATGTCAGCTCTCAATCATGTACTGTTCAGATGAAATTCACATCGTACTGAAAAATGTAGAGTTAGATTTTTTCCTTATATATTTCCAATCGAATCGATCCAAAGACATTCTTTTCAGTTAAAATTTAACTCAGTAAAATTTTGTGCATAAATCCGAGTGTATTAGGAACTGTTCTGACAACTCATTTTTCATGCAAAGCTAAAACAAATACTTCAAGCTTTTCTAACAAATAAAGTTAGTTTTATCAATAAATTAAACAGAAATTGGACTGTACAGCGCCTATTCCTCTTAATATCCAATAAAGTGTTGGTCAACTTTTGCCACGTAACATAAGCATAAAATATAATAAAATGCACTACTGAAAAATTGTTTAGGCCTACTTTCATTTTTTCGGGTCAATCGTACGAACAAGTTGCAATTCACTCATATATATATATGTTATAGACAAAATTAAAATTTTAGTTTTGCCTAGGCAGAACTGAAATTTTAATTTTGATTGAGCAAATTTCAAGTTTGACTGAATTTCAATTTTGCCCACAACATATATATTCTTAACGACTCTCGTTTTCACGCATCTCTTCTTTTCATTCTCGTACTATTGTACGTCTTCATAGAGTTTTTAATAAATAAAAAAAAACAGTGATGATATTCTCAAGTAAATAACCTAATCAGAATGGAATATTCCATATCATAAAGAATGATGTGTAAATGATGAAAGACAATAATTTTTATGATAATTTCATGTATCTATTAGTAGAGAAAAAAATTACCATTTTTATATAAAATTATAAAATTGTCTTAAATCATGATTAGTTGATATGAAATTCTCATTAAATTCTTTATAACAGTTTCAGACATAAAATCTATTTAGTAATTTATACACAGTTCTCACAATCATGTTGTACAATAATCAACATGCCTTCGATTACCAAGTCAACAAACAAAATTACAATCTTTCTCATATTTTATGTTCAACATTTTTCTTCATGGGTATGTATTATAATTAACAAAGATTATTCGTCTGTAGTCTTGATACTTGATAAGAAATTTATTCAAATTCCAGTTTTGTTTTTTTTTTGCATTGAATTGAGAATAGTGAAAAATAGCCATGGATGATTATTATTTATAATATGAATTAAAACATTCAATAGCAGATTCAATAACTAAAATAATAGATCTGTAACCATTGATCTATACATAGAAAGTGGCAACATAGAATAGAACTCCATTTCAAGAAGAAACAAGAACAAATACTATTTTTAATGGAGGTAATAATAATTGGCTGGAGCCGAAGATAAAGGAAACGAATGAATTGAGGAAAAATATACGCATTATCATAGAGGCACATGAAATTGTACAATGGCATTAGATTTAGCACGAAAAACTAGCCGTATATAAAGAATGAATGTTTGAAAAATAGAATTTTTGATTGTCATCTGTGTTTTCCTCACATGATCCTCAAATTTCAGCTTTATGATGTGAATTTTAAGTGTTGAAATTGTTGTATGACCTGAGCCGTTTCATTTCATTAAGGTATTTGTTCAGTAATGCATCCGAGTTAATCTAATGAACAAGTCGATTTGTTTCATAAGATAACTTAAAGATTCCTGCTGGAAACATATCAATGAGGCAACTCATTTTAGTTGGCTTAATATTATCATCACGAAATAATCGAGGTATCTCCTAAGATAACTCGAGGTACTAAGTAAACAAGTATCGCAATCAAAAGAATCAACTTATTCTGTAGGACAAGTTGACTTGTCGATGGACGTGCGGTTTAAGTGCACCCTTACTCTCACCTTTACTCTGATTGCTGTGTGCAATACGTTAATTGAATATGATGGTATGATTCAATTGCATAAAAATCACATGATGTATTCTGATGAATTTAACCAATCCAATTTCTCTATTCATGAATTTCTCGTGCCTCTATGATGGTGTTTATATTTTCCCTTAATTCGTTCGTTTCCTTTGAAGCGTAGTAACGCTCCTTTCTTATATATATAATTGGTCAATAATGACTTGCATATGATTCATTACTATTGTTTTTTTCATCCTTGAATCTCTTCAGAAAAAAAACTACGAACAAAGAAAAATAAAAAAAAACCTTCGATAATAATCTCTATTCGTAAATAAATGGATATATACTTCTTAATGATACATTTTAACGAAAAACAAACCACCTGATAATCTAACTCGTAAGCTATCATTTATTTTATACCACATCATTAGTAATAAAATCCCAACTGTATTATAAGAAACAAAGAAAAATAAATAAAGCGTAGCAGACGAAAACGATTTGTTTTTCACTACCCTGGTAATTCAAATTGCTTTTAGGGTAGTATTATAAATACTTATACTAGAGGCTTATTTATATATAACTTGACCAACATTTGCGTTGATTTTACTTCCCTTCATTAGATTAAATTGATGCGTAAAAGAAAGCAATATTCAATATTTTTTCTACGTATATATATATATTTCTTTTTTTTTATTGTTTTAATGTTATCAGGACAAGAACAAATGACACCAACAACAGTTCGTTTTTATGATTCAACATTTTATACAATTGCAGTAACATCTGTTGTATATTTAATATTTCAAACATATTCAATACGTCCATATACACATAGATTATTATTATTTATATCATTTTTATGTACTTGTCTTAGTTGTGAAACATTTTTTCATATATTTCAACCAGATTCATTAACTTATTTTTCAAATTTAAACATAACTAATTATTTTTCACCAACAATCATACATTTAACATTATTATTATCAATATCATCATTTTTATGGAATGCAACTCAATGTGCTGCATTAGCATCAATACTTCTTCCATCAAATTCACCTGATAAACAAGATCAACAACCATCAGATTTTGTTTTACGTCGTTGGCTTCGTCATGTATGTGTTGATCATGTATTTGCATTATTACTTGTCCGTTTAGGACGTTTAACTGATATTCCAACAATAACTGTATTAAGTAATATGGCAAGTATATGTGTTATTACAAGTTGGTGTTCACAAATAGCAGTTTTTCCATGTATTCTTTGTTTTCTTCATTCATTATTTAATGATACCACAAAAATAACGAATAATAAATCTCCAACATTACCAGCAACAAATACAGACGAATTTAATTCTGTTTTACATCGTTTAAAAATTATTAAAATAATGGGTTTAGCTTTATTTGGTTTAAAAATTTCAGCTTTATCATTATGTGAAACATTGGCATTAGGATTAACAGCTACAATTTGTTTATCATGTCTTGTTGTTGCTCCACCTGGACGTGAAATGTCGAAATATACAAGAATATTTGATATATTTATTGGTAAAATAAATGATGAAGATAAAGATGAAAAACTTGCAATTCAAAATAAAAAACAATCTGAAATTAAACGAAGAGTCTCAATAGCAAAAACTGATGGTAGAAATAAAAAACATTTTATTTTATTTTATTTTATATCATTTATCATTTAGAATCTTGTTCTAATAATACTGTACATCAATACCATTCAAGTCATTTGTCACATTCAGTATCATCACCAGTAATTATTTCACCATCTTCATCAACAACAATTGAAAAAAGATTAGTCCCAAAAACAACTATTGATTATTCAGCTTTAACTGATGATGAAATTTTATCATTGGTTAATGCAAAAAAATTACCTGCACATAATTTAGAAAGATATTTACCATTATTACGTGCAGTACATATTCGTCGTCTTTTATTAAAAGAACAATTAATATCAGTAAAAAATTCTTTATCATCACTTAATTTATTACCTTATGAACATTATGATTATTCATCAGTTATTAATCAATGTTGTGAAAATGTTATTGGATATGTTCAAATACCAGTTGGTTATGCTGGTCCATTGCATGTTGATAATAAATTTTATTATATACCATTGGCTACAACAGAGGGTAAAATTTTATAAAGATGAATGATTATTGTGAGAAACTCTTCTAGTAAAGATTTCAGCTTGACATGTCATACTTAGAATCTGCCGAGTTCGAATTTTAAAACTTTCTATTGACTGGATCTGGTTCGAAGATTTTCAATCCAACAGATTGTATTTAGGAGTAAAAGTTGATTATAATTCAACTATTTAAAGATTACTATCAAGATTATCTGAGAAATGTATAGACTATGCTAGTCATTTAAATAAATAATCGCAAAAAACAAATGTCGTGTTTTCGAACCGATTATCAGATCCAAATGATAAAAAAAAATTTTCATTAAAAGTACTAAGAATACAATTCAAAGTTCGGGTACAGGTAAGCATGGTGATAGTCCATTTGCTTTGCTTCTAAGAGGATTTTTTATAAATATCTTAATAGATATAATGTTAAAATAAAGATGATTCTACAACAGTAAATTCAACTTTTCACAATCGACGAATCAAGTAGCTCGAATTGAGTTTAAAAAGTTTCAAATTTTCTAAAAAAAATGATAAATAAAGTTTTTTTTTATTTAAATTCGAAAAAAAAACCACATATCAAAAGAGCATATTTACAATATACAAAATGATTCACTTATTTTTACTAGTTTTTTTTTCAGTTTGTTGTCTTTCGACAAAATGTCAGAATGTTTTTTATTTCTATATGATTAGATTATTCAACAATATAGTTTTCATTTGTTTTATCACATGTCTTAGTTACTTTATTAAAAAAACAGGTAATAAAATGAAATAAGGGAAGTTCAACTACTATACTTCGATAGTTTCGCTCGTGTCCCGTTTGAATAACGCACATTTTAATAAAAATCATTAAAATCTAATCGCTTTACGAAAAATCCTATATATTCAACCACAAAGAACATGAAAGTTTTTTTTTCCTCATAGGTGCACTTGTTGCTAGTACTAATCGTGGATGTAAAGCTGTATCAATGTCTAAAAATGGTATTGAAACAGTAATTTTTAATGATGGTATGACACGTGGTCCTGTACTTAAATTTCATTCAATACGACAAGCATATGAAGCATATGAATGGTTTGAAACAAATTTCTATGAAATAAAACAACATTTTGATAAAACAAGTTCATATGCACGTTTAACACATATTAAACGAAATTTAGCTGCACATTATTTATTTATTCGTTTTGTTGCAACAACTGGTGATGCTATGGGTATGAATATGTTATCAAAAGGTGTTGAAGCTGTATTATCATTTGTTAAATCTAAATGGCCAGACACAGTTGATATTATTAGTATTAGTGGAAATTATTGTATAGGTAAATAAATTATTTTATTTTAAATTAAATTGTTGTTTTATTTTTCTTTTATTAAAGATAAAAAACCATCAGCATTAAATTGGATTGATGGTCGAGGAAAATCAGTTGTATCAGAAGCTATTATACCTCATGAAGTACTTGAACAAGTTCTTAAAACTAGTGCCAGTCGACTTGTTGAATTGAATCAATCAAAAAATTTACTTGGTTCAATAATGGCTGGTTCTATTGGTGGTTTTAATGCACATGCTGCAAATATTGTTGCTGTAAGTTTTAATTAATCTATATATATAAGGGAGAAAGTTAGTCTGTCTGTTTGTTCTTCATGCATTTGGACACGATACGAGCAAATGTAATGAAATTTTGCAGGGAATACCCTTTCGTCTAGGAGAAGGTCATAGGATAGTTTTCAACCTAAAATTCTCACCTGCGGAAGGAGTGTTTACTTCTTTCTATTGTTGAATTTACTACAGTAAATGCCTTTTTTCAGAGAATTTATGTGTATTATTGTTTTCTAAATAATTCCAAAATGAAAGTATATAAAAACATGAGCTTTTTTACCATTGGTCAAGCAAAATTTTAGGATAATCGAAAGAAAACGAATCGAATGTGTAAGATGAAGTGCAACTGTATGAATGAAAATATTGATCGAATGAAAAAAGCAACAAGTGCGATAAGCTATCATGACTCATGACTCACAATGGATTTGAGCAGAGATTATTTCGATCTATCAATCTTCTATATAGATAAAAAAGAATATTTGTCTGTTCATTATACATATTGTCTCAGTAATAGCTAGCGTCATCAAAGTTCTCATGGCATACCTGTTGATTCAGGAGAAGGTTGAGAGAACATCAACGAGAGTGATGCGAGTCGGGAAGAGTGGTTTGGGTGAAATTTCACATAAGTTATGATGTACTACAATTTTGACCAATCTCTCAAAAGTTTTAGAGAATTCGCTACAATCGTTAGAATATCTGTCTTCTACTGTAACTTTTTTGCATTGGATGTTGGTATGAAGTATGGTAATGGGTATGAGTAAACCGAAAATGACTCATCACCACACACTATGTGCTGAATTATTGATTTTAAACATAGATATAAGTGTATGCACAGCGGGACATGTAGTATTAATAGATGGAAAGCTCCCCAGTACACTCTCTCTACATCTTCTGTCATTTTCTGACATGTTAGGTTTTCAATATATTGGTAGCCCGAGCAACGCCAGATACTACCGCTCGTTAAAAAATAAAATCAAAAAAAATTCTTTTATTTATTCTATTAGGCAATGTTTATTGCTTGTGGTCAAGATCCAGCACAAGTTGTATCGAGTAGTAATTGTATGTACTTAATATAAGTTAATTTATAACAAAATATTTTTCTATAAAAAACAACTTTTTTAGGTTTAACATGGCTTGAAACAACTGGGCCTGAAAAAAATGATTTATATATTTCGTGTACAATGTATTCACTTGAAGTAGGAACTGTCGGCGGTGGTACAAAATTACCTCCACAACAAGCTTGTTTAAATATGCTTGGTATTGATGGTTCATCAGTACAAATGCCTGGTGAAAATTCATGTCAACTTGCACGTCTTATATGTTCAGCAGTATTAGCTGGTGAATTATCATTAATGAGTGCATTATCAACAAATGAACTTGTTCATTCTCATTTACGACTTAATCGTAGTGCAACGGCTCTTAGTAGCATTAAATAATAATTATATTTCGACAAATGAACAGTTTTTATTAACTATTCAATTTTTCATACCCGTGCGTTTGACTTTTTCTTTTTCTTTTTTTTGTGATGTCGAAAAAAGAAAGTGGAAGGAAAAATAATATACGATGATAAAACTTAATGAATTGTATTATGATAAATTGAATTATTTACGATATAATTTTTCATGTGATATAAAACGGATAAAAACCGCGGTTTTACCGGTCCGGTTATCGACTCCCCTAAATCGCGGTAAACCGGAGTTAAGCGATGCTGGTATGTGCAACTAGACAATACCGTTTGCACTATTTTTTGTCTGTTTGTATAGCAAGATTTAACAGATATTTTTCGATTCATAGGATTTTTATTT
>JAJEKB010020199.1:0-20245 GCA_022393335.1 Macrotrachela quadricornifera
AAAAATAGTATATAGTTTAAGTGCAGCTATTCATATTGGATTTTACATGTATAATTTCGATTGCTAACTTTCACTTAACCTTTCATTATTGTTATGTTACTATAAAAAGATACATCTTATCCTCTAAATAAAAAGTCTCACATACCTTTATATATTATATAGTTTTGCTCTATTGTTTGATGCTGTAATATAATTTAGATATACTATGTTTTTATGGCACTATTTTCTTAGCGTTATTTTCCATCTATACATATTTATATGATTTAAGGACGAAATTTATTATTCAGTCTCACGTAACTTATCTAAAATAATCCTTTAGATGAGATAGAAAAAGAATATGTTGATAGAGAATTACACTAAGAATATTTCGTATAAAGTACTCGAAAGAGTTGTAATCTATAAATTATAGAGTTTTACTATTTTGCTCTTTTTATCAATATGGAATAATATTTTGTGAAATATAATCTATTTATGTTCTTTTAGGACAATAATAAACGTTCTTACCGTTCTCGATCACCTCCATCTCATCATTCTTCATATGGTATAACTAGTGAATCATATAAAAATAAAAAACGTTCATATTCTGATCGATGCCCTCAATCATCATCAAAATCTAATGGATTCATACCAGATGAGGAAACAAAAAAATTTTATGATAAACCATCAAGTACTGATACTGGCTTTTGGACATCAGAAGATTATACATTTCGTGATATGCTTGCTAAAGATGTTCGAGATGAAATTGAAGATGATATAGCAAGTAAAAATTCTGATGAAGATTCTGAAGAAGATCCAGAACTAGCTGAATATGCTGATCGTGCTGATATGGATGATGAAGATGATGAACAAAAAAAAACTATTGTTGAACGTCTAATTCCAATAAAAAAAGATGATGAAAAAAAGAAAGATATAAAACCTGAATAAATTATAATAAATAATAAACCATCATCATCATCATCATCATCATCAACATCATTATCATCATCATTGTCGTCGTTTCGAAAATAAAATTTATTTGAATAAACTTCTACATTGTCTTTCATGTATTTTTTCTTTTTTTTTCTGTTACTTACATTAGTAATATTTGTTGCTAATAATAGTATTCAGATAGAAATTATTTTCATTATGCTGATCTGTATTTAAAGTAAACAGCATAATTATTGAAAAATAAAAATTCTCCTATATATGATAAAAGATCTTCTTTTGTTTAAAATTCTTTGAAAAAAAAGAACAAAAGACATGTGCAAATTTATGGTGAAGTATTCTATGATCTTGTTGTTAATAATTAAAAATAGGAAAGAAATGAAGTTTAGATAACATTTTGCTAAGAAAAGAAGTGATTAAGTATTAACAGATAATGCATGGGCGGAAATAATATTATTCTAGGAAGTATTGCTGTAATTTCAAGTAGAAGCCATAATGAATTTTATATCAAAAGAAAGCTCGTCAAAAATGGGATTTATTGGTACTAAATAGTAACGGTTATGAAAACTTTTTAATATTGAACTGAGGAAACTTTCAGAAATTTTATGCTTTTGTTGTAGAGGAAAACTAAGGATTTATCCAAATTCAACAATATCAATTTTTGTTGAGGTTAGTCAATCAAATATAAGATTTTTTTATGCATATTTTACAGAAAAAAGTTTATCTTTATTTTATATTTAGAAAAAAACATTTGCTCCTGATGAATTGGATTAAGTATAAAGCGAAAATTCTGCTTTGTAACAATTAATGAATTGAGTACTTCAACATCGAATGCATTGTTTTGTAAGTCTAAGACATCTATATTTTCTCGAATTTGTTGTAAAACGGCTTTTAAACACAATGATGCTAAATCTGCACCAACATAACCATGTGTTTCATTAGCAATTTATTCAAGATCAACATCATCACCTCATTTCATATTTTTTGTATGTATACGAAGAATTTCTTCACGGCCAGCAGCATCAGATTTACCAATATCAATTTCTAGATCAAATCGACGAAGTGCTGGATCAATTGAATTTAGTCGATTTGTTGCTGCCATAACAATCACGTGTGAATGTTGTTTAAGACCATCCATTAATGTTAATAAGTGAGAAACAACAAAACGTTCAACTTCATGTTTTTTTTTTACGTTTTGGTGCAATAGCACCAAGTTCATCAATGAAAATAATAGCTCGAGAATTATAAAAAAAAGTTTATTCAAATAAAAATTGCATTAGAATTTTCTTCAAGTTCAGATGAATACGTTATATTAGACAAAATCTCGTAGGTTCTTTAATAATTACTTCAAAGATGTTATATTTAAATATCGATATGTTTGATATGGTAATATACAGCTAACCTCTTCAATTTATCTTTATGATTTTCTAGAAATGATTAGTGTATGTAGAAGATAAAACGATTAAGATGTATCAAATGAAACTGAATCTTACTAACGATAATGAAGACATCAACCTATAAAACTGTCTTCAATAGAAATTCTAATACTGATAATAACACTTGAGAGCTATATGATTAATAAGAAAAATTCGTAGGACTTCGAATGACTTTTGTCGCTGAATTAGTAGCTTTGTGAAGTTTAGAAGAGGAATGATTTAACTATTAAATTAATGTTACCTTTTCAGCTTCTTCAAATGCTTTACGTAAATTAGATTTAGATTCACCAGGTTATTTAGACATAATTTCGCATCTATGGATTAAAGACAAAAATGCACCAGTTCCATTAGATACGGCACGTGCAATTAAAGATTTACCTAAAATAGATAGATTTTCATTTTCTAGAAAACACTATTATTCTTATCATACCGGTGCCTGGTGATCGATATAGAAGAATACCTCGTGGTGGTTTAACATCAATTGTTTTGTATAGTTGTGAAGGTATTAATGTTAATTCCAAGAGGGGAAATAACTGATTTTTTGATTGCCCAGATTGCTTTGATTGCCTGTTGATTGCTATCAACTTCTTGGATAGAAAAATAGTGATTTGAAGGTTTTTATCGTAGTTATAAGTTTTTTGTATTAAATTACCAAAGTGCTTCATTCGCTCAACTAACAAATTCTTAAAGAAAAAGCGAATAGACCAACAAGGAAAATAAAATAAGTTTCTCTGAAATTTTTGGTAAGTAAAGAGAAAAATAATAGACGTTTTTAATGCTAATTGAAACAAGTTTCAGCGATTGCTTTAACAAAACAAAGAGAACTCATGAACATAAGATGTAAAAAGAAATGAGAGAGAAATTAACTTCATTCATTACGATTCATGACATGTTTTAAACGACTTGAAGACAAATTTGACTTATCTTTTGGCAGAAGCCAAGCTGCTATTTGTTTGTGTAAGTATTTTTTTACAACGTTAATGTCCACAACAAAATATGAGTTAAACAGGGTAGGACTAATCGAATTAAATACTCGCATCCCTTAAAATGTTGACATACTGATGTTGACGAGATCATTAAAAAGATTCTCGTAGTTGTTATCGCCGTTATCTGAGTCTTCATAACAAACATCATTCTCGGTAATCTCTTCCTCTTCATCAGAACTGCCACTGTATGAATCCGAATCGAAATCGGGATCGTATTCGTTAGGACAAGAGTAATCAACTATTCGTGATTTTATAAGTTGAAGATAAGCTGATTGAGACATTTTTTTCTAATGACAAGAGTTAATCTTGTTTGCAAACATTCATATCAACTATTAAACGATACAAATCGAAATACGCACATAGAATAGTATTTTCAATCGCTTCAAGCGAAAGCGATACAATATAAAATGATAAGATCGATATTTCTTGAGAATTGATTATTTATGATGACGCGGAAATAAAAACTCTACATTTGCACCATTGTTCACTGTAAAAAAATAGGAACATTACCGAACCTCAAAAAAAGGTTCGGTAGATGACAAAAAGCTTGCAAATGTGTTCAAAGTTTAAAAAAGAATAAAAAAATACACAGAACCTTTAAAGGATCTTACCGTGTGTCCAGATGAAGAACCTTTTCTCTTCGAAACCTTTTTAAGTTCAGTAGACCAAAAAATATGTTTTGTAGGAAAATACGAAACCTTTAAAGTTTCATATTAAATATAATAGTTTTACACGAAACCCGGTACAAAACCACGAGGTTTAATACGAAACTCTAAACGCTTCATATTTTCCTACAAAGCCTATTTTTGGTCTACGGAACTTAAAAAGATTTCAAAGAAAAAAGGACCTTCATCTGGGCACACGGTAAGATCCTTTAAAGGTTCTGTGTATTTTTTTATTCTTTTTTAAACTTTGAACATATTTGCAAGCTTTTTGTCATCTACCAAACATTTTCTTGAGGTTCAGTAATGTTCCTACTTTTTTTACAGTGTTGTTATTTTGATATTTTACAGAATTTCAAAAAAAGATAATTTTTTTACTCGTTGAATAAATTCACAAATACTAAAATTAATGATAGACGAAAAAGTTCCAGACATGGCATGGCACAAATGAAATGTATTTTCACAGAATTTAGAGTTAAATATTGATTCATTCAGGCGTTTGTGGTAGTGAATAATGTTGAATTATGAGTATACCAAGTTAAATGAGCGTGTGACTATTTATTTCCATCGAAAATAACGATGGACGAATAATGAAATATTCTTGTTTTGTTTTTTTCTTCGGGTGATTTTGTACATATAGATGAATAATTAGAAATAGGCATTTTAATGGACAAAATTTACTTAATAAAAAGCTTGTGTAAACTTAACTTGGAAAGATAAAAATATGTAGGAAAAAAGGAATATTGCAAATCTCTTTTCGTTCTGCCCTGTATTTACACTAGATAATGAATACGAGACAATAGAACAGAAAGAAAATCTAGATAATAAAGAAATTATCTTTTGTTCATTATTTTTCTCTCTAGTTTTTTCCGTTCAAAGCATATCTATTGCACTGATATAGTTTATCGTGACTCGAGAATTAAGTAATAAGCATTTTTGTTGCTGCTATAAAACGCTGTATTCGACGATTATCAATGATTACCATTGATTGGTAATGATTGTCATTGACTATCAATGATTGCAAATAATTGCCAATGATTGCTTTGATTGCAATCAGTTATTTCCCCCTTGGTTTAATATCAGTTTCATCATTCCATGTAACTAATGTTTGATCAATCGGATTAATTCCAATTATTTTCGGAAGATTCGAATAAATATACTTATCACCATTGGAATCACGTGGTAGTGAAGTTAAGCGATAATTTAGAAAATGCGTAGTTATATTAGCTGAAATTCGTAGAAATAATTTTGATATAGCTAAGCATGGTCGAGAAGATAGTGAATTTTGACATTTTATTGAACAACGACATAATCCAAATATAGATTGTGCAATAACTGTTTAGACGATAATAGGTAATGGTTGTTTAGCACTCTCAATTGTATGTATGTGATCGAGTTTTGAAAGCTAACATTGCATGTGCTAGTGAAACAGTATCAATGGAATCATCACCATCTTTAAATAGCAATGTATAAAGTAATATTTGCTTTTGTCGAGGCAATCTCTTAATTATACCACCAGTTGCATCTATGTGACTATACGAATAATTTTCTGTAGTACAATATCTTATATATCGTCTAATCTGTGCTTCTGAGTATAAATGAACAGTGAACGGTATTTCGGCCAAAAAATGCACATATTATATTAGCAGCATAGAAAAGAAAGTGATAAAAATATTTTTTACAGTGAAGGAATTACCTTTACAATCTTTTGTCGTTGCGTCTGCTGCATCAAAAGCGTATTCAGTTATACGACATTCTGTATAAATACTTTCAGCGATTTACATTTTTTTTCGATAATCGGATAGTGCTTTCTTTATTGCTTCGATTGTGTAACAGCCGGTAAAGTTGCCTGCTGTGAGGAGTTTCCCATCAGCAGCTTCTACACCTTCATAATATACAGCTAATAGACCAATTTGATTTGCTCGTTCATCTAGAAATATAAAATTTACATTCTTAAAAGTTTTAAAATGACTGGAAGATGACTTTTACCAACTACCATACTCTCTTTGTCCTTGAGTTGTCGACTACCAAGTTCGCCTGTATCATCTTCTTTCCCAAGTATTCGAACAAAAAAAAGTACAGAGGAATTCTCTTCTGGGGGAGTTGGACATTCTATTATATACTTCGTCTCGCATCCTTTGATAGTATATGTAACAGTACAAGAAAAATCACGACAATTCTTCTTTCTTTCTCCTTTCTTCAAATATGGAGTTGTAAATTTTGAAGAAGCAAGTTATTCCTGTTCCACCAAAGGTTAATTTTTTGTTGAATATTACAGTCCAATCTTCTTTCATACGTTGATGAATGCGACTAAGTACATCGTTTCATTCAGTTGTGGAGAAAACAATTGATATTTGCTCAATAAAATAGTTTTCACAAGGGGGAAAGTGCGATGTAGGTGCCGCCAGCACCTCGGCACCTAGTCAGCACCTGCTCAGCACCTCAGCGCCCGTTCCGCACCTGTTTAGCATCTAAGCAGCTCTTTAAAGCACAGTGACTGGTACTGGATGGAATATGGTTTCGGATGGGTGAAATGGGCTAGGGTTGGTCGGGTCGGGTGACATAGATTGGGGGTGTCTGGAACTGACTGAAATAAGCATTATGTGGATAGGATTGAATGAAATAAATTTAGGATGAGTAGAATAGGGTGAAATAGTGAAGGGATAGTTTAGTTGGGTGAAATAGACGGAGGCTGCCGGAACTCGGTTAGTTTTCCTCTCCTCGACTAAAAAAAAAGCAATTTTTGTCAGAAATATCAATTTCGAGATTTATACATAGTTAGATAGCCCGTAATTCATACTTTCCAATGCACCACGATTAATTGATTTTATGAGGGTTTTTCAAAGATTTTACTGAAAGACCCTATATAAAATTTTCTTTTCAAAAATTCCAGTTATTGAAGTTATTTGAGCTTCTCTCCAAGTTTAAGACAATAGAGAATACAACCAGCATGTGCCTGCCTCTATCTGGGTCATCATGCATGAAATATAAGAACTGGTTCTATCAATATCACTCTATTAAGGAAAAAAACACGATTATCAAAGTAAAAACTTGTTTAGCGTTTTTCTCGAAAGTGTCTTTTTAAGTCTTATCTATCAGTATTTCCAAGATTTCTTCATCATTTTGAATGCTAGAACGCTCAGAAAGGTTTTAAAATGAATCTAAAGCTCAGTGCTACACTCTAACAAAGTTAGAATTTTTGTTTTTGAATTTAGTTCTCTATGAAAAACTCGAGTTTTCTAAAAATTTAACCTCGAATTTTCAGAAAACTTTTTCAAGAAAGTGTCTTTTCTTTCAAAAAATCGGCTTTGTTAGGTTGTAGTGACAAGTGTTCTGTACAATTTGACGCTATCCCTAGGATCATATCATTAAAATTGCGGAAAAAGTCTTTGCAATACGACCACCTACTTTTTGACTCTTAATATTAGGTTAACTTTCGCAAAACTCAATATTAGAAGCTCAATTTTTTACTGAAGACTATCCAAAGTCAGATATATATTATGTAAAAATTTCACTTAGATTGAGTACTCTGGAAGAAAGATAGATTTTTGATCCAGGAGAAGTCCTTAAAAAGGCTGGAAATAAATGTGGGTGAGTGAAATAGGCCTCGGTTGGAGGTAAGTGGGTGGAACAGTTTGAGAGTAGATAAAACTGGGTGAAGATGGATGAAGCTGCTGGAACGTAGGTAGAACAGGCTGATGATAAATGAAAATGCGTCGAACATCTTGAAGAGGGTTAAGTCAGCTTTTGAGTAAACGAAATTAAGTTGAAGTGAATGAAACATGTTGAGGTTCGATAAAGGTGGGTAAGAAAGATGAAGTAGATGGACAGAGTGAGTGTCTGTGCAGAGTGATAATTGAGGATGTGAACTTTGCATTCTCGTACACCCAGAGCCACCCAAACGATCACTCAGACTTACACTTAGACTCTCATTCTCAATTTGTATAGCCCAAAAACATTTGGTGTACACCGTGTGACAGTCAGTGGAGATTAGAGTAATATAGCGGTACGATTGAAGTAGGCGATAACTACAGATGAACTAGAGTGGAGTTTGCATGGAGTATCAGTGTAATAAAGAAGTATTGGAGTAGAGGCTTTAGCTACTTGAAAATAAACCGTCTTCTACATCGCCGACAAAATGAGAGTCGTTTGTGCGACTGCGTTATGGGGATGTATTCTCCTTGTAAAGCGTGCACTACGATATTACTTAGGCCTCACCAAAAGTTTTGAAAACATAAAATAAAGATATAATGATAATGAGATATTTTTAATTTTATTTTATCAAACATTGAGGATAGTTATCATTATTATTTATATCAGATTCGACCGTTTCTAACAATTTGTTAAAAGTTTTTTTAAGTTTGTCTCGAAAAATTTTTAAGTATTTTGTTTCTCGCATGAGAAAATCATATTTCATTTGTTTTAAAAATTCGGCAAAATTTTATTCGATCATGTCAGTTGGCTTCTAGCACTACTAGTGATGCGATATGGATTTACTTTAGACAAGACAGTCATAAGTCATTGAATGCTAGCTATCTTATCCAATATCAATCATCTAATGCTGTTGGTCATGGAGACAGATTTTAATGAAAATCTTGTATGGTATATTCTTTAAATAAAATAATGGTGAGTGTAGGTAAAGGCAAGACTGTGGCTCATAAGTATTACATTGAAAATTGTCTGAAACCTTTTGTTAATGAAATGTGGAAACAAACAGAGATATCAGGCTCATAATGTGCAAAATTCCTTGACAGTCATCGTTGACTTCATACTCATTCAATGATATTAATTATATGACAGAAGAAGGAACCAATGTAGTATTATGTCCACCATAATTGACCAGGCCTGGTACTACAGAATTTTTGAGTAACAAATTCTACCAAACGTAGTTTAAGTGATTAAATAAATCAAATATAATTTTCTCATGAGAGAAACAAAGCACTTAAAAAATTTTTCGAAAAAACCTTGAAAAAACCTTGAAAAAACCTTTAACAAATTGTTAGATAGGATTGAACTCGATATAAATAACAAGTAACGCTCGACTGAAGACTCGCTCAGCTCTTTCTCGTACAAATCGTGTTTCTAAATTACCGCCAAGCTATTAATTAATAAAATTTTAAAAAATCGAAGTCAGATTCAAGTTCCTGGACATTAACGGCCGTTGACCAAACTTCATAAAAAACAAATGCTTTTTGTTAAAAATTTGTTGTTTGTTTAAAAAATTGATCGTCAAAAAATTTTTATGCAACTGACTTCAGATTTGAATTTCTTGTCCTTGATTACCGTTCGGTCAACCCTTATAAAAAAAATTTTTTTGTAAAAAAAGTGATCCTTTGTGTAAAAAAATGGATTTTCAAAAAAATTTTAAAAAACTAACATCAGATTCGAGTTCCTCGACCCCGATTACCCTTTGGTTAAGTTTTATAGAAAATATGAATAAAATGTTTTTTTGACCTTTTGCGGACATACAAGCAAGCAAGCAATCAATCAATCAGACAACTTATGTTTCTAAGACTCTTCTCTACGAGAAAGAGAATAATAACTATTCTCAGTATTTGATAAAATAAAATTAAAAATATCTCCTTATCTTTATATTTTTATTTAATGTTTCCAGAACTTTTGGTCAGACCTAAGTAGTTAAGGGGAAAATTTTAGACATAAAAACTTTTTAATACAAATGTATGTACCAAAAACCAGGATTCTATATTTAGAGAAATTAAAATAGAAATCTATCAAAAACTGAGTGCGTTGTTTTCTAACAAATCATATTAAGAAGATGGCTACATGAAAATTACTTGACCAACAATGATTTAGTCTATGATGTAGCATCAACTTAGTTTACAATCAATGCTCATCGGTCGACTTGCTCAGCTCTTTTGCGTCAAAATCGTATTTCTAAACTACCGCAAAGCTCTTCATTCATATAATTAAAAAAAATTAACATCGTATCCGTTTTTCTCCACCTCGATTGCCCTTCGGTCAAGTTTTATGTACTGTAGTCTCTTATTTTTATCTTATTTTTGGACTCATCAGTGGAATGTGGACACACAAGCAAATAAACAAGAAGATAACTTATGTTTCGTAAACTTTTCTCTATGAAAAATAGAGTATAAGCCTCAGAAATTAATCAGTTCCTCAGCATTTATGCGACACCGGTTCGACACCTATCAGAACCTACTAGCACCTCAGCACCCAGTCAGCACCTACTATCTATTTTAGGTGCCCAGGTGTCGCACTTTCCCCCTTGGCGAAATACCGTTCACTGTTCATTTATACTCAGAAGCACAGATTAGACGATGTATAAGATATTGTACTACAGAAAATTATTCTTATAGTCACATAGATGCAACTGGTGATATAATTAAGAGATTGCCTCGACAAAAGCAAATATTAATTTATGCACTACTATTTAAAGATGGTGATGATTCCATTGATACTGTTTCGCTAGCACATGCAATGTGAGCTTTCAAAATTCGATCACATACATACAATTGACAGTACTAAACAATCATTAGCTATTATCCTCTAAACAGTTATTGCACAATCTATATTTGGATTACGTCGTTGTTCAATAAATTGTCAAAATTCACAATCTTCTCGACCATGCCTAGCTATATCCACATTATTTGTACTAGTTCCAGCTAATATAACTACGCATTTTCTAAATTATCGCTTAACTTCACTACCAATTGTTTTCAATGATGATAAGTATATTTATTCGAATCTTTCGAAAATAATTGGAATTAATCCGATTGATCAAACATTAATTACATGGAATCATGAAACTGATATTATACAATGTATATGCTTATCTATCGTCCAATGTAAACAGATTCCCATCCTCATGTCATTATATAAGTCATTATGTGTATCTCAATTATTTGATGATAACCGATCAGTCACAGATGCATGTAAAGTTAGCCAATCACAACATATCAATCAAGATGTCATTAACATTGACAATGGTATTTGTTTTTTTTTATATCCGTCAAATTAAGTATTGTCAGGTTACCTCAAAAGAATTAAGTGAAACATTAATAATATCAAAATCAGCAGTCGTACGTATGTCATGCAACAAAACACTAACGTGTGCTGATATTCAATTACCTGCGTCATCATGTACACAACATCGAATTACTGTTAAATCAAATACTGCATCGAAGTTTAGACATTTATCAAGCTTCATCATACCATTAAGGAATATGAGTGAAACACTGATATCATTTTATCAACAACAATCACAACACTCTATTAAGGAACTTTCAACAGTTTTTACATCGAAACAATTATTAGCAATTCATGATATGTTACTATATATGGTCCAGCTGTATTATTAATCATTGTTATCGCTATAATTTCATATATAGGCACATATCTCATCTACAAAGTGCGTCAACCGATACGTAAATTCAAAACTGTTATAGATGATATTCTTACTGTATAAATGTAATTGTGAATTTTTTTGTACTTATTCGTTTTCTTTCTATTTTTTCGAAATATTCAAAATGAATATTATACTCTCTAACGATTTCACTTAATAAACTCATTTTGTCAAAAAAACACCATCTAATCTTTATTTATTTATTAGCGATATTCTATAGACGATTGCTCACTCGAATTTATCAAACAAGATATTCCTTCGATAAAGCTGATCGAATTCCATCTTGGTCTAGTGTTGATTCAACTTGGTCCAACTCTTAAGTGCATATAAAAATTGATTTTGTAAATTTATTAGTAAAAAATTACTAATTAGCCGTTTTCTGCACGACAACCCATTCGAAAACAGGAACTAAGGTATTCGTTCGATAGAACTCGACAAACTCTATGCATTCCTAAAGTTTCACCATTTGGTCTAACCTATGAGCGAATATTTTTTGAAAATAGTCGAATCCTAATCTAGGATATCCTACGTTGATGTTTAACCTAGTTTTTAAGCGAGCAACTATACTCGGCGAGCATCTGTCTAGCGAACATAAGTCTGTTTTTAACGATGGGGTGCAAGTGTTTAGCGGGCACTCGTCCGACGAGCAAACGTTCTGCAGGCAAGTGTTCTAGATTCTTTGAAAACTCGAGCGTTTTTCTTCTATATCTAAAATTTTATTTTTTCTAACATTCTTAAAGATTTTCCAATCACATTTGTGAATTTTTTTTAACGAAAAATGGCTGAGAAAATTTTTACTATATAAAGTTTTGTAGCACTCAACGAACACTATTGAACCATGTAAAAATATCAAAGAAGAACATATTACCCCATCTTTGGATTACTGGCATCGTACTTTTGCACTGCAACAAAAGTATAGAATTTCTGACTGTTTCTTAATTTCGATATGAAAAAGTTTTCATAACCTTTACTATTTAGTACTGATAAACTCCATTTTTGACGAGCTTTTTTTTGATATAAAATTCATTATGTCTTCTATTTGAAATTATAGCGATGCCCCCATGGAATAATATTATCTTCAACTGTGTAGAAAACAAAAAAGAAAAGAAAAACATTTTCATTGAATAAATAAGATAATTCTCAGTACATTATTTCAGATGACGTGCTCTTCAGTTAACTTGGCTTTTTAAAATTCTTATTTTTCAAAATAATTATAGAAGTATGTAAAGAAAGACATATCTTCAAACGCTTCATTAATCACATCGTTCTTTTCATATTAATAATAAGTATTTGTCTTTCTCAATTAAATAATATTCCAAAACAAAATTTATTTAATCACTTATATATATCATAAACTCTTTCAAAAGAAACGTTTTTTTTTTCTTCTATGAAACTCATTAGATAAGATATCGTTCATTTAATAAACACAAAGATTATTCTTTATTAAGTTGATGTTTTTTTATTTGAAACGTTTAATTTTAATAAAATTTTATAGAATATATACATATTCTACTAAATTCTCATTGAAATCGTTCTTTATAATATTGAAGATGTTTAAAAATATTATAAAACAAATTGAAGAATTCAATTGCCTTAAATTATACTGATAAAATTTCGCTTCGTTTTTTTAATATCATTTATAGTTCTTTAATATTTAAATTTTGAAGAATTGATAATGAAATACTTTAGAATACCTTGAAAATTGAATAAATCAGCATGATTCTAAGAATATAATAGCATAAATTTATTCATCCATATGTAAATCTTTTCGTCATGATTTATGAGAAAAACAAAATAGTTCTTTCCACAACAGGAGATTTTAAGTTCAAAATTTTTGGATCACATGCTGTTATGAATTAATAATTATATTGAAATTTTTCTCAATAGATCAATTTAATGTTTCAAGTCAGAAATAATTTTTGTCTCCTAGTTACATTCGATATAATAGGTTAAGTCAATCAATTCTTTAGAAATTATCTATTATAATATAATATTTATTTTCATGTTTTTTCATTATTTATTTTCTCTATTGATAAAGAAAAAAACACACATCTATTATATTTTCTATATGTAAATTATTTTTAATCCATAATATGCGTGCGAAAAATGATGTAAAAATGTCATGCGCAATATTAGAAAGATCGAGCAACAAAATACGATCGGGTTGCTTCGTGGCGTTCTTCCTTATTTTCTTATTTTTTTTTTCTTAATTTATATATAATAAAATCTTGCCTTCAAATCGATAAGTCTACGTATAATATATATGATTACATTTTTTTTTCAACTTCAAACACATGGATATACTTCACATACACACATGAAAAAAAATAAATTTGTTTGCTCTTAAGTGCTTATCGATATTCTCGAGGCAAAAATCAGTCGACTTAGCATTAAATCTAGGAACTGTAGATATATAAATATATGCATATTAAAAGAAAAATAAAATGTTTGCTGGTTTAATAATTGTTAAAATGAACGAGAAAAATAAAAGAAAAATAAAACGAGTAAGTACACACTATATTAAGAAGGAAAAAATTTCTTTTTTTTTTTTTATTTTTTATGATTTATGATCGACAACAAGTACTTCGAATTTATCAAAAGACCAGTAAAAAGAGAGAAATATAACTTTGTTAGATGACTAAAAATATTTATTCAATCATACATGTTATTATTTAAGAGTACAATGCATTCGGACGGAAATCAGTAAAACTAAAAATTTAACGATTGATCAAATATTTTTTTCCAGGGGTCAATTCTATATATATTTTTTTCTAATCAATTCTTTTGTTTATAATCACAGAAAAAAGAATGTTCATTTTAACTTTATCGTTTTATATATATAATTTAATGAAGTGATAGTTAAGGGAAAACATAGATATTTTGTAAGGATTATAGATTATTCATAAAACATGTAATTTCTTTTATTTTTTTTTGAATTATATATATATAATCAACATAAATATATATATTTTTTTCTTTACGTCGCAATTGTGTCATTTACAACTATAATACAAATATTTCAGTAGTCAAATCCGGAGATACTTTCATATATATTTTTTTCTCAATTAAAACTAACAATATCATTATTAGTCAATAATATGATGACATCATTTTTATGTATCAAATTTAAAATAAAAATCTATAAAATAGAGTTTTTAATTAAAATAAATATCTAATAATAATAATAATAATAATAATAATATTGTCATACATGAGGAAGTTACAATTGATTACACAGGATAGTAATGCTTCAACGTTCATTAGCTATTATAGAAAGAATATTTCATGCATTTCTTGTTTTAACTTTTCTCTCGTTTTCACGCTCTACATTTTCCGTTCATGAATATGTTTGTGTGTGTAGTAATAATGAGAATGATGGCTGATGATGATTACTTATCATATCTTTTTTTTTTAATTCTTTCTCTGTGTTCTTTTTCAGTTCTTCTTTTTCCTAGAAACATCATTTCTTCTTTAGCTAGAGAATAAAAAAAAATATATGCAAAGAGAAATAACTGAAAATATTATTTAGAAACAAACAATCGAATTCAAGTGTCATATTCATTTAAATATTAGCTATGATCAAGATCCATTTAATCATTCATTCACTATCTGTTTTTCGCTAATCATCCAAAACGAGAATATTTCATTATGATTTTTTTTTATTCTAAATACACTTTATATATAGCTTTTAAGCTACTGTCAAAATGACTGCTACATCATAACATCGACCGATTACTAGTTGACAAAAAAAAACTATAGACATTTTCTTCTTTTTTTTTTCTCTTCTTTTTTTTTGCTGCGTCTATCTGCAAATGTTAACTAGAATGAGAAAGAGAAATGATTTTTTTTTCATTCAGGAAACTCAATTTTTTTTTACCATTGATGTTGTAATGTTCATTCATATGAAATAGTAGATTATTTAGTTTCAATATTTCAACTATATGAACTATTCCTATTAATAACTTTAAAGTTTGTAGTAATCAAAAAGATAAGTAAAATTATCAATTATATTTTTATTTAGTAAGTAGAAGCTGTTAAGATGACATGAGAATCTGTTTAGATTTTTTCTATGTAAATAAAAGATAAACGATTCATACGAAGTGAAGAATCATGACAGCGATTATTAATGAATCATTAAAACTATAATGCATAATAATGAAAGTCGGGAAGTTTTACTAAATGTGACGTAAACGTGTTTGACTAACCGCGAAAATGCTGACTAATACAGTTTACGATTATATATATATATATATATATGTGAATATATGTATCTGCATGCATGCATGCGTCATTCGTATTTCTTTTTTTTTTCCTTATTTCTCGCATTCTTCTCTTGCATCTTTACATTTCATTCAACATTGTGTCTCAAATACACACACACATACACACAACACGAGTATTCTTTTTCGTTTTATACCAAATTAATATTCTGACATGCGACAGTTAAATGTAGAACGTGTAGTGTCTATTTGTCTCATATAACCATGCATGTAGGAAAGAAAATCTTTTGTTTTTACGTAGGTGTCTATGAGAATAGGATTATTGTCATAGTTTTGTGTGAGTATACAATCAATTACGTTCGGAAAAAAAAGCGTCCACCGATATTTACTTTTACTAATGACAAGTCATAGTCTCTGATTATTAATCATGTTTAGAGAACGAATGACGTCAAATGAAAAAATGTTAAGGTGTAGGACGAGTGACAATAAACAAGTCAGAACATTAATGTATGTCTTATAAATATTCTTACTTTATTTTCAAGTTAAATTCCTTTACAAGAATTTCTATCAAATTTATCTTTAGTTATTTATTTATTTTATTTAAAGATGTTTTAATTATTACTACCGGTGAATGGTCTATCTATGGGAAATCACTTCAATACGGCGGCGCTGGACGACGCTACAATAGCTATGATTAAACGTAAAACAAGAATGAAATCTTCTGAAATAACCAATTGGTACGATGAATTGAAGGTAAAAAAAAAAGATTATTTCTATTAGTATACAATCGCCAAGAGAAAGAAAATTTATAAAATAACTTTTCTTTTCTTTTTACCATTATATATATGCGAATTTGTATGTCAACAAGAAGAATTTCCGACATTTTTTTTCTAATTGATTTATCAATAAAATATAATGAGATGGTTTGAAACAGTAGAAAATAATGAGAACACCATGCCCTTTTCAATACATTCTCGTATAATGTAAAAAAAATAAAAGCTAGTGACATATTTCTTGAGGTACATATATTTAATACTATAAAAAAAACTACGTAAAATAATGTCTGAAGCTGATTTTATTTTTGTTTTTCTTAAATCTAGGCAAATTATTTACATTTATATTCGAATAAAAAAACAAAGAAAATTTTTTCAATTTATTGCTGAACATCTTCGTTATTCTTATAGTTTCATTAATATTTAAAAAAGCCATATACAAAAAAAGAGATTCAAAATAGTTTATCTTTCAAGAATAATTTGTCTTTTTTTTAAAATAACAGTTCAGTTTATAATAAAATTTGACATCAATTATATGACAAATGTCATGAAATTCTAATTATATTTTATTTTATTTAGTCTCGATGTACAAATGGAAAAATGACAAAAAGAGATATGTTAAGATGTTATAAAGATTTAAGCACATGTGACATGGATAAAGTTGAACATGTTGTAAATGCTATATATCAAGCATTTGATACAGATAATGATGGAAAAGTTGGTAAGAATAATATTATAATTATTTATTTTGGTTTTAGTTTTAATTGTAACTTTATATATATATATATAGATTTTAAAGAATTTGTTATTGGGTTTTTATTAACAACAAAAGGAACTATGGAAGAAAAACTTGATTATACTTTTCAACTTTATGGTAAAATTTATAAAATAAATTAAATTTTTATTTAATATAGATTTTATTTTTTAGATATCGATAAGGATGGTTATATTGATCAATCTGAAATTGATGTAATGGCAAAAGTATTATATATATATATGATTAAAAAAATTAAAAATCTTATAAATTTTTATTTTTTAGTATGTATTACGAATGTTAGGTGGTGATGGTAATGAATATGAATCGATTGAATTGCTCAAACATTTTATTAGTTCATGCCATTGTAATGAGCAAGGACTTATAACAAAAGACAATTTTATTCGTGCTCTATCAAAAAATGAATTACTTAGTCAATTATTATCTCCTTTTACTTAGAACGAATCTCATAAAATGCAAGAAAGAAAAAAAGTTAAGAAAGCTTCCTTAAAAAGAGAAAACAAAGAATTTTATTTTTATTTTTTACATGTTTATGTTTTTTTCTTCTTCTTTTGTGTGTTTTAATTGTCAATTGTATTTTGCTTTTTTTTTCTTTACAAGAAAAACAAAAGATATTCAATGAAAACGATATTCAAATAAAGGTATTTGGTTGTATGAATAATTATGAATTTATTTTCTAAAACAAGCAAAAAAAGATTTTAATTGAAATCTATGAATGTTAATATTATGATTAACAAACCAATTTTCTATACTAGAAAATTTTGAAATATTGTAATTGTGAAAATTTTTCTATACTTGTGTCAATATTGCATCGTTTGTGAAGATTATTTTGATTTTTTTTTGGTTATCTTCTTGAATGACAGTAGAAAATTAGCTATAGAATATTTTAAATTATGGTTTCTCGTGGAAATTAGAGTAATCTCATTCTATGAGACAAAGATACTGAGGATAATCCTGTCTCATATTAAGAAAAACCGCATTTTCTGTCTCATTCCATACTATATAGGGTACACATCGTTTAAACGTTTTTTTTTTATTGAAAACAATACATCTATCTCGATATAGATGTTTCATTCGTTTATTTATACAAAAAAAAAAGTGACGAAATAATTCTTTTTATTTTGTGAGTGATTAAACATGACCATTTTCTTTCTTTTTTATGTATGTATATCCATCTGTTTCCAGTCATTATCTACTTGAAGTGATATTGTCATTTATTAATTAGCTTTTTCTTCAAATTTTGCTCTTTTTACATTCATCGAGAGAATGATATGAGTTGTTTCATTGTGAAAGAATAGAATTATAAACTTGATTATGATAAAATAATATTATTTAGTAGTATTGATTGAACGAATAGATGTGTTAAAAAAATTACACTTTTTTAGAAGGATAAATGATGAGTGTGAAATTCTATGAAACAAAAAAATTTTACATACCATTTCATCTCACATGGGAGAACATTTTTGCTAATAGTTCTATCCTATATGAAATAGATTGTCATGACTCATCGTTTGAAAAAAATTTTTTCATTTCATTGCATCATATATACTTTTTATTTTGTCAACAAGTAGAATTGTTTTATTGAGATTAATCATAATATTTAACAGAAATATTTGTTTATATTAGTGACATGAAAAAAAAATTTTTAAATAAATTTATATAACTAATCAAAATATCAATCGATTTTATTGAATCGAAGTGAAAATTGAATTTTCGATCTTATTATTCAATATATTTTATAAATTTTCTACCAATTAAAGAAACAAATTAAATATTGTTTTTTTTGTTATTTAGAAAAATTCGAAATTATTTCTATAGAAACATTTTGTTCTCTTCGTCTATAAAAATTTAAGCGCTTTCTCATTCTTATCATTTCTTATTTATCATCTAATTAACTTGTGTAATACAATTATTATAATATGTTGATCAATCTACAACGTTATGTTATTAGTCTTATATTTGTTGTGATGATATTTATCTGTACATTTCATGGAATGATTGATGCGCGACCTCGTCATTTACGATTAAATAAACATAAATCTCATTCGAAGCATCCAAGTCATCATCATGGATAAACTTTATTATAAAAGAGTACTATGTTCTGTTTATATTTTTCACGAAATATAAATTAGATTTATTCAAATAAATAAAATATTAATTTATAAAAATTTTCTCTTTATTTAATTAAGACTGCATTCAAAATCAATCATACATTTTCATCCATTGATTGCTCGATACTTTTAAAAAACTTGAAATCTGAGCTTTATTTGATTACTAACTAATTATGAACAATACTATCTTTATATATCAGTAGATTTTCCTGCAGAACGAATTTTCATGTTCCAATAATGTAATACAGAAATATAATATGACTTTAGATTATGTGTCTTTGCTAAATCAGACTATTATTATACAATGATGAAATAGAAAATAATCAAATATATGAATATTTTTGGTACATAATCTTCTTAGTATAAATCCACAATAATTATAAAGTAAAGACTCACGAGAATCTAGACATTATTCAATGTTTGTATTGAAAAAGTATTCTAAATCTTTTTATAAAAAATTCTTTTATTTCAATATAAATATTTGAATAAAAATCAATATTTATTTAAAAAAGAAACTAATCAAAATATTTTAAATAGAATTAAAATAATATTAATATTATATTGAAAGAAATCAATCTATATTAAATTATGAATCATCAATAATCTATTGTTAATTTTGTTTTATTTAAAAACAAAAAAGAAAAAGAAAATTAAAAAAAAAATATGAAATTGAATAAGTTTGTAGACTTTGTTAGACAAAACAAAATGTTGCAATTCAAATAAAACAAAAAGAAAACGTATCACAAATTTGTTTTGAGAGAAAAAAAACAAATATATGTTTTAAAAATCAGAATTTAGATTTGATCGAGATCGATAAGGTGAAGCTGAAGCAACTCGAACATTGTTTGATCCAGTTTTTGATAAATCAATATCGTCACGTCCAAAATGAGATCTTGTACCTCCATTACGATTATAATCATCATCATCATCAAATTTTGAACGTGTTGTTGTTTTTACAGGAGATGAATATTTATCAT
>JAJEKB010020199.1:20637-48440 GCA_022393335.1 Macrotrachela quadricornifera
TGATGATATTGATGGATAATTATCCTTTGTAAATTTTGAACGATCTGTTGGTTTTGATAATGATGATGATGAAAAATCATCATTATTATATTTTGTTCGTGTTCCTGTTAATGATGGTGATGATGGTGGTTTTGATGTTATTCCATGATAATTACTGTTAGGATTAAAACGATCTGATGGTCGCGGATAATTTTTATTTTTATCTTCATCATCAGAATCAAAATTTTTATTCTGTTTTGATGTTCTTCTTTTTAAAAAATCGTCAACATCATCATCATCATCATCATTATATGATGGTTTTTTAAATGTTGATGGTGATTTATTTGATGATAAAGGTGATGGATATTTATAATCATCATTATCTTTCAATCGATTTAATGATGGTAATGTTGACTAAAATTAAAAAACAAAATTTTCTATTTAATATTTGAAAAATTTTTACTTTTGATTTTTGTGTTCGATTAAAATTATCATCATCATCACTATTATTGTCACGTTTTAATAGTGAATTACTATTATAAGGTTTTGTGTCATGTGCAAGGGGACTTATATTACGTTTTGGGATATCAGCTGTCATTGATGGTTTTATATATGATTTTGGTTGATAATCAGAATTTTTTGTTGTTTTTGTTGACCATATTTCTTCTGGAAATGGTTCATATGATGATCGAAAAGATTTTGGTTCATCATTATTTGTTTTTTTATTTGAAATATTATTATTATTATTGTGAGTTGCACCAGTAAGTTTTTTTTTCTTATTAAAACCAGGTGTTGATGATATATTTGATTGATTTAATGAACGATTACGATCATTATTGTCAAGATCTGAATGAGATATATTTGGACGTGAACGAGAATGAATATTATCATTATCATCATCTTCATCATATGTTCCATAACCTGATGTTTTTGTTTTAGTTTTATGTAAATCTATACTTGGTAATTTATTAGAAGTATTTATTGAATTATAATCTGTATTTCTTCTATTTAATGATGGTGGTGGTGTCATTGATCGTTTTTTTGCATATACAACATCATCTTCATTATCTGATTGATCGGATCTTTTGATGGAATGCAAATAGAAATAAATTTTTATCATAAATAATTCTTACTCAATTTTTGGTTTATTATTTATTTGAGTTTTTCTATCAATTGGTTTTAATTGATGTGAATTTTTTGTATTATTAACATGTGAATTTAACTCTGCATAATTATATTCAATTGTTTTTATTAACCATGAAAAACCTTGTCGAATTGATGGATCAGGTTTATTAGAATTACTTGGTATGGCTGTACAGAATTCCTTAATAGAAACAAAAAAGAAAACGTAATTAATTATAGAAAGTTTCATATATAATTTACAATTCTATGTTTTCTTTTTAATTCTTCAATGCGAAGTTTACTTTTAATATAATCTTCATCTTCAATAGCATCTCCACGATCTTGTTTATTAGCCAAACTAATAATAAAATAAATAAAAATCTTAATTAATTAATTTTATGTAACATACATAAGTATTGGTTTATTTCGAAGTTTTTCATGATTAAGCAAATCTTGAAGTGTACGTTCATTTTCTTTTAATTGGTTTCTTTCACTTGCATCAATAACAAATATTAAACCATGTATTTGATCATAATATTCAGGCCATGATCGTTCACGAAATCTTTTTTCACCACTTACATCAATTATATTTATACGTTCATTTGATTTTTTATCATCCTTTGTTGTCATTGGATATGGAACTGTTGATGTATTTGCACTTATTGTTGGAGAAACATTTTTCGTTGGAGCTATAAAATTAAAAGAATATATATATATAAAAGAAAAAAATGCAAATATGTTTATTATACCTCCTTCAATAGCTTTAACTGCTGATGTTTTACCTAGAAAAATTTATTAATAAATGAAAAATATTTTATAAATATAATTTTTTTTATTACCAGCATTATTAAGACCAAATACACCAATTGTAATTTTCCTAACAAAAAAACAAAGTAGGTCAAATAAATAGAACTTGTTAAATTGATGAATATTAATCATTCAAAAATCAATGTTTAATAGTATTAAAATATTTTCATATTGTTTTTTTTTCTTTCAATGAATAAATTGCTTAATTATTGGTTATATATTGGCATGTTATCAATACAAATTTGAATGTAATGTTATGTTTATGACAAAATATGAAATATAAAAATAATCCTAGACTTACTTAGTTTCTTCTTTTGGTTGATTTTGTTCAGATGATTTAGAATTTTTGCATGAGGCAGATCCCATATTTTAATTCTTTGTATATTACTTATTTATTTACCGTAGTCAGAACGAAAAGAAAAAAGATTAAATCTATAACAAAAACGAATAAAAACAAATGAGTGTATGCGTACATATTTCTCTTTTTTTTTATTTGCTCTTGTTGCTCTCTTAAGATGCTTTTTTTTCTCAGGTAGGCATCGATAAATACAACCATCGAAATGATATGTTGCATAGTAGCAACTTCTAAAAGCGCACTCTTACTAGAAGAGGTCACTAGAAGACAAAAAAAAAAGTATATCTATTTTTAAAGATTTTGGATCGATTATGGCAGATAGATGAACGATTATTTTAAAATAAGTCGGCTTTCATAAAGAATTTTTTTTATTGTAATTATAATGGATATTTGTTTCATCTCTATAATTAACATATCTCACGAATTGCAAGAGAGAAGAGTTCGTATAGAAGCGATGAGATAAAAAAAATTATTATTATTATTGTAAGAAAATCATTATCTTTTTTCTAGTAAAACAAATTTTTATTCACATGAATAACAAAAATGATTACATATAGTTATTTATGATTATAGTGGAATTTATTTAGTTCGATTAATATATAATCTGTCTTACAGCTATCTCTATTTTATCTTATATATCACTTTTTAAGACAAAATCTCTGTTGGATACAATATTGAAGTAATTCATACGGTTCTTTACTAGAAACAATCAATCAACTTTTCATTCATTTATAGACTCTATCGTATACGATAGTTCATAATATCTATTTCAAATATTCAAAATACAATGTACAATATTCCGATTGAATATCTCTAATAGATTGTTATAGAGTATCTCAAGCAACAGAAGCAGTTGATTTAAGATATTATTCTATAAAATAAAATAATTTATGCATATATAATTAATTTAAAATTGAATCATTTCTTTTGTAATACAACAAATATACATTTTTTTTCCATCAATATAAATTAAAAAAATCATACAATAAATTAATATTTCAAACATATTATTTGTATTCTATTTCTCAGACACATCTATAATAAAGGTATGAATAAATTTGATTTGAATACAATTTTGATTAAGTTCTTTTTTAAGTAAGACAAAATCACTAACCAATAAAATTTTTATTACACCGAGTTTATCAATTCGTTTATATGAAAGAACAAATTTTTTTTTTTACAAAGAAGATACTTTATATCGCATACGTGCTTGTTGTCCATTAGCTGTACCAACAAATGGTACACCTAAATTCGGTCCAGTATATTCTGCTTTACCTATTGCTCTTGAACCTTGCCATATACCTGTATATTGTGCTCCATCTGGCCATGTATATGTACCTAAACCTTCAAAATAGTTCGATTGAAATTCTCCATCATATGATGTACCATTTCCATAAGTTAATCGTCCTGTTCCATGCATTTTATCTCGACTCCATGTACCTTCATAAATAAGTTGTTGATCAGCACTTGTATGTTTACCATGACCATGACGCATTATTTGACCTTCATCGGTAATAATATATTCACCATCATATCGATCACCATTAGAAAATACAAATGAATCTGAACGATGTTTAGATGAATTTGTTGTAACAAATGATGTTGTATGATAAGATGTTGGTGATTTTGAAGATGAATTGTCTGTCATTATTTTAATAATAATTCACTATTATTTTAATAAATTCGTTTGTATTTCTAACAGTTTTTTTGTCTACAGTTGATGTATAAAGAAAATGAGGACAGAATGAAAGAACAAGATTGTCTTGGTTACCTTTTCTTCTTCGTCTTTACTCAATATACACGTTCTCTTTAAAAAAAAAAGTAAAAGAACAAGAATAACAATGTAATGTTTAAAACCTACAGCGCTCGCATGACGACATTAAATGCTTCCACTCAACAGATGAATTTAACAAGAAAACTTATGAAAACAATAGTTACTATGATTCAAAATAAAATTGTATTCATATTTTTAACATAGATTCTTTTCATTTACATACAGAATCATTATATAGATCATGCAGAACATTTGTGTGAAGTATTAAAAATTGAAGAGTGCATTTTTTAAAAATATGAAAAAGAATATAAAAATTTTTCAAGCAGAAATTGGTAGAGAGTATTAATGACAATGTCTAATTTGGTGTTTTTCTTTTATACTCATAGAATAAATTATCTTGAACAGTATTAAATCGATAAGATGTTATATTTAATTGGCTAAGTTTCTATTAAATTATGTTTTAATTGAAAATGTTGAAATATGTGGATTGTATATAAAAATGTAGAAGAATATCAATAAAGCAGAATAAATTTAAATGCTCATGATATAAATTTATTTTCACCATTTTATTCTGATCTCATTGGAGTATAGTCTATTAAAAGATGAAGTATTTTCTCTAGATAAAAGTTTTATTTTGTGAAAGTTATTAAAATATATATAGATTTTTTGAAAAGTTTTGAACATTATATGTATAATTTTGACTGTTGATAATTATTCGAAGTTTTTCTTTCCAAATGTTAGTCATTTAAAGGCTCAGAAGAAAATTTAGATATATTTCTAACACCTAAATTGACTAGTTCAGACTGAAAATGACTTGATCCTATGAGAATAAAATTTCACCTAAATTTATAACTATTTTTTATTAATAAAAATTTTTATTTTTTTATCTATCAAATATTCAAAATTTATTAATTAATTTTCCATTTGTAATTATCAAAAATAAAATAAATTTTATTTTTACTCTAGATGTCACTTATTGATGATAAGCTTTATTGAGTAGGTTTCAACAATTAACCATTCCGTTGTTAGCCTGACAACGATGGACTATAATGGTAAATAGAGGAACAAACATAATATATTCTTCTTTCATTTCCTCATCGCATTCGTAAAGATCTTTCTTCTTTCTTTCTATTATCGATTCAACTAATTTTAGTCTAAAAAATAAATATCAAAAATGATGCTCGGAGGTGGTGGTAGTTCTCAACCAATAATGGTTTTAAGTAAATTATTTTTTTTTGTTAATTAATCAGTTATTTTAATTATCATTTTTTTTTAGATGCAAATACAAAACGAGATCAAGGCAAAAAAGCTCAATTCAGCAATATATTTGCTGCAAAAGTATTATTTTTATTTTTTATTTTAAATTATTTATATTTTATTTTTAAAGACAATTGCCGATACAATTCGGACATGTCTTGGTCCACGAGCTATGCTTAAAGTATATATATTTTATTTTAAACTTTTTTTCTATTGATCTTTATGTATTCTAATAGATGGTTCTTGATCCAATGGGTGGTATTGTTCTAACAAATGATGGCAATGCTATTTTACGTGAAGTAAATAAAAATATTTTTCATTATAAAATTTCTATGTAGTAATATTTCTTAGATACAAGTTCAACATCCAGCTGGTAAATCAATGATTGAAATAAGTCGAACACAAGATGAAGAAGTTGGTGATGGTACTACAAGTGTTATTATTTTAGGTAAATTAAAATTTTCTTTCGAAATAAATTAATAATAATTTATTTAAAAAAAAAATTTAGCTGGTGAATTATTAGCTCAAACTGAACAGTATCTTCAACAAGGTTTACATGCAACAGTTGTTATTCGTGCATATCGAAAAGCACTTGAAGATTGCATTGAAATTATGAAAACAAAAGCTAGTATACCAATTGATGTTAAAAATCGTGATGAAATGTTACGTGTTGTTAAAAGTTGTATTGGTACAAAATATTTATCAAGATGGTTTGTTTTATTTATTTAAGAAAAAAAAACAAAACTAATGTTCTTTTTATTTTTAATTAATAAATTATTTAGGAGTGATTTAGCTTGTCAAATATCACTTGATGCAGTACAAACTGTTATGGTTGATGAAAATGGTCGACGAGAAATTGATATTAAACGTTATGCTCGTTTTGAAAAAGTTTGTTATATCAGAAATTTATAGTAAATAATTTTCCTATTTTATTGAAATATTTAGATTCCGGGTGGTTCAATTGAAGATTCATATTTACTTAAAGGTGCTATGCTTAATAAAGATGTTGTTCATCCAAAAATGAAACGGTATTATTTTAATAAATAAGAATTGAATATAATTTGAAATCTTCTTTTAAATATTTAGACGTATTGAAAATCCTCGTATTGTTTTACTTGATTGTTCACTTGAATACAAAAAAGGTGAAAGTCAAACATCACTTGAATTTAGTGGTGAACCTGATTTTACGTATGTATAAGAAAGAATTTTATTTCCTATATTTTTTATTTGTATATATATAGACGAATGTTACAATTAGAAGAGGAAAGTATTCGTGCAATGTGTCAAGATATCATTGCTGTAAAACCCGATGTAGTTGTTACTGAAAAAGGAATTTCTGGTAAATAAAATTAGCTAGTTATTTTTCTGTTTTTGTTTTAAAAAAATGTTAACTATTTATTTAGATGTTGCTGCTCATTATTTGGCTGCTGCTGGTATATCAGCTGTACGTCGTACAAAGAAATCCGATAATAATCGAATTTCACGAGCAACTGGTGCAACAATTGTTAATGATACAGCAGATTTGAAAGAAGAAGATGTTGGTAATGGTTGTGGACTTTTTGAAATACGAAAAATTGGCGATGAGTATGATCAAATAAACAAACAAAAAAATGTTTTTTTTTATTGTTTTAATAATATTTTTTATTCTATTTCTTTAGATATTACACATTTTTTGATCAATGTAAAAATCCTAAAGCATGCACAATTATTTTACGTGGTGCAAATAAGGATGTATTAAATGAAATTGAACGTAATTTTCAAGATGCTATGAATGTAACACGTAATGTTATGCTTGAACCACGTTTAACACCAGGTGGTGGTGCTGTTGAAATGGCACTTTCAAGGTTTATTTTATTATAAAAAAATTTTTTTTTTATATATATATACATTGTAGAGCACTTGATGCAATGAGCAGTAGTGAAGGTACAAATAGTACAACAAATGATGAATTTTTTAAAGGTGTTGAAAAATATCCATATAAAGCTGTTAGTCGTGCATTAGAAATAATTCCTCGAACATTAATACAAAATTGTGGTGGTAATGTTGTTAAACAATTAACAACACTTCGTGCTAAACATCATCAACAAGCTGATCAATTCACATGGGGTATTGATGGTGAAACAGGTCAATTAGTTGATATGCATAAATTTGGTATTTGGGAACCAATTGCTGTTAAAATGCAAACAATTAAAACAGCTATTGAAGTAAACATTATTATTTTCATTTCAAAAAAACTAAAAATTATTTTTATTAATTATTTTAGACTGCTATTTTATTACTTCGTATTGATGATATTGTATCTGGTACGAAGAAAGCAAGTACATTAACTGAAACAACCGGACAAGGTGATGGAAAAAAGAAAAAAGATGATGATGAAAATAAACCAACCGATGAATCAAATAAAGATTAATATCGAAATATGAGCAAGTGAATGAACTAAAAGATGTCTTTTTTTCTCCCGTAGGCAATCGTGTGTATGTGTGTGTGTTTGGTTTTTCTTTTTTCTACTTATTCATTACTCTTGTTGTCGTTTGTTGTTACTATTGTTATTATTGATAACACTCGTTTTCTTTTTCTTAAAAACATTCACCCGATGCATCAAACAAAAGTATTCTGATGGTTAAAAACAAAAAATATACAAAATGAATACCGTTCACTTTTTATATAATAAAAAAAAACAAGAATCAACTTTTCAAGAAATATATATATGTACATCTGTTTTTTGAGTCAATACAATTCAAAAAATAATTCATTTTTCTAAAATGATAAATTAATTCAGTCTGAAGCTATTTGCAATCGAATAGGTCCTTTTATTGTTCGAATATCAACTATTTTACCATTCTGTTTGCACACCAATTGTCCTTTATCAATAAGCTTGGTAGCTGCTGATCTGACAGGTTCCATTAAACAACGCCAATCATCTTCTTTTGATGCTAACTGTCGAGCAATTTCTGATGGACAAAATGTTTTATTCAAACCTCGTTTTTTTGCCATAGACAAGATTAATTCATTTAAATGTTCAATATCATCAACCATCTGTAATAGAATAGAATAGAATCAATTTCATTTTCTTTTTCTTTTTTTATATTTTAATCATTTTTCTTAAAAATCGAAAAGCAACTAAACAAAATGGTCTTCGTCCTCCGAGTAACATATAAAAAATAAGAATAAAAGCACCAATAACATATGACCAAAAAACTGTTGTTTCACGTGGTAAATAACAATGTGATACACGTTGATTATTTGTTGTTATTGATAAAAGCATAAATGATGGATCATCTCGATTTCGCCAAGAAAATGATGGTACTGTCCATTCTGGAATTATTTTACCATGTGTACGACTATGTTCTGTATAACAATAATTATGTGTATGAGCAGTAAAAGCAAGGCGTGGTTTAATTGATGTTAAAAGAAGTTCAGTTGCTTCGTGTGAAAGAACATTATAACGTTCTTTGTGTACGGGGAATTGTGAAGGTGACTAAAAATTTATATATATGTATTATTTAGAATAAATAAAAAATTTTAAATCATTACAATTGAATATATCGGATTTCACTATTTATAAACAAATTTTTATTTTGCTACTATAAATCAGTACCTTTCCATAAGGATATTTTCATTTTAATGTTTTTTTAGGACTCAAAGTCATTGATCTTTACTTAAAAGTCTGGAAATCAGTTTAATACAATAATGTAGAAAATTAAATCCATCTAATGTTATAAGAAAACTGATTTTTTTTTGTAAATTAACACTTGATCAAAAATAAAATAAAATACAATTACTTTTAATGATGTAGGTGATTCTTTTGAGCAATTCACATCTGACACACGATATAGAGGAAAATGTGATAATAATACAGGTTTAGTCCATTTATCTGTTCGATTAAGATCATTAATAACTTCATTTAATTCATTTTCCGCTCGTTCACATAAACGACATTGATCACCTTCAAATGCCACTGAATTAATTAATACAAAATGTATATCATCATCATTAATAGTTAATAAACGAACATGTGGTGTTTGAAATGATTTTTCAAAACGTTTTAAATGACCATCAGTTACTTCATAATGAAATCCAATGTCATGATTACCAGCAATAACATATAAACTTGTAGCTGATGATATTGAAAATAAAGAATGAAATCGTTCAATAGTTTTATTCCATTCATGATCTGAACATGATTGTCCTTGATCAGTTAAATCACCAAGAAAAAAAATAATATCTGGTTCAAATAAAAAATATGCTGATTGAAATGAACGATACATTTGCCATTCCCGACGTATTTTATCAAACCAATGACTTCCATGTGAACCATGTAAATGTGTATCAGCAATAAACATAACATGTAATGGTTTTCTATTTGGATCTTTTGGTGGTTGAATAGTAAAATCTTGATCAAGTTTAGATAATTGTGGCCATGAACAACCCAATAAAACAAAATAATAGATAATAAATTCACAATAAATAAATATCAATAATATTAAAAAAAGTATTTTAGCAAGATAATGTAACATTGTATAGAAATAACAAATATCAATTGACTTCATAGATAGATTTATAATTCATTATCAATTGAAAAATAAATATTTAGACATTTTTATTGCCCATTATAGATGAAGAAAAATATATTGCATTAAGTTTGTTTTTCTTATAATCATCTGGAGATACAACTAAAATAAAACAATAATATATTTGGTTTTTTTTTATTTATTTCGATTGTTTTTTTTCTGACATAAGGCTGTAAAATGGAATATAAAACACAAAAAGAAAAAATAACATAATAAATAGAACCATACAAAGAGATTCCTGATAGAATATAACAATAGTTTTTTGATCAAACATAAACATTTCAATGAAAAATTCATTTTACATAAAAAAAACAAACAAATAAATAAATGTATTCCAACTGAAAAATCTATTCGAATATAAAATAGACAAATAGCAGAGAACATAAAAATTTATTTTTTTTCTTGAGTTTGTTGAACATGTTCTTTCACAGTCACTTTTGGTTTAATAAATAAAGCAACAGCTTTAGCATAAACAACACCTTCACCATTTTCAACAGTACCGTGTACTATCACTTTTCGTCCTTCATGACGCTCAACATGAGCACGAACTAAAACCCATGCTGGTACAACTAATGGTTTAAGATAATCTACATTAAGATTAGCCGTAAAACAAGGTCCAACACAGGAAAATCTATTTAAAAAAAATTAATAATAAATAAATTTTTTTCTTTTGATTAATATAATGAAACTTACGCAGCAGCACCACTAACTTCGTCAAGCATCGTAGCTGTAAGTCCTCCATGTCTATTTAAAAATACGAAAAACAAAAAAAACAAAATTGATAATTTAGATACATATTTTAGACATACACAATGCCTTTATGCCCACAAATACCTTCACCAAGATGAAAAGCAACACGAACTTCTAAATCATCATTTTTTGTTGAATCATCATGACTAGGTGAAAGTGGAGTAGTTAAACAACCATTAAATGCTTTTTGTGCTTGTTCAGCTTGCTGTTCATTATTCATAAAATAGAAAAAATGTCGAATACCATTTGAATTAAGTAATGAATCAAATAAAAGATGACCCGTTATATCATAGAGTTTACTACGATCAACAAAACGACCACTTGATGGTAAAGCACGTACCCATTCCGGTGCATCAGCTGGTATAGTTGGTAATTCAACGATATCTGATTGACCATCCATTCGTTCAATAAAACTATACAGAATATTTATCCAACTTGTTTTTAACTAGACAAATACAATATCAAACTAGAAAATAATGACGCATAAAATTTAAATAATCAGTAAACTTTGTACTATATTTTTTTTAGAGAACGTACGAAAATATATGCTGATGATGTGTCATAAGATGCATTGTTATTAACCTTGATTGATTCACATTATAGTTCAATTAAAAACAGATAAGGTAATTTCTCGTAAGATTATTCTTGTTTTTGAGAGATATAAATGAACGAATCATTCAAAAAAGAACAGATAACAGTTATAAGCTATTGAACAAAACTGACATCTATCGACATTGTGTTAATTAATACCTCCGATTCTCAATAAAAAGAATATCAATCGATCAAAATTTTCTTATCTTTCAATAGATCTCTAAATAATGATTATTGATTTTTAATTGAATAATTAATATGAAATATGTGAGGCTACTTGTTGAATATGTCCAATTAATTTTCTTCATTAACTTAGTAATTAAAATAGCATAAATATTGTATATTTAATTCAAATTGAGAGTAATTATAAGAATATTTATAATATAAATGTTTCTTTTATATTCGTGATATTTTTCTTTTAGTTGACAATGAAAATTATAGAAATAAGAAAAATATATATGGCTATTAAAAGTGGCCCATTTATAAACTTTATATGTCAATAAATTCAATAGCAAAGAAAAAGGCTTGAAAAATTGGATAGATTAATATACAAAACTAAAAGAAAACAATTTAGGATATAAACTTCAACTAGTTACCATTAAACAATTGAGTAGAATGTTAGTTGATAAGTATAAAAATCTTTTGATATGATTTTATACCCATTTTTTCCTCTTGTATTTGACATGTCCATGATCTGAAATTAATATTATAGTCAAATAAACCGATCTATATATGATGTTTGAATTACAATTTAGAATGAATATTATTCACTTGTCGTATATTCTCGTCATCCATAGTTTAGTATGTTAAAATTTTTGACCAATTCAATAAAAAGATCTTCATAGGCGAGTAGAAGAACATTCAGTATAACTAGAAGAATTCATGGTGAACGATAACAAAATTTAAGTAACAATATAACTAATGTTATATTGTTCTTCAGAAATTTCAAAAAAATTATACTTAAATGTTTCGTAATAACAAAGTAAAATTAAGTAGAAGAACGTTATGGCATTTTCCTTTTTATTATTACTAGTCTCTTAGCTAAGACAGAATTAGAGAAGAGTAAGAAATAAACCTCATATGATGGAGTAAGGATATAGGTTTTTCATGGTATGACAGAGTAAAAGTGGGATAATTGTGTTTAAACGAGGTACAAAGTACAAAAAAAATGACTATGCGCATCTCTAACTAATTTTTTTTATTATAATTGATAATATATTTGCACATGTTCAAGACTAAATCCGTACATATTTTCCGACATGATTTCGTGAATATAATACAATAGAACATATTTCAGCAGATATACAGTAAAATTCTATCTAGTCGAAACTATATACGGAAATAAACGGGTAAAATATGGTATCTCTGTTTCATTCCTTGAGTACATGAAATCGTACGCACTTTTTTTTTGCACTTTTGTACGAAATTTGTTTTAATACATTTCCACTACGTTCTTAGATCATACAACGTACAAACCATATGATTGTAGATAGTTTAAAGTGAGAAAGTTTATTAAGATGGCTCTTCATATGACTTTATAAATGACACGTATTTGTTCCATATGATATAGATGTTTTAGTCATAAGTTATAGCTTTAAACAATATTTTGAAAGTTTGTGCGTACAAACAAAAATTACGCACTTATATCTATCATCCGATAAAAAATTGGTTGATTACGTTTGATAAATAGTGGAATTCTACGAATTTATTTTCCTAACAGACTTTTGGGACACTCGGTAATTGATTTATGATTCGGATCAATGAGCTGTATTTCTACGTCAGAGAATACAGTTACATACTAATTGAAAAATGATTCATATATACACGACTTAAAAGTACCGTTTTATCATCATTAATATGTTGAAAATATATTGAAAATAATCTCTTTTGGTCACTTCAATATTTCATTTCAGACTTGCACAGTCTGGGAATAGGTTTTACTCAACTAAGGAGAACATTTTAAAAATAGTTACTAATCATTACTTTCTTACATAGCATTATTTGAAAGTGTAAGTGTTTATATATCTGTTTTTAACGATTATAATAAAAGTAAAGAAAAACTGTTATGGAAAAGATGACTAATGGTGTAAGTGAAATTACGTAAAAATGCTTTGATGCAATTACAGAACGTTCAGAAATTCGTGAAGTAGTTCGTTACTGATCAATCCTGAAAGCTACACGTCGATGGTTTATGAACGTTAAGATGATTTTATAGCTGAAAACGTAGTGAAAAATGTGATCGCAAGAACCGAAGAAATATCTATGATAGTGTATCTCAATAGTAATTTTGATACTCTGATCGTTAACTTTTATAGACCTAGTTTATTTCGTTAAACATTTGTAAAATCAATCAAAAATTTTTGTAATCGATATAAGTATACTATCATGCAATACAAGTACTATAGCTCATGATTTAAATAAGATTCTTCATTTTAATTATTAAAAAATCTTTTTTAAAAACCTAGTATAAAACAAAACGGACATCACCAATACAAGCTTTTATGTAGAAAAAAAAATGTTTGCACGAAATTAAAAGTGTTCAAAATAATGTTTATAAATTATAACTTCTCTTTAATATATTTAACGATATCGGCCATCATTTCATGTGCAATATCCAATTGAAATGGTCCATCTAAAAAGTTCAATGAAGCATGAAATGTATGTTCATAATGATTATGAACAACTGGGACGCCAGCATTTCTAAGACGACCTTCATAAATAAATGATTCATCACGTAAACGATCATGCCCAACACTTAATATATAAGTTGATGGTAATCTAGCTAAATCTTTATATTTAACAAGTAATGGAGAAACTTCTGGATTAAGAACTAGTTTGGCTCGTTCAATAAGATCAGGATCACCTTCATTATCATCTGTAATAGGATTTTTATAAATTGTTCGATATTTTGATGGAATTAAAGACCAATCAACATATTTACGATATTGTTTCTTTTGACTAACACTTAAATGATTATTAGAATATACTGATTTATCAATTTTTTCATTAAAATAATAAGATAAAGTTTCATCCATAGTATATGGAAAAAATGAATAATGTTTCTCAACATAAGATGGAAGCATCAAATCAAACATTTGCAAAAGAGGATAAATAAGAATTTGAAGACGAGGTGAATATTTTCCGACAGGATTTGTTGCAAGACGCATGGCATTAACCGCAGCAAGATTGCCACCTGAAATATATGTAAGAAATCTTTTATGCTTAAAAAGAAAATAAAAAGAATGAACATAAACTCTATCTTTTTTTGCTCTTGGCAAATGAAATTATCCATTGAAAAATAAATCATACGATCCAAAAATTTTTTCCTACGTAAATTTTTTCGAATTATCCTTAAAACTTAATTGTCTTGGTACTGAGATATTCGATGAAAGGAATGATGAGACAGGAGAAATCATATAAGAACACTTTTATATGCTTTGTCTTAATATATAACATGTTATTCTATGTTTCTTGTGATTTTTAAAATCATAAAGATATGTTCAATTCGGATAAAGAAATTAAAAAGATAAAATAATATTTTTTTCTGTCCATTTTCGAAAGTTATGAGATCATAAAGAACATACCAGCAGAATCTCCAGCTAAAGCTACACGATTTCGATCGATGCGTAAGTTTCCTGAATCACCATGTTGAAGAACATATTTTGCAACAGTATAACAATCTTCGAGACCAGCTGGAAAGGGATGTTCAGGTGCGAGACGGTAACTAAATAAAATATCATAGATTAAATGATCATTCGTATTTAGTATTTAAAAGAAAAAACAAAAACTGCCTACTTAACAGAGATTACAACCACATTTGCTAATCGTGCTAAGTTACTGGTGACACTATTATGTGTCTCTACAATCATATTTGATAATTAATAAAAAAATTTTTTTATATATATAGGTAAAACTCACCAATTGAAGCCATATAAAATGCACCACCATGAAAATAGACAATAGCTGGTAAGTTATCATTATCACTCAATGGTCGAGCGATTCTGACTGGTACACCTTCAATGAAAGTGTCTTCAACCTGAAATCAAAAAAAACAACATAATTGATAAAGAATAAATCATTTTACATGAAGGCCAGCATTTTGTTTTTCATCTCTAATATATCGTATCAAATCACCACCTTTCCGCATAACTACAACACGAGTAGACAAACCAACTCGTTCGGCTACTATACCCTGAAAAACTTATAAATATTATAAAATAAAATAAACAAGATTTTGCATACGATAAAATGCATTATTTTTATTGAAGCACCCATTGCTCGGATTCGATTCACTTGTGCCATACCTTCAGTATTAGGTGTATGATAAAGATATCCAATAATACTTGCTGCAATTGCTCCTATTATAGCTAAGCGCTGAATAGTACGACCCATATTTTATCTGTAATACACGAAATTTCAACAACAAAAATCAGTAATATAATGATCACACTTTTGCTTCATTAAACATGTAAACATATTTACGTTAACTCACGTTATTCTTTTCTCTACTAGTGAAGACATGAAATGGTTTATTTTTCGAAGCTAAAAAAACAGGTACATAAACACGTGGAGAATCAGAACAACAAAAAAAGAAACAATGTTTTCACAAGACTGTTGGTAAAAAAGCATGAACAAAAACATATAACATAAATAAACTGAATTTATCAATATATTTTCAGATAGTTCAAAAAAAGAAAATACATGTTTTCAGTTGTAGAATTAAAATGTTGGTATAAATATAATAGATTGTTACTATACATTGAAGCAATGAATACTAACATTTATCTTTTATTCCTATCTGTCTTAATTTTTACAATTTGAACCATTTCTCAAATATATAATTCAGAAAAATAATAAACAAAGAAAAAACAAACAAATTTGATTCACACGTATATATTTTTTTTTCATTAATTTTAATAAAACAACGATTAATCTGACGATAAAATTACATGTCCATTCATTCAATCTTTCTTTTTTCTTTTTGTAAATCGTTTGACATAAAAAAAACCAACAAAATTTACTTTACTAAAGTGGTTCTATTAACTATAAATTGGGCACTGTCATTAATAATATCGAATGCTTCATTGAAAGCAACAGGAAAATCAACAAATGTCATTACACCATGAAATATACGATATTCTCTATAAATTACATTTTTAACATTTAATTGTTGTAAACGATGAAAATATAATTTCGCATCAGATAAAAGTATATCATATGTACAAGCAACGATAAATGTTGGTGGACTATGACGTAAAATTTCATCATTAGCTAATAAAGGTGAAACATTTTCGTTAAATAATTTCCAAGTATCTGGATGAGATGATTGAGATACTAAATCATATGTATTAATATCATCATTTTCTTTATGTGAAATTTTTAAATTAAGTTTTGAATAAAAATTCTTATAATCATCAAAAGATAAATGTCGATTATTGAATAGTTCATCTTCAGAAAATGATGTATTTATATAAAAATTTGCAACTTGTACAAGTGTATCTTCACGGAGTATTGATAAAAGACGATATGGTAAATATGTACGATATGATAATAGACGATAATTTACAAGTTGAAGTAGAGGATAAAGAAGAAGAACACCACGAATAATTGATTTTTGTTCACGACGTAAATGCCTTTCTACTACTACAGCCATATTACCACCTTAAAAAAGAAAAATAAAAAAATATATTTATATTACTACAGAATTTTATGATATACCTGCTGAATCACCACACAAAAAAACATGTGTAGGATCAATAGAAAATTCTTGATAATTATCAATTACATATTGTGCTACTTTAACACCTTCTTCAATCGGTGTTGGATAATGTACATTTGGTGTTAATCGATAACTATAAATATAATAATCCATTTATTTTTTCTTAACATTCTAAATTACAACCTACTCACTTCACAGCAATGACTTTTGCACCTGTATACATAGACATATGATAATTCATAGTATCATGTGAATCTAAATAAATAAATAAATAAATAAATAAATATTCTTTGAAAAAAATAAATAACTTACAAATACTTCCAAAAAAAAATCCACCACCATGAAAAAATATAATAACTGGTGCTAATGATGTACTGGATACATTTTTTGGTGTATACATTCGAACAAGAACATTTTCAATATATTGATCATGATACTATAAATCGAAAAAAAAGTATAACAAGAATACTTATATAAACAAAAATTTTATTTTTATTTACCAATACTTCACCATGATCAAATGGACGTATTTTAATAGGATCAAGTGAATCAATAATTGTATTAAGTATTGTATAATAAGGAATACCAGTAACAGATTCAAGAAAACGACTCTATATAATATAAATTTTAAAATTTTATAAAAACAAAAATTTTTGTTTTTCATATAACTTACAAGGTCGAGTATAAGTGCAAAAGAACCTGAAATAATTTTATATTTTAATGGATGCACCATTGGACCAGGTAGATGAACCGATACATAATATCGAGCAATAATCACAGCCAAAATTACAATAAAAATCAAGAGAAATGTTCGAAATGATACAATACGTGAATTATTCTGGTTCTTCATCTATAATAAAATATTTAATAACCTTGTCGTATATGCGTCATTTTTATCGAAGGACAGATGAGAATAAAAAAAAACCAAGGACAAAGGTGAAAAGATAAAAAAAAAATGGCACATCTTCTCATTCATCATTTCTGTGAGAAAGAGAAAAACAAATGTGATTATAATATTAGAATAAAAGAACGTGCCAAAAAAAAATGAATCTCGCCATTATTGTGTTTTACAATGATGAAGTATTCTAGTCATATCTTTATTTAACTTTAAATAAAATCTTTATCTCATGAAAAGTCATATAGCATATATCCTGCTTAGTTTTAGAAAAATAAATGTTAAACTATGAACAAAACTTGAAGTAATTAATTTAACTAACAATGTTAATTCATTAAAATAATGCGATAATGCAAATACTAGAAAAATAGTGTAAAAGAAAGTCAGAAAAGAAAAAGAAAATTTTTGTTTTTTTTTTACTTTGTTTTAGTTACAGTCAAAATGATGTCTTGATAAATATACAAACTCATTCATCTTTATAAACGTTCTTTTTACGCTGTTATTTTTTCTTTTCTTTAAAATAATAATTAAGTTTTAAAAGTTTTTACACTTACATTATTGAATTCCATTCGTATTTCAATAGAATATATATATAACGATAATTAATCATTGATATTTTTGATATAATTTAATTTAATTTTTAGTGTTCTAGAATAGATATGCATTTAATGTTGTCTTTCTATCTGTATTTTTAACGCAAAGAAGAAAGAATTATCATTTCATTCTTTTCTTTTCTTTCTTTCTTTTTTTTGAGTATTCAAAAAAAACAAAAGAAATATCAAACACATATACGAACAAAATCCAACATGTACAAGAAAAAAAAAACACGGACATAATGATCTATAATGTTTATTTGACTTAATAAGGACGATCACGACGATCATTTCGTGGAGCAGATCGAACTGGTCCACCACTGCCACCACCACCATTTCTTTCATTCGTTGCACCACCACGTCGTTTATTATTATCTTCAGTTGGTTGTTGAGGAGCTCGATCACGTCGTGGATTTGATGATGATTGTTCTTGTCTCTTTTGAATAATAGCAACATCAAGATAATCACCTATACGAAAACGTTTTGTTGCTAATTGTATTTGATCATCAGATCGTCGTTGACCATTTTCAGTTTTACCAATATCCGAAAGATAATAACGATTATGCATATCATCAGCTGATACAATTGAAAAAGAAAATTGTGTACCACGACGACGTGCATCTGGATTAACTTCTTTAATTAATTGTGTTAATTCTCCTAATGTTGCATCCATCCATGTATAAATTTGAAGTTCATTTTCAGGTGTATGTCCTTGTTCATATTCTCTAAAACAAAACATAAAAAAATTTAATTATAAAAAGGAAAAATATAATAAACAAACCTAGCTAAATGATGACGATTTTTATTACAAAAAACACGTAATAATAATGGACATGTTTTTAAACGATCAATTGATCGGTCAACTTTGCTTACTTCACCAGTTAATTTTGTTTCAGTCATTATTATTATTATTATACCTTTTTTCTTATTTAAAATGAACAATTAAATAAATTTTTCCTAACTGATTAATTGATTGACCGATTGAGGCATACATACATACAAAGACTATAACAAATTTGTAATTGGTTAATGAAATAAGCTGTATTATATTTGTTAAAAGATGGCGTTATTATACTTATCATTTGTTGAATGATGTACAAAAAAAAACCATGACAATATTGCACATGATGGTAGAATAATAATAATCTGTATACATTTATATATGTAATATTTTAAAATAGAATGAATGAGTGATGGTATTAATAAAACGAACAGTAAATATGTTTACAATTATGAAGATTTTCGATTTCAAGATGCCGCTCAAGCAATCTATTTTAAATATCAAATGATGGATAATATTAAAAATTCTGATGAAATTATAACTACTACATCTGTTCGTATGAATCGTAATCAACAAGAGACAATGGTTAGATCTCGAGCTTGTATTATTTTATAATATATCGTTAATTGAATTTAATAAAATATTTCAATTTATAATGCATGATAGTGAAACAAAGAATGTTTAATTTTTTTTTACAGAAATTTGTGTAGAACAAATCAATATTTGATTATTAATATTAAAAATGATAAAAAAATTGTTTAATGATAGTTCTTTTTTATAGGTCCATGGTGGATAATTAATATGAATAATTGACATCATTCATAATCGACACATGAGAAGAGAATTATGTTGATAATTTTTTTTCTTAAATTTTTCTATAAACTATTTTTAGTTTATAGAGAAATTCATTATTTCAAAGAATGATTTCAAACATATGATTAAACTCAAAATTATTTTCATTTTCAATAGTAATTATATAAATCTATTTTGTAAAATTGAGAATTGATTTAAATTTCTGTTCTTTTTTTTTGATAATCAACTACAAACTGTCATTTATCAGATTTTATAAAAAATATAATCTGACAGAAACATCAACGTATAATACGAAATATTTATTGCCATTTTGGTCTTGTCCAACTTGATGAAAAGCTATCTTTATTTCTTCGTTCGATGAAATTATGTCAAAAATTGCTTTATAAAAATTGACTTCTTCCAATGAGTTTAAATATATTATATTACTGATAAATGTAAAATATCCTCGTACGAAAAATAATATTTATTATTAATTTTTTATTTCTTCTATATAAAATCAATAAAATACTTTCTTTTTCTTAAAAAAACAACTACTGTTTAACATTTAATAAACGATATTATAATTTGCTTTTTAAAGTATAACATATAAAATATATTGTATTAATTTAAAATCGTGTCATACTTATGGTTCGATACGGCATGCCTTCCGTTCTTTCAATCTCTTCTGCTGTTGGCTCTATTGCATTCAGATTCAATTCTGAATAATTAGTTGGATGATCAAAGCTATCACATGTAAACATGCTTATTGAAGATTTTCTCGGCGATTTCGTAGAACCACGCCTAGGTCGATTATCATGAATATCACCATTTGAAATTGTTTGAATATTCTCATTGTTGTCATTTATTACAGCCACACTTAGTTTTCCTTCGGGAGTCTTATTTAAATCTACAGTAATAGTTGGAACAGATAGTTTACCCATCTCATAATCTCGTCTATAAGTTAAATATAAAATTGGTGATGTTGCAAAAGTTAAAAGAGTAGCCATTAAAACAAATATAGCAAATATCATTGGTGAAAGAACACCAAGTTGAACACCAATATTTAAAACAACTAATTGTACAATACCACGTGTATTCATAAGTACACCTATTGATAAACAATAAAACCAAGGTTTTTTTGAACAATATTTTGATACAAGTGTTACAGGAACTATTTTAGCTATTGAAGCTAAAAGCATAAGTACAACAAGTGTCCACCAAGCTTTGCCTGTATTTAATAAATTTAAATGAGTACGAAGGCCGCTATTAGCAAAATAAAGACTAAAATTAATAATAATTTTCTTATAAATAAAAGTCTTGATTAAATAAAATAACTTACGGTAAAAAAAATTCCACAATAATAAGTTCTATACGCACAGCTAGAAAATCTTGTAATTCTCCTTTTCGTGGTATACATAATCCAGCGATGAAAGCACCAAAAAATGCATGTATACCTATATGAAATGAAACGTATCATAGCAAAAGAATTAAAAAATCTAGTTTTTAACTAAAAAAAATATATTACAGATTTTTGAAATTTCTATTAATATATATCATAAGGGAATGTTGTCCACTCTGTCACTGAGTTACTATATATATTAATGAAACTAAAATTTGTATAAAGAAATTAATAATCTTGTGCTACTTTTTTTATATAAATTTAATAATCAACAGTCTCTTAATATATCTCGTTTCTATTCGTCAATATAACAAAATACAAGCAAAAGCAATAAAAAGAAAACAAGTATGCTAATATATCATATATGTTTGTTATTTAATAAAAATCGTATAGAAAAATGCGACGAGAGTAGAAAGAAACATTAGCTAACAAAATGGTACAATAATATTATGTACATCGAGATAAGTTAAAGGATCATAAATTATTGAAGATTGTATATAAAGAAACTATCGTAGCGAAGAATTTTAGGAACAAATTAGAAAAAGACAGAGGTTGGAATAAATCATTATTCAATAATTATAAGAGTGATACTATTTTTCTGATGAGTTAAACATTTGAGAAAATTTTCTATTTCTGAAATATGTAAAATTAAACGTTTAGATCTATACACGAAATTGATTATTGGGTTTTTATTTCATGAACACTTCTGAAACTTTTTCAATAATTATAACAGTTATCATTTCAAGATGTTTCTTCATAATGTAGAGAGAAAAGAAAATCATTTCGATAGTGAACGTTAATGTCTTTTTTAATTAAGAAAAATAATATTAGTTTATATTAGGAACTTAGCATGCAAATAGAAGTGAGACCATGGTAAACAATTAAATAAATAGAAAAAACGTGTATATATAAAATAGGGATTTTTAGAATTCTGCATCAGATGTATCTGAACTACCTATCGTTTATACACTCTGCATAATCTCAATGGTCATGCAGTTTATGAGTCGAACTGATAGTATCGAATAATATAAAAGTGAATTAAATAATTTCTTTAGATATATTTTTAGATTGAAACGCTATTGAATATACTTTGTTCTTACCTGTCTTTCAATTTTACAAGAACGATCATCAGCAAAAACATTTGCTGAGGTATTTAAAAGAAATATTATCATAATTATAAGTTTGTATGAAAATATTTTTTGAAATTTTCTATATAATCTTTGTTGATCAACATCTGTAAAACTTACCCATCACTTCTGTAGTAAATGACGCAACAACGAGTAATAATAGACAGCCAACAACTAGATAAACATTGCTATCGTTTTCGCGACGTAAATAATAGGCATGAATTCGATTTAAAATCGGTCGAATTATGATTACCATAATAGCTATAAAACCAAGTGTAAGTAATAATGTGTAAAGACCTTGTAATGCTGAACCACCTGATGAAAAAGCACTAGCAATAGCTAAGATAATCCACACGACAATATCTTCAACTGCTGCTAACGAAATTGTTTGAATACCAATTGGTTTATTTAATAAATCCATTGCATTGAGTAATGTAGCAAGAACAGGAAAAGCAGAAAAACCAAAACCAGAACCTAATGTATAATAAAAAAAATATTATGGATATATGATAACAAATAATTCCTTCTTTTTACCAATAAAAAGAATAAAAGCTGCTTTACTTGTTTGTAAACCTTCATTCATATCATAAAGCCATAGAGAAATTGCACAGCCAATGCCAACTAAAAATATTTGTCAATGAAAAATTTTTAGTCTTCTATTTCCTATACTGAAAATTGTATATATGAATGATTTGCAACTTTTTAGTATGATTGTTAGAATTAATTGAAAATAGTGTCAAATAACTTCAGAGGGAAGCGTTTTTATACTCCATCGATATCACACAGCAGAAAATTCCTAATACTTTACTACATATTTGCTGAAATACGATTTACTTCAACGTACAATATATCATAGAGAACGTTATTTAGTGACACATGTCAATCTATATTTTATTATACTTTATAGATTTCTTCCTAATAGAAAGAGATACAAATCAGTATACGTTCAGAGACGAGTGAAATATAAGGTCCTTCCAAACGAAAACAAAGAATCCATGAACAGTGCTCCCCGAACACTTGCTCCCCAGTTTGATTTGACCTTGAGCTATGTCTTCTTGTTGGCAAATTCGAATTAGTTTTGAAATACTTAATAATTGGTAAAAATATGAACAGACTGATATAATTAGAAATTTGTTTAGGATTTAAAATCACTGGGTAATTCATGAATTAATTGTAAACTTACAGCTCTTTTACTACATATTACTAAAATTGCAAAAAGTGGTTATACAAATGTATTCATCAATAAAGGATATAGAACAAAAAGTACAAAAATACTGTAGATTACCAACAGAACCATCATCAAAATAAAATATAATAAGGTGACAATGTTGTGTTCTATTTTATACTTTCTTTCAGTTACTTCTCTGATCTTATACTTACATCGATGGTCAAATTATTTAAGCTAAAGCTGTTGTTAAACAACCATGAAAATACGAACAGATTCGTCGAGAAAAACGTATTTTAAATTTATTGAATGAACCAACAATAACAAACTTTGAAAAAGTAATGGCTTTAGCTTTAAATATTTAATTAAAAAATTCATAATTTACATTATCTTATTATTTATAAAGAAAAAAAATTATTATTACATTTGAATTGTATATATATTCAAACATATTTTCTTTAAAAAACTACTTGTATACAGAGGTGCAGAATCTTCCTCATGCGCCTGCGTTCGGAGAGAAGACAAATTTTTCTTCTTTAGGGAAATTTTTGGTGTATTACTGTGCGAGTCTCTTGATTTGCTAATTTTCTAAAGGGGAAAATTGGCAAATAAATTTTCCTGGGGGCACAAACTCGACCGTTTCACGGACGACTCTACACCTCTGCTTGTATATGTCTGCTGTTGTCAAGATTATAAATTGTATAATATTTCAATTATTTGTATAAATAATGAATTCTTTATTTTTCTAATATTCTATTCTATAGCTTAATCGAAGAGATTTATACATTGTATTTGTATTTAATAAAAATTCTATTTGTTATTGCTATTCAGGAGTAAGTTTTATTAGGGAGAAAGTATTGCGGTAGCAGATGTCTAGGGAGCACTATTTGGGATACCGAAACAAAGAAGTGTTTACTTCAAAGTTTTGTAGAAGAAAGATCATAGAAAGAAAAGGATACAAATGAGAAAGATATATATTTAGACAGAATATTTCACATTCCGCAGAATGTACTATTCGTTGTCTACTATTTCTAAATTTCCGTGCTTATAAAATTTCAGTTTTTATTAGTGTGATTCCATTAAAATGTACGATTTTCTTGATGTAAGGTTCATAACTTAGTGATGTCAACAACTGAAACGTTAAAACTTGATGTAACACTACTATACTCAAAGAAAAATCATATATGCAAAATTTACCTAAATCAGTTAACGAAAATCATAATCTATTGAGGAAATACAGCTAGAGTCTTACTCCTACCAGATAGTTGCATTTCACTCATATCTATGTTATTCTTTACCAGGAATAATAACACTCGCAACAGCAACGGGTATTGTAATTTTCCAACTTTTTTTTATTTGTTCTAGGTCAAGTTCAAGTCCCAAGAAGAACATGAAAAATAGTAAACCCAAATTAGCAATAAGTTGAAATGATTTAAGACTTGATTCTGGCCAAATTGCATTCGTCCAAGCTGGAATATTACCTACAAAAACAAATCAAAAATAATGTTTGTTTTTAATATAGATCAATAGTATTGGTTTTTTTTTCTTATTCTAACCGAGAATAGATGGACCAAAAATAAAACCAGCAATGATTTGACCAATAACTTGAGGTTGTCGAATATAAGAAAGTAGTTTAGCCAAAATTTTACATACAACTAATGTAATGAAAACTTGCATAAGAAATATTGCCAAGGGAAGTTTATGTGGATCTTCGAATAATTCAACCATTTCAGAGACAATATAAACTTTTAACTTATGTTATTTCAATAAAGGTTTCTGTCCGAAATGAAGAAGAATATTTTTTTCTTTAGATATATATCAATAAAAATAAATATTATTAATGTGTTAAAAAAGTAATGTATGACATTCGCTGAATATCTGCATAAAAATCAAGGTAGTTTTCTGCTCTTTAGTAATATTTTTTATTACTCAATATAAATAGAACCGAAATGCACATTTTAATTATCTGATCATGAGAGATATAATGCTTGATATACTTCTCATCAATTTATAGTTGGAGTTATCATAAAATAGAAAACATCTTTGTTGCGATAAAGAGAAGCAGATGATTAGGTGTCAAATACAGATAGCATCTGTATATGAAAAATATATAGTATTAATAAAGTAAATAAGAAATAGAAAAAATGTTAGCTCTTATTTACTGCGATATTTAAAATGAAAGCATGAATATTATCGCACATTTAATGAATATTATAATAATTATAAAAGATTGAAAGATATTTATTGAGTGGGCAAGAGTAATGAATGAGTCAGAGTAAAAAAACAATGATAGCATTCATTCAATATTTCATCTAGTTCACACTATTTCGAAATCAAATTTTATATCAAAAGATTCAACTCGCGATATTCTCTGAAACTATATTTCTGTTCTTAGGAAGATATTTCATGATTGACAAATGTACGATGCCATTGTTTCATTGATCGTGTGCAACTGTTAAACATTATCTTCTTGAGAGACTTTCCTATTAGATTATTTATTTTTTAAAATGAGATGTTACAATAGATTGTAATATCACATTATTATAAATGAAAAATTATATTTTCGGCCTTCATATATGTCACTAATAGGTTTTTAGGCGTGATAATTTCCATCAATAGCCTACGGATAATTCACGCATTTCTTTTGATTTTAATATTCTCCAATTTATTTCAAACATATTTTCACTTCAAGTAATCATATATACCTAATTTGTACCTGAATTATTCAAAAAGAATGAATCTTATCTATATCACATCGAAAAAAATTACTTGACATTATACCTTTAAGTGAAATAATGATTTTTTCTTTTAGTGTTACATGGTAATAATTGTCAATTGTATTCAGAAACTTGATTCCTTCCATGAATATATATTAGAGAAGTTCTTCTACTTTCATTACAAAGAATAATCAGACAGTTAGCAGAAGTTAACAATTTAGCTATGATGATACAAAATGGCATGCTATCATCAAATTCATCAAACAAATTAAGATATTTTTCAGTATTTTACAGTTTTTCAGAATATTAATTTTTTTATATAAAAATTGATTTCGAAATAACAACAAATGCATGAGATATGGAAAGAATACTAATACCATGTTTTATTTTAGATCATTTATTATATTATTTTTGTTAAAATCAATTATATATTTGTATTTCTTAAAGGAAACACGAAGAAATATACGATAACCCATTATATTTTATAGCCTTAATCTTTTTTTGTTATTATAGTTATGAATTAGAGTGTATAGTACTATAAGCACGAAGAAAATTCTTCTTCAAACATTCCTGTCATTCATGTTTGCAATTCAAAAATTAAGTTTTTATTTGTAACATAAATCAAGAATCTAACAAAAAACTCTTATACAGAAAAAATACAATAGTTTTAATTAACTTTTACTTGTTATTTCTATAAAAATTTTACAAAATGTTTCTTTCTTAAAAGAGAATATTTTTATAATATATAATAGATATTAGTATACATTAATTTTCAAACTATAATATATGCATTGTATTTGCTTTAAAATCGTGTCATACTATTGGATCGACGGAGACCATATGTCATCATGTCAAGAGTTTCTTCAGCAGCTGGTGATACTTGTTCACTTGTATTTGAATCACTTTTCATATAGTTAATTTGATCATTAAATGACACGAAGGTATTATGTCGAGGCATATCTGTGCGAGCTTCTCTCGACCATTTCATTGAACCACGGTTCGATTGATTATCATGAATATCACCATTTGAAATTGTTTGAATATTATCATCATCATCATCATTTCTATTTATTACAGTCAAATTTATTTTTCCTTCTCGAGCATTACTTAAATCTTCAGCAACATTTAAAACAGATAATTTTCGTATATCAAAATCTCGTCTATAAATTAAATATAAAATTGGTGATGTTGAAAATGTTAAAAGAGTAGCCATTAAAACAAACATAGCAAATATCATTGGTGAAAGAACACCAAGTTGAACACCAATATTGAAAACAACTAATTGTACAATACCACGTGTATTCATAAGTACACCTAATGATAAACAATAAAACCAAGGTTTTTTTGAATAATATCTTGTTGCAAGTGTTACAGGAACTATTTTAGCTATTGAAGCTGAAAGAATAAGT
>JAJEKB010020199.1:48840-69535 GCA_022393335.1 Macrotrachela quadricornifera
ATTGCATTCGTCCAAGCTGGAATATTACCTAGAAAACAAATCAAAAACAATGTTTTTTTTAATATAGATCAATAATATTGATTTTTTTTTCTTATTCTAACCGAGAATAGATGGGCCAAAAATGAAACCAGCAATGATTTGACCAATAACTTGAGGTTGTCGAATATAAGAAAGTAGTTTAGCCAAAATTTTACATACAACTAATGTAATGAAAACTTGCATAAGAAACGTTGCCACAGGATCCTCTCGTGGATCTTCGAATAATTCAACCATGTTAGAAATAGAACAAAATTTTATTTATATTGATTTAATAAATATGTCTTCCTTCAATGAAAGAGAACATTTGTGTTTTAAATATATATATATATATATGAATAATAATGAATACTATTAATATGTTTGAAAGAATTATGTAAACTGAATATGTTTTTTTGTACTCTAAGAAAATACAAATAAGTATGAAAAAAAAGATCATATTTTATAGATAAGTTATTTATAACATTCCTTATAGTTTTATAACTGTTAATTGCCTTGAAGTCTTGCAGAAAAAAGTAGGCAAGTAATAATAAAATCAGAATAAAAAATAAAAGTATGCATTCGATGCATTCGAGTATACATTTATATGTGACATGAATGCTGTATTAATATATTTTTAAATCTTCTTGGTTAGTAAATGAGCACAATGAACCCTTTATGGTCTCTAAGAACACATTATATCATATAGTAAATTAATAGATTATACATTACATTCATTTTATGAAATATACAATTAGATACTTTTGTAAATATTGATATATATCTATAGTTAATATAATATGTTTAAGTTTACTGATTGTTTCATCATATGCAGCTAAAAAGACTTATCTTTTTTAGTATCATCTTTCTATCGATTGTTCTGTCGTGAAGATAGTCGTATTTTATGCAAAGAATTTTCATAGGTATGAACTGAAAAACTGATAAAAATGAAAGAACGATGAAAAAGTTCTCATTGTCAATCATAAATATCGAACAGATTACTCATAGAAAAATAGAATATGACTATTTTATACATAAACTCTCAAAAAGACAGTTTATGATCTCAAATATAAAATCATCGTATAAGCTTAAATATAGTCAATTTTGTTCTCTATATTTAAAGGATAAATGAAATTATTCGTAATTATATTTTGATTAAAATATACAGTAAAAAAGAAGTGGATGAATATACCGAAAATTCAGTTGAAGTTAATAATGATGACGAATGTAGGTTGTAAATATATAGATAAGTATTTATAAATGTATATAGAAAAAGAAAGCATAAAACGATTATGTCAAAAGACAATTAAAGATTTTCTATACGTACATTTATAACCTAAAATTTCGTTGTTTCGATTATTTTTAAACTACTTTCAATGTATTATCTTCATTTATAGTTTATGCAAAATTTTTTCCAATGTGAAATAATTTAATTTTATAGTAGATTAGTCAAAGTAAAATACTTTATTATTAAAAAAAATATTTGAAAATCAATCTGATCTACGATATAATAACAGGAAATAAGCAAAAATATGACAAAATTTGTTTTTAAAAATCGAATATTTAGAAAATTTTAAAGAAGTTTATCAAAGATCGTACAAAATAATTTGTCTATGTTTTTAAACACCGGTTAAATTATAAATGCTGTGGTGAATATATTTTTGAAAAAGATGTCACTAATAAATTGTTATTTAGTGAGAGGTTTCTCCAATGTTACTTTTCTATGAATGTCGATTGTTAGAGCCAATCTAAGTTTGTTCATTAAAAGTTTTTTTAATATAACGAAAAAAATAATTTATTTCATTAATATAACAAATATTCAATGGATGCTCAAATTCGTCGTTTAGTTGTAACCGGTTCTGAACAAAATGGTCTTTCATTTTTCTTTCTTTTTTTTCTTATATAAATTTTAAAATTCTAGACATTCAATTACTAACTGATGCATTTCATAAATTACGACAAAATTTTCAAGTTAATCTTGTTCAAAGTAAAGATACAATTGGACAAGATATTTATGTATTACTTGCAGAAAGTGCTCTTGATGTAAACTTAGAAAATTTTAGCTTTTTATGTTTTTAATATAAGAATACTTGTGTATATATATGTATTTATAGTTAAATGCAAATTCAATTGCTGATGAATGTCTTCAAATGTTTTTTTCATCGAGTCCAGTTAAAAGTCAATTTGTTGGACGAGCCTATTTATGTCAATTTCGAATGTATATGCCGAAGACAGCTCAAGATTTTGTGAGTAATATGTATAAAAAATAAGAGATTTGTTTTTAATAATACATAAGTCGTATGGAAATAATTTCTATATCAATCAAGTTAATAAAACTGTCCTTATAAGTTCTTTAAGGTTACTGCCATGCCATTCAAAAATTGATCTCAGTTCAGATAGATTCAAATTGCATGAAACTTTTACGATATGTTGGGGATGTAGTGAAGAGTTTAAAGTGAAATATTCTTCAAACAAGGTTGAAAAATACCTCATTTAGAGAGAGAGTGAAACTTAGATTATTTCTCCAAATATTTATCTCAATTTTCATGTTTTGATGATAATGAACTACTTTTTTTTATTTAAAAGAAAAATTTTAAATCTTTCAAAATTAGAATATTTCTTATATAATAAACTTTATTCATATTTTTATTTTAGGCATCTTTGAACAATGCTATACCATTTTTACAAAAATGTCTTGCATTTGCTTCAGCATCACCAAGGTTAAATTTTTTTTTATGATTAAAAAAAAAGAAAAATTTTTAATAAAAATTTTCAGATATCAATTTTTAGTTTATAATGCATCAGTTATTTATTTTAATTATGTTCGACCTTTTTGTCGTGATGGTTATCGAAAATATTTATGTAATAGTTTTCAACAAATTGTTGATACATTAATAAATATTAATAAAGAACAAGATTTTCCTTGGCTAGCACAACTTCTTTTGTAAATTTATTTTATATTTTTTAATTTATAATATTGTTTTGCTTTTTTTTCTTCATTTTGATTAAAAGTGAATTAGTTCGATGTTATATGGATGCTAATAATATGGAGAAAGCTCGAGAAATCAGTACTCAACTTTTACAATTATGTCAAACAAAACAACTTCCTCTTCTTTCAAATGTTCTTCAATTTTTAGTAAGATTTTAAAAAACAAAACACAAAATTAAAAAAAGAAATATATTTTATTTAAGACTGTTAATAATGTTATTGAACCAGATAATCTTTTACCTTATGCACCAAGTAGTGATCCATCATCTCTATTTAATCGATTACTTATTGAACTTGCATCAATTCATCGGTTGAGATTATTTTTTATTTGTTTGTATTTTATAATAAAAAAAAAAATATTTTATTAATTTTTTAGAGAAATTCTTGAAAATAGTGCAACAAGTGAAACTAATGAAAGTTTAAAAAATGCATTTGATAGAATTGTTGCATTACCATTACGTAGTGCAATAAATACAAATAAATTAGTTAAAGATGTGTCACCACGTGATAATAATCCTATTCGATCTGATAGAACATTAACATCATATGAAAAGTATTAAATTAATTTAAAATAAAATAAAATTTTATTCATTTTAATTGTTTTCTTTTTTTGTTCTAGACATCGTTTATTAGTTGAAGCTGGTCGTCTTTCACTTTTACTTCGTTATACAGATTTAACAAAAGTTATTCTTGAAGCTCTTTCAGATATTCGATTAAAAGTTATTTTAAAAATAAAATAATTATTTAAATTTATTTTATTTTTATTTTTATTTTAAAGGAACCAGAATATCTGTTAGAAGTAAGATTATTACAAGCTGAATATATGGTGAAAAATTTAGGCGAAAATGAACAATTATATAATAAAAGTTCAGTAGATGTAAGAAGATTTTTTTGTAATTAAAAATATATAAAAAAAATCTTTTTTTTATTTTTTCATAGACACGTATTCGAGCTATTGAATTAACTGAAGAAACACTTGAATCTTTAGTACGTACAGGACAATATGATTTAGTTCAAACAGGTTGTATTAATTTATGGAATTTATGTTTACCATTATTACAAACAAATTTACGAGGAAAAGTTCGAAAACCATTAACAACATTAGTTAATATTCTTGAACGTATACAAAGGTTTGTAATAAATCAATAAAAAAATGTTTTTAATAATAATAACATAAATATATATATAGTCTTAATTGGTTATTACGAAGTCAAGCTCATTTTGAATTAGCAAAAATTGAAGAAGATATTGAACAACTTGATTCAGCAAAAACTAATTTACTTAAAGTAAATTATTTTATATTCTATTTTATTTATAATATTAAAAAGAAAAACAATAATTTAAATAGGCTAGACAATTAGATGATATATCAATTTATTCAGATCGTATTAATGTAGCATTAGAAAGACTTCATTTACGTAGTGAATTATATAAAATTCCTGAAAATATTGATGATCGTGTTGGAATGATCATTGAACAAGCTGGTAAAACAATAAATGGACATAAAAATAAACAACGTGCTTTACTTATTGAAGCTTGTTCATTATTAGCACCAGATGCATTTCAAGTTGTACTTGATTCAGAAAATCCAAATGGTAAAAAAAAATAAAAAAGCAAATCTTTTTTTTTATAAAACAAAAGAAATAATTTAATTTGTAGCTATTGGAAAAATGCGTGCAAATCCAACAGCACAATTAAAAGGTTTTGCTGATCATTATGAAAAATGTATTCAAAATACTGTTCATTATGAACGTGTTATGTCTGAAACTGATCTAAATAAACGGTAAAAAAAATATTTAAAAGAATTTTGATATTATTTTTTTTGTTGTTTATATTAAGATTAAAATTATGGGCTGATTTAACAGTGATTGCACGTCGACAAGAAATATGGGATGTATGTCGAACAGCAACACGTTTTTGTTTATTATATGATAATGAACAACGTCGTTTATCATTAAATCAAACAAATGATTCATCAAAATCTAATGTATTTCAACGAGATCTAATTCGATTATTAGCTGAAATACATTTTATTGCTGGCGAAGTAAAAAATTTTTTTTCTTTTGTTTTTTTTACTCTTTATCTATTATAGGCTGAAATAGAATTTGTACGAGAACGTCGTATAGAATTATTTGATACACCTATTCGACCACCAATGCCAACAGTACCAGCTGCACAACGAGCACAAGCTCAACAAGAATCAGATAATGATTGGAAACATTATTGGTAATTATTAAATAATAATAATACAAAACATAGTATTATTAATAATTTTTAGTCAATGGCTTCAACATTTATCTAATCGTGCTTGTACACATTTTTCAACTGGAGCTATTTTAGGTGAATTACTTAATGAATCATGGCTTATATGTCGTGCTGGAGAATATCTATGGAATTATACACGTCATTTATTTTATAATAATCGTTTACGTCTTATTCTTGATCCGTTATTAGTAATTGTTAATGGTTTAAAAAAAATTGGTCATGAACGGTTTGTTACATTTAAAAAATAAAATTTATTTTATAAATATATAACTAATTTTTATTCTTTAGTGAAATTCTTCTTTTAGTTAATTTATGTGTCGCTCTTGCTAATGCTTATATTACTCCATTACCATTATCAATTGATGATATTCAATCACGATCAAATACAGAAACTACTCCTACTTCTCAACAAACTATATCAACAACAAAAAAAGGAACAAAAGGAGATCAACAGGTTGCTACAACGACTGGTGGACCATCAGGATCATTTTCTACATCTGTTAAAAATGAAGATCTTAAAGCTGCTCTTGAAGTAAATTGATTTAATAAAAAAGAAAATTTTAATTAAACTTTTTTTCTAATAAATAAAAAAAGATTTGTGAATATGCAATAAATCAAACAGCTGAAGAAGTTGCTAAACCTCTTTCAGTATCAATTCGAGATCGTCAAACACTTTTACAATTATGGATCACTATTAAACAACAACTTCAACAATCAATTAAATCATCTCTATCAACTATTCTTGATGATGAAGATGTGAGTTAAAAATAATAGTACGAATTAATTGATTTAGAATTTCTTTTTTTCGTTATTAGGAAAATACAGCTAGTTTAAATACATTATCACGAGCTGTAATTGGTGTTGATACACTTTCACGTCTTGATAATGGTTGGCATGATAATAAAGATGGAATGAATCTTAAACAGGTAAAAAAATTTAATAAATTTAAAACTAATTTGATTAATCGAATATCTGTCAATATCATATTGAACTTTCATTGAATAGAACAAGAAATAGTACAATAAATAAAACTAAGACAATATGATAATTGATAGTCATATTAACCGAAAGAAAATGTATTGAATGAAATAATAATGTGACAATATGAATGTTCGCTGGATACAACAAAAAATATATATTTTATACAAATCTACACATTTCAATTATATTCTACCGAGGTCGAATATAACGCGCACAGTAAATTGAAAGAAAAATCTCGAAGACAATACAATAAAAACAGCAACGAGAGAATAGATAACTATTAACATTATAATCTAGTTAAAATATACGCTGGTAAAATGTTTAAATTACAATATTAATACGAATAAATATTTTTAGAAATTATATCCTTTCTTTTTGTGTGATTGAATCATATATATATTCAATTTCATTTGTTCAAAAGGATGTTAATAAAAACGTGAAAATATTATCAATGATAGACATTTTTTCATTGTTGATATCGGCCTTTTCTCGCATCAATATAATTGATGAGCACTAAAAAAAAAAGCAAAAATCAAAAGAAGTTAAAATATATACTGACATGAAATCTAACTAGTAGAATTGAACAATATAGATAATTTGAAATCACAATCAGATTATTCGCTTGAATATTATTCACGTCTATTTGTGCTGACAACGATAAATAAAATATGCTTTTGAAACATATATATATCTTTAAAAAAAAAAGAGAATAACTAATAGATTATAAACGTGATGATATGTATAATGAAACATGATTTGATAAGAAACAATTCTTTTTTTTTTAATGTAGGCTGTTACTTTTGTTGATCAATGTACATGGAATGATTCACTTATTGAATTACAACTATGGTGTCGTTTGGGTATAATTGCTAATCGAGCGAATGATATTGAAACAACTCTCTATTCTCGAGATAAAACTCTTGAATTAATAACACTTTTTCAAACACGAAAAGTAGACAAGTAAATTATGTTATTTCTTTTTTTTTGTTCCAATAAAACTTTATTTTTCTTTTCCTTCAAAAAAAACAAAAGATTTCAATTATCATTAGCTAATGAATATGTTAGTCGTGCATGCACTGCTCATGCTGAATGTTTACTTAAACAACAAACTGGACAAAAACAAGAACGAAAAGAAATACTTGCTGTTCTTGTTGAAGCAGCAAGGTAAAATATATAAATATTTTTTAATTTTAATTAAAAACAAAATAAATAAATTTTAGTTATGCATCAAAAGCTAATTTATATGAATTAACAATGCATATAGCTCGTCATTTTTGGAATACATGTCGATCATCAATAAAACGTAAATTAGAACGTTCACTTCTATTTGATCCATTAAATGAACTTATTCATCATATTAATTTGGTTGCACCAAAATCAATTGTTGCTGGTTTAAATGAAAAAGATATAGTAAAATTAAAATTATAATATATCCTTTTTTTTTCGATAAAAAATTTTAAAAAATTTATTTAGAAAAAAGAAGAAAAAACATTATCTACAGAAGCTTTTAAACCAAAGAAACAACCATTAATTAATAAAAAAGATAAAAAAAATCTTTCAATTGATGATGAACAACCACAAATAACTACATCAACATCAAATCCACTTGAAGATGCACAAATTCGTTCAGTATTTTATGGTGTTTTAGTACAAATTTATATGGATAAACATTCATGGCATTCAGCATTAGATATTATTGATAGTGCATTACAAGTTTTACCACGAACACAACATCGATTACTTTTATATAAATATCGAGTTTTAATTAAATCAAAATTAGGTTTATCAATTAGTACAGATATGCAAAAATTTCGTGAACAAGGTGAATTAGCACTAGCTAGAATGTGGAAACAAGTAGCAATAATGGCAAAAAAAAGAGAACATGTTATTAATGCATATCAACATGCTATTGCAACATTACAAGTAATACTTTTTTTTTCTTTGTATTTTTAATCAGTATGTGTCTTATTATGGCGAAATTCTTCTTATCAAATACTTTTCATAATACAAAAAAAAAAAGAATATTACAATAGCATATTTAATTTTAGAATAATTTCGAAGATAATGAAATAAATATACGAAAGAAAGAAACAATGTTACACAAAAAAAGGAAACAATTCAGCTTTGATGAGAATCATTAATTTTCATTAAGAAATAACAAAACATTTTGAAAAAAAAATTAGTACTTCTGTTCGAGTTCTTGATTTTCTTAAAATTTATTATCAAAGAAGTGAGCTTAAGTAATATATAAAGAAGTAAGAAGAACAATTCTATAAAGAATTTTCATAGTGCTCTATTCTTCGATAGAAAAATTCACAATTGAATTTCAAAGATCAGAAAGAATTGAAACAAGAATATTAACTTATATAATATTAAAATTAATTTTCTCTATAGAGTTTAGATAATTATTGGACAAAAATTGATTATATATTAGAATTAGCATGTTGGTTATATAGTAATGAATATCTTATTGATAATGTTACTGATCTAATTGATTGGTGTATTGATTTATTATTAACTTCACCTGAAGCTTATAAACAACAAGAAATAAATCCTACAGATGGACAAGATACTAACAGTAAATAAAATGAGAAAAATTTTTTTATTATTATTTTAAATTTATTTAGTTCATAATAATAAACGTTCATCAATACTTAAAAGTGATCAAGATCGAGACGGAATTACACCAAAAGTAGAATTTGGTAGTGATCCCGATCAAGCTCATATGGGATCAATTAAACCTAAATGTAAATGAAATAATGTATATATTAAAAAAAAAACGAATAAATTTTAATTAATTTATTTTAGTACCTAATCGTACAACACCGGATTTATCAATTAGTGAAATAACTCAAATTCGTCGTCTTGAATATTTATGTCGATGTCATATATTACTTGCCCATATGACACGTCGAAATCAACCGGATTATGAAATCTTATTACAAAAAGCTTATTGGTTTATTATGAGATTATGGCAGGTAGAAAGAAAAGAAAAAAAATCATAAATTTGTTTTACAAAAAAAAAAATTTTTTTTCTTTAGCGTGGTTTATCAGATAGTATTGATATTAATAAAGATGCTGAACTTGAAGCAGCTGCTGCAGAAGCATCAGCAGCTGGAGTTGATGCAGGAAAAAAACAACAACAAAAAGGAGCACCTGGTTCAGCAACAAAAAAGAAACCATTACCTGGAAAGAGTATAGATAAACCGGCAACCGTTAGTATTTATATTTTTTAATCTTTTAAATAAGATTTTCTAGTTAAATACACTAATCAATAGAGAAAATTTCAAATTGAGTTTCATTAAAAAACTATCAAGATTATATTTTCACCATATTATTTTGATTTTTATAACTGATCTTTAGAAAAATTTATTTTTTTTTTTGTTTTATTTATTATCATTTCTTATATATATATTTATACAGTTTATTTTATTTTTTATATTTAAAGAATTTAAAATCTGCTACATGGGATACATCAACAACTAAAAGTTTATCTGAATGGGCAATTTTCGTACCTACTGATGATTTATTACAAACATATGCATTACCACAAGCAAAAGAACGAGGTTTTAATAAAAATACAATTTCAAAACCGGTTAGAATAGATTATTTTCTATTTACATAAAAAAACAAAGATATTATACATCTTAGCTTTTATCCTTTTATTATTTGGATATATTCGTTCGTCTTTTACGTGAATATGGTTATAATCATATGAGTTTACCTGTACTTAGTTTTATGAGACTTATTGGTCAAATACTTTTACAAAGTTCATCTATTCGTACTTATGTTTTATTACGGTAACTAATCTTTATAATTTATGATAAATTTTTTAAATTATTAATTTTTAATTAGTGTTCAACAAGTATGTCAAGAACTTAATCTTCTTGAATCAATGCAAACAATATGTCAATTAGCACGACCATTTGCTATTCGTGATGATGATTTAGCTACGTAAGAGTTTTTCTTAATTAATAAAATAAGTTTGTTTTTATACAAAAATATTAAATAGTTCACGAGCAGAAATGATTATTTATACAAAATTAGTTGCTCAACAACGTGAAGAAGATATGCAATTTGAAACAGCATTAGGTAGTAGTGGATTAAAAAGTGAAGCTCGATCTTATGGTACATCAGCTTATTCATCTCCAATGTCACGACTTCAAGTATGATGCAATTTTTTTTTACTATAATTAAATTATTTTACAAAATAGGCAAGTGATCCAAAATCATTAATAGCTGATTTACCAGGTGATCGACAACTATTAAATAAATTAATAACAAGAAATATATGGTTACAAACAGCAAGTGTACTTTTTGAATTAAATTTTATTCAAGAAGCAAAAGAAATATTACAAGAAATTCTTAATCAATCGAAAGTAAAAAAAATATATAAAAAACAAAATTTTTATTTATTTTAAATAAAATAATAATTTTTTTTTTATATATAAAGACTTACGATGATCAAATATGTGAAAAACGTGCTTATATTCTTTTGGGTGAAATAGCTTTACATGAACATCGTTTTGATCAAGCTATTGACTTAGCTATGCAAGGACAAGTATAGAAAATATAAATGACAACAAAATATTTGAAAAAAAACGAGATTTTTTTATTTATATAGCAAGTACCACTTGATGAATATGATTGGTATCGATCAGTAATTACCATTATTGAAGCTTTACGACAGGATACAAATCAAGATTCATATAAACAGAAAAAGGTTTAATTAATATATTTGTTTTAAAAGAAAATATTCTTTTTTTATTTTATCATTTATATAGATTCGATCATTACTTGAAACAACTATTAAACGATTTGAATCAATTATACAATTACATATTAATAAAATTACATCGATTGCTTATGCTACTTCATTACTTACATCTAAGTAAAGTTATTTAGAAGATATTTTTATTTATTAATTAAAGAAAATATTGATTTGATAGAAGGTTTTGTGAAAGATGAAAACCTATAGATGTTTACTGTGAGATTATTCACTTTTCTTTTCTTGAAATTACTGTAAAACAACTTATGAGAAAATTTTGAAATTTTCAAAGCAGACAGATCTTGATATGTAGAGCAAACATTGTGCTAGAAAAAGATATTTGGATTAAGATGATCATTCATGGAGATGTTACGTTCGATCAAGCTGAAACTTTTTTATCGGTACTGAACGTTGTTTGTAGTGGGTAATAGAGTTTATAGGCTTCAAAAATTTTGGATCCGAACCTGATTGATAACATTTTCTTACATCCAGATCTGATCGTATACTTTATATTCAATGAAAGTTTTCAATTCGCATCTAAGAAACGCTTCAAAGCATGTTCTAGACATTTCTCAAGTAGTACTGACGATAATTGGATAAGAATCAAGTGAAAATCAGTTCTTTCTTTTAGAGTAATTCCCATGGAGATGGATTCGAACCTCAGATTAACTAGACTGATTCTTATTAGCACCCTTTTTGATTCCCTTTATTTAATGTCTTTTGAATAAAAAAAAACTAATATCGAATGCACTACAGAAAACGCTTGTTCTTTTACCAGGATAAATTTTGTAAAAGCTACCAAAACTCGCTTGATTAGAAACAAAGATGAATTTGTAAAATTTTTGTGTGAAGATTAAATTTCTAGAAATACTTGACATGATGAAAAAATTTCGAAATATTCATATAATTTATTTTATTTTTAAAACTATAATTCGCCAGAATAATCTCACAGTCGTAATTCTTGTGAAATATCAAATTCATAAAATTCGACTATCATCAATAACGATGAATTCTGTTTACTTTATAAGAGTTATAAGGCAAATAAAATAGTTTTGATCAAAAATGGCATGTCTTATATAAAAACATTCGAATTTTGATGATTTTTCATTGCCAGCAAAATAATAGAATCTTCTAATAGTTGAGAAATCTTCATAAACATCGTTGCTTTACTCTTAGAAATCATAATTTCTATATGAAATATTAGTTAAAAAAACAGGCGGCTATACATACGATTTTGTATAGCAATATTTCTTCTATCAAATGAGATATTACTCGAAAAGATTCTAACAATTTAAGGAAGAGAAAACAATCAAATACTGATTGATCAAATTTAGTATGAAAAAACTGTAGTTTCTCAAAAACTGTATTGCAAACTCATTCAATGTTTCATGGGAAAACTACAATACATGTAAAAATTTGAATTTAATGGATTTTGATAATGGTCTTTTGTTTAAAATCATAAAATATAAGACACAAAATTTTTGAGAATACATCTCTATTGATTAATGTATCAACAGTCTCAAATACTCTTCGAGAACATTAAATATAAAAGCTCGATTTATATTTCTTTTAGACGAATCGAAGTTGATTTAAATGAAATTTTAAATCAATCAAATCTTAATACAATCGATAATAAATCTGTCTACTATCATTTACATGAAATTTTACAACAATATGATAATTCATTTACCAATATGCTTAATCTTGATCGATACAATGATGCTTGTGAAATAATTCTTACACGTTCATTACCATTATGGAAACGTTTTGCTCGTGATACAATAAATAAAAATGAACAAAAAAAATATTTATGTCAAGCACTTTCTATACTTGAACAATTAATAGAAATACTTGCTGAACGATGGTATTTAATTCGTAAAATAACACCACAAAATGATGTAAAAAAATAGAAGAATTTTACATTTTTTTTTTATTGAAAAAAAAATTAACTATATTTTTTTTTCTAGTTATCTTCAATACAATTACCAATTCAACGTCAATTTATTCGTATACAACTTGAAATTATTTCAATATTACTTGATCTATTAAAAATCTATGCGCATGAAATGTTTAATGAACGTTTAACACGAAAAAATACTCATGCTACATATTTAGTATGAAATAAATAAATCACATTTATTTTTAAATATATATATATATATATATATATATATCTAAATAAAATAGGCTGTGCAAGATTTTGTTGGTAAAGATGATCAAGAAAATAATAATCATGAAAATACAGATACTATTAAATGGAATGAAATAATAAAGTAATTTAAAAATATATAATTAATAAAATATTTATGTTTTTCTTTTAGAATTTTACCAGATAAATTAATTGCTTCAATAATGTCTGTTTTAGAGACAATTAGTGCAAATGATAAACTACCAAAAGCAAAAGTTTGTTTTATTATTATTAATTTTTTTTTATATAATTTTCTTCGTTTTTGTTTTTCTTTAGGTTTTATTTTATTTAGCTCAAGTTTATTCAATTCTTGGTCAAAATTATGGTACAGATTATCCACTTGAATGGAATATAAGAATTAAAGTTTATTTCCTATTTAAATATTTCAAAAGTAATTATTATGCTTTATTTTGTAGGATATTTTGATTAAATTAAATGAAATACCACCAGAAAAACCAGGATTTAAACGACTTGGTTCTCATACTAGCACTAGTATTAATCAAAATATAACTCATAGTGATAATGAATGGATGCATGACGAATTTTTAAGTGAATTGGCTCGACAAAAGGTTTATTTCTATTATATTTTTATTTAATAAAAAATAAAAAGTTTTTCTTTAATTTTAGATGGAATTACATCATTCAATGTCACATCTTGGTCAATCAATAGAATTTGCATTACAATCATTAAATATTGCTTTAAGCATTCAAGATAAAATACTTATTCGTGATAATAGTTTATTACTTTGTGATTTAATTGGTCAATTTGATCCAATATCAAGCATTACTTATTTAACATTAAGTCAAGTATGAATTAAATTTATTTTAATATTTTATTTATTTATTTTTTGTCTTTTTTTCTTGTATAGAGTGCAAGTGCTTCAATTTATACTGAAAATGTATTGAAACGAGCATGTTGTGTACCGAGTGACTCGGAACTTGCTTCATTATTTACATTAATCAATCGAATAAAACAAGATGAAACTGTTACAAATGCAAATAATGGTGTTGTATATCGAACAATAATGGAACGATTAAAAACCTATTGGGTATATAATTATATTTAATATTGAATTTTGTTCTTTTATATATAATCGAAGATAAGATTTTATTAATATGATTATTGTAATATTATACGGTTGTCGGTAATAAGTAATACACCAATAAGATAGTACAAAATGCTTCTAATCATAAATTAGGTTTACGTTGTCATTTGAAGATATGAGAATAGTTCTCAACATTTGTTTAATACTTTTTAAAATTTTGACAAGATGCAAATATATTCTCTCTCAGGCCGAAGCGTATGACCTGGTTTCCGCCGAGAGATCTCAAAAAATGTTTGATACCTCTCATTCAATTGTTCCCTATTACAGAGAAGGATGGAAGGGTTTTTGGACACAATATCTATTCACTTTTGACCAGCTCGAACGTATTTTTTGACGAGACCTAAAATATGAATTAGAGCCAAAATATTGTGCCATTTTCGAATATGGACTTCGAAATTTTACCCCAGTTTTTTGTTTGACAGTAGTGAAATCATTGTTGAAAAGCCTGGAAGATTAGGACAGAAAATTTGTTCTCACATTTTTGTATTTCCACTATTGCAATTCAGAAGTAAAAATTAGGATTTTTATTTATATATCAAGTTATAAGCTAGAAGTGACTCAACAAAATACACTATTTCAGATTTTCTTTTATGTTTCAGTAAATCACCTCGATTTTCATTTTTTCTAAATACTCTTTTATGAAAATCGTCCTTTTGACTACAACTCTTTTGCATTGAAAGAAACTCGTGTTAAAATACCTAGAGCTTTGTCCAATATTACGTTTTTGTGGAGAAATATTCACTCTATAGAATGGTCGACTTCAACGATTTTTAGCATGTTCCAAAATGGACCTATGCTACACAAAAACCTGTTGGCTTATCAATAAAAATAATTTTTCTGAGCTTTTTAAAATTTGATACAATTTAGAGTCAGAAAATGCATAAAATTCTGAATACAATCTATCGTTTTTGGCTCGCCTTGGAATGTTTTCAAATAGAGCATAACGAACAAACATGTTCATCGTAAACTTTAGCCCACAAGTTTCGATCAAATTAATTTTTTTGAATTTTTCAAAGCTTATTTCACTACTCTCAAACAAAAAACTGAGGTAAAATTTCGAAGCCCATATTCGAAAAGGGTACAAAAGTCTGATTCTAATTCGTAACTTTTATCTCGTCGGAAATACTTCCTAAGAGATTAAAATTTAACAAATATTTTGGCCAAAAACCTTTTCTATTGCCCATTATAACAAAAAACTATTGATTTTTCAGAAAATATATCAAACTTCTTTTATTTAACAGTATAAAGATGGTGTTAATCATACCTTGCTTTAAATAGCATATTAAAAAGTTTTATTCTTTCTTTATTAAAATATTTATTGATATTTTAGCCATGGAAATATATGACAATTCGATCACAATATTATGAATTAACAAAAGATATGCCTGCTTCATTCAATTTTCTTACTTTACATTATTCATCGGATAGGTTTATTTACTTTTGTTTATTTAAATAAAAATTAAATAATTAATATAATTTTTATTTATTCAGTGAAATACTCTATGCAGCTTTATTCAATAGTAAAATGTCAATTGGAAAAGGAACAACATCAATGGGAGCTACTAAACAGACAACTGCAAAAACAATTGGTTTGATATTTAAAATATTAAACAAGAAATTTTAAGAAATAAATAAATTATTTTTAATAATTTAGGTTCAACAAGTGGATTTGCTAATCCACAAATAATGAAAATAAATGTTGATAAAACAAAATTAAATAATCTTATCAATAAATTTAATCAATGGAAAGACGAATATTCTCAAATTTTACAAAAATATGATGTTAAACTTCAACACAATCGAGATAAACAAATAATGCTTAATTCTGAACAAGTTAGTTTTATTCTTTTCTTTTTTTCTTTCTTATCCTAATTAGTTTTTTAGTCAATTAAATACATAAATAAAAGAAATATTTTTATCAAAGAAAAAAAAATTATTTCATTTTAGGTTAAAAAAGTTTTCATATCCAGCAACGATATTTCATCAAAAAATCATCTACAGGTTATTTCGATATTGTCTTATCCTATCAATATTTTGGATATATTCTAAATATAGAATTAGAGTTCCAAAATATTGAATAATTGTTTGTCTTCTTTTTTTTCCCATTGATATATTCTCATATTATTATTTGTATTTATTCAATATATCGCTTAGTTTTAAAAACATAAACATTTTTTTTTGTTATTATTATTATTATGAATAATTACTTAAAAACAAAAAAGAAAATATTTGTGTTTTTGTTTTTTAGCCTGATCCAGTTGATACTAGTTTAATAAATGAATTAAAACAACGTTTTATTGATGAACTTCTTGTTGAATTAAATGAATATTTTTCACCTATTAATTCATTACTTTCAAATTATCTTGAGTAAGAAAAAAAAACAATTTTTTTATTTAATAAATTTATTTAATATTTAGATCAGAAAAACAATATGAACTTCGATCGACACTTAGTTCGGATTATCTTATTCTTCTTGTTGATCCACGTCTAGCACATTTACCACTTGAATCACTTGAAATATTTAAACATGTTCAAATTAGTGGAATTTCAAGAGATTTTTCTATTCAATCATTTTATAATCGTTTGAATGCAAATATTGGTATCGATGAAAACACAGTTCCATCAGATGGTAAAATATAGAGGGCATACTGGGACTTATTTTTTAGGGATTTATTTCTTCTGCGGGATTTATTTATTTACAAAGGATTTATTGAGACTATATAGCTGTGTTAGTATTTCGGTGCACTCTCACTCTTGCTTCTCCCCCCATTTCCCGCACTCGCTCTCATCCTCACTTAATTTTCGTCTTTACCCTCAATAGGAGTTATGTGGAATTTATTTTAAGATGTATGGCGATTTATTAAAAAATCCGAATAAATCCCAAAAAAATAGATCCCGGTACCTGCTGAAACATCTAAGAATTTCATATCAATGACAACTTGCTCTACTTATTGATATGTATCTATCCTGAAAGTTTTTAAAAAATCTTATCGATCTATTTTTGATAAAGCTGGAAAAAGAGATCTTCTTAAAGTTAATAAAAATTCAATGAATTTAATTCTATTTTGCTTTTGTAGACAACAAAAGTAAAAAAGGTGGAGCTAAAGAAGTAAGAATATCTTTTATTATATTTAAGTAAAATTCTAAATAAATGTACTTAAAGGGTGGCGAAACTACTAATGATTTACAAGTTGTTGATGCAACCAATACTTACTATTTTATGGAACCAATTCTGCTTAAATCATCATCTGGTAAAGTTTATAAAAATTATTTTCTTTAAAAGAAATTTTCGTTGTTTTATTTTTGTTAGATAATAAAACATTAACACCATTTGATTTACTTCGACAACGATTTCCTCAACTTATTGCTAAATGGAAAACAATTAAACAAGATGGTTCTGCAATAAAGTAAGAATAATATTTTTTTTAAAAATAATTTGTTTGCATCGAAATCTTCTAATCTCTTTTGTTAAAGATAAAAGATGATCTTCGAATAAAATTCCTTTTCTTTTTTATCGATTATATAGAAATAACTTTAGCTATTTTCAGGTCACAAAAGAGTTTAACTCTTTCTTCACAAATATTGTCGTAAGTTTGAAGAGACAGTATATTCTTCTTTATTTATTCCCCTGTGGTACTTCTTTATTATTCTTATATTCATCTAACCTTATTCTTATAATTTAATTAATTTAATATAAAAATTCTTAATTAGAATACTATTTTTTTTTCTAGTACGGTAGAAGTTGAACGTATTATTAGTGATGCTCAAGGTGTTATTTATTATGGTGCACATACATTAAGTGAATTAATTGGATCATATAAATGTCCGACATTATCTAAAAATGGTAAAAATTTCAATTCTATTGATTTATTATTATAATTTATTGTTTTTTAATATGTTTAATTAGGTTGTACAATATTATGTTCATTTGATCGAACATCAACAAGTTTTGTTAATACACCTATATCGTAGATATTTAAAAAGTTTTTCTAATTAAAAAAAATATTAATAATAAAAATTTTAGATCAATTAATGATAGTGCTTCAATTGAACTTGACCGTTCAACTGAAATAGCACTTTTATGGAGTTCAGGTGGTGTTAAATCAATATTACTCAATCAATGGAAATCAACAATAAATGAAAATGAAAGTGTATTAATTAATACATTTACCGGTAATAATTCATTGGATTTTTTTTTCTTTCTCAACCATAATAAATAATTAAAATTTATATAGATATTGCAACACTTCATTGTTCATTAAGTCAAGCATTACGTCTTTATGTTTATCCATATTTTCGTCCAATTGAAATTGATCCAACTACAGCAGCAACAGCAACCAAAGATGGAAAAACTAAAGGAAATATTCCAACTAATAAAAAAGCTCGTTCTCCATCACCAAAGAGTAAACAACAAAGACAACCATCAGCTATCACAGAATCTACTAGTAAAACAAAATCATCATCAATCCATCCCGCTGAGATTATTTCCGAATTACCACTATCATCAGAACCTATAGAAGAAAGACAACGACCAGCCTTGCAACTTCAACAACTGAATACTGTTATTTTTGGATTACCAAATCTTACATTTACACCTTGACAATATTAGATCTATCTCTTTTTTTTATCTTTCTTTTATGAATAAATATGATAAGTTAAGATTTGTTACTATCGTTCAACACATTCCAAGTATAAACTATTTCAACATCTCATTATCATGCTTGAGAAGCGTGCCTCCTTCGTTTCCTTTTCCTTCTCATAGATCATGCATGCATACAGATATATATTTAGTTCTTGTATTAGGTTAGTTAGTAAGACGGTAAGTGACTGAATGGGTATCCTAGTATAGATTATTACATTGCCGGACGTATTGTTCTCCTCCTTTTCTTTATTCTCAAAAATAAAAACACAAGAACATACTCCAGATAGTGATTTAGAAAATTAGAATCACTAGTATCATCATATATAGAAAAGAACCAAACATGAAATGAGATAAAAAACAGAAGGAAATAGAGAAAAAAATCTCTTCAATTATCATTGGATATTCAATGCAAAACAAAACAACTGATACAAAACTATTAATTGATTTTTTTTTCAAGATATAGGTAAATACTATTTTATTCTTTATATATATATATATATATCATTGAGTGACATAATTTGATGTATAATACATAATATATATATATACATGTGAAATTGAGAAGAAATATTGATTAACCTCTTTTCTTTATTGAATACTTTTTTTTATATACATATTCATAATTGAAGTATAAGTCAAAAGGACATTTTATTACTGCAAATGAGCATGCTACTTATAAATGAAAAGTTATACTTATTTATAAAAGCATCTTTTTAATTTACCCGATTGAACTCTATTCATATATGTATAGAATGATATTTATTTTTCGAATAAAATTTTTTCAAGTTAGAAAGATAAATCTAATTATATATTGCAGATAATTATAACAGACGTTTTGACTTTAAAAAAAAAGTGCATTTATTTTATGAATGTAAGTTAATATGAAAAAATGTCATGAGCAGTAAGCATCAATTTCTTCACGGTCTCCTATAAAATTGACAGGTAGTAACGTTAAGAGAAATGGTAAATGCATTACTTAAATTACTTATAAAATACACAAGTTTCGATGAACAATCTTTGATCACGTTACAATATGATTATTAAATGAAAAGATATAATGATGATTGCTACCTTTATTGCACCTACATTGACAATGACTTCTCACTTGTTTTTTTTCATAATTTCTACCCACACAAAAACTTATTTGATAGATTGAATATCTCCTATATGGAACTATGTAATTGAAGTGCTCTACTTGGTTTATATTCTAATGAATCAAATGAAAAATTTATTTCATTCAAGAAAGTAATTTTTTTTCTTTCTCGATAGCCATATATATATATAAATCTTTAATAGAGCAACAAATAAAGAATAATCATTTTTTTTTGCTTTGTTTTATTCAGATGTCCTTTTCCCATCGTTCATTAAGATTAATGCATTTATTTCTCATATTATCTACACTTATTTGCGTACAACTGGTAGCAATAGCATCAAGCGGTATATAATTAGTTTTTTTTTTCTTTTGTTTCAATATAATGATCTTATTTATTTATTTATTTATTATTTTTCTTTTGCTTAATAGATTCAAATGATGTTAATCCACATCATCAATTAAATCTTTTCGTTCAATCAGAAACAACATATGATAATGAAGATACATCCAATAGCAATAGTGAAAGTGATGATGAAAATGATAATGTTCGTCGTTCAACATCATTTTTAAGATTTGGTCGACAAATACCATCCTCATCTGGATCATTTCTACGTTTTGGTCGTTCAAATCCATCATTTCTACGTTTTG